>JAPPVO010000016.1:12905804-13288940 GCA_030407325.1 Camellia japonica | reverse complement strand
AACTGCTCGCGGCTTTCAACACTGTATATACATGCATCCTGTACTGACAAAACTGTTCACGGCATTCACACACTGTACTCATTACACTGCATTCTGTACTGATAACTGCTCACGGTTTTCACACACTGTACTCATACACTGCATTCTGTACTGATAAACTGCTCACGGTTTTTGATGTGTTTGTTCTTTGTATTTTCAGCCTCCTTTCCGATCCCTCCAGTGGGTGGCGCTGCTCCAGCTGGGCCTCCCCTCTCTACTCGGGATGGCAGGATATTCCCTCGCACTAGAGGGGGACGTGGTCACGTGGGGAGCAGCTCACGAGCTCCAGTTCCAGGAGATGGTGAGTCGGAGGCGGGGACGGAGTCATTTGCGGAGGAGGCCGGGGACAGCTCGGGCTCGGGCTCCGACAGTGACAGCTCCGACGGTGCTTATGTGCTTTTGCCCAGGAAGAGGGCGAGGACTGATCCTCAGGCATGAGGCCTGCTGCTGATGATGATGATTTTGCTGCTCCTTTTCTTTATTTCTTTTCTTGTACTTTTCTCTTTTTGGTAGATAGAGTACTATGTACTGCCGCAGGCAGATTTTTTTGCTTTCTTCAAAAGTTGTACTTTGAAAGAGATTATATAAAACAAACTTTTTGTCTGAAAAGTGTTTTATTTACATATCTCATACTTCGCACTGCATTGCATCATATTACACCTCAATGTAAACGAAATTTGATTTACTGCCTGGAAATGGAGCATTTGCACTGTAATAATCGGATAACCCACCAACTAACAGCAAACAACTCATACAAACTGCTGCTCAAACTGAACACAGCTCACATTCCGCTGGGGATTAATCTGCATACAGCCCATAACCCAACACTTGGTCCATTCCGCATACGGCAAACTTTGAACAAACAGCCCAATCTGACAAGCCGGATCACGGCTGGCGGAAATGACTGAAATTGAAACACACTCGGATGCCCCAAATTTTCATTTCTTCTCTTACCTCGCATGGATGTAGAGAATGGCACGGCATTCTGAGCACAGACGATTTTGAGGTAAAGAGAGTTTTTTTTTTTTTTTTAACTTGGGTATCGAGCCTACAACTGGACACCGCCGGAGAACTCAAGTGAAGAAAATAAAAGGCACACGACCTAAACACAACGAGACACGCTCGGAAAAGACTCAAAACTAAATTGAGACCGACAAATCAAAAGACACGACACGGACGTGTTTGAAAACAAAAGATCTTGAGAAGCCAATTCTTCCGGGCAGGTTTCCCACCCTCTCTGATTTATGATTCTCGCATCACTTGGCCCTCGAGCTCGTTTTTTCTCACAAGACCTCCTTCTCACTTTTCTCTCGGCTTACACCTCTCTATTCTTTATTCTCTCATTTTTCATCCCTCCCCAGGGCGGTTGATGGGCGAATAGAAAGTCACAAGTTCACGCCCAATATTGTTAGCTCACGGCTATTTCTTCTGACGAATGGAGCGCCTTACCGGCGAGTACGTGTTGACGGTGGGGGGGAAGACAGGATACCTGGCTCAACTGTGCCCCTAGTTCATTACTCTGACCATTCTTTGTTTCTATTTTCTAAAACAGTTTTGATCAAAATGAACGCCAGATTAGCGTGCTTGAGCAATTTTTGATTTGAGAATCATGCAAGCCAGGCTGTAAGCACTGAAAGCTTTCCTTTTGGGTCCAAACATGGTCCAATTTTGAAAAATGAAATAGTTGTCGAGAAATTAAGTCAACTTTAGTGAAAATTTTCAAAAACTATTTTTGCAAACAGTGAACGCTCAACGAGCGCAGAACTTACCCTCGAGATGCGCAACCTCGGATCGGAGGCAATTTGGAAAATTGTCCCTGGCTTAAAAGGGGGAGAGGAAGGGCAACGGAAAGTTGCCCCTAGTTTGGATGACGACTGAGGGCAACTTTGGCAATAGATGGCAACGGAAAGTTGCCCCTTGTTTGGATGATGCCGCGGCATGCCTATTGATGATTGAGCTCGACCGGGCTCTCAGGCACGGAGCGGGCGAAGACAGTCACAAACAATATATGGACACAGTCACCTTGAAGGTGTTGGTGACTGGGTTCCAGAAGGAAGTTGATCACGCAGCTCCAATTGTTGCAACCGAGACATCGGATTCGGAGGAAGCATGGGTAATCAAAACCATTACATGGACTGAGACGCTATGGGAGCGTTGGGGGCTGGACTTCAGGATGAAGTTGCCTACGTATCCCAAACATGGGAATCAAGCCTTACGTAGTTCCGGGTAAGGTACACTCGGGTATTTTAACCTTCACTGTTTAGGCTCTAACTTTTGCCAAGGCGCCCAATGCGGGTTTTCGACCTTGCGAGCTTTGTTCTTCTTTCTTTTCTTTCTTTTCTTTTTCTTTGCTATTTTTTGTTTCTTCTTTTTTTTTCATTTCTCTTTGTATTTTTCTATTTCTTTTTTGTATTTTGTATTTTTCTTTGCTCTAACTTTTGCCTGGGTCCCCCTTCCGGGTTTTGGCCCAGCGAGCCTCTCAAAGGGTAAAAGTGTAGCAAGCCCATGCCCAATGTTTTTTTTTTGAAATGGAAACCCTCTGTATCCGGGAGAGCGACTGTTGGGTTGATTTGCAGGAACAGTCCATCATGGTTGCTTCTCGAGCTTTGCCTGGTGGGGATCTGATCTCCCTGAGCTGACTTCAATGCCTCTTGCTCGAGGGCTGCTTCAAAGTGGGCCATACCGACATTTCATGGCACTGAATGTTTTGAACAGGTTCCGGTTTGCAACAGATAGATTGAGTCTTGAGGCTGAGAGCGATCCTGGGCTTTACAATCTCAAGAGCGATTCCACACAAGTCTTCGCGAGACTGCACAAAATATTTTGTTTTTGAAAGTTTTTAAGAAAGCGACAAATCGCTCGTGCTGAAGATAGTGTGGAACCAGTCTGGGTCGGGCCAGGGTCCTTCTCAGTACTCACGCCGACAAGCATGATTTCGTTCATGAAAAGCTTAGCACGCGTTCCTTTTTCTCAAAATGATCAAAAATTTACAAAACCCGAGGAATTACTTCCCCTTCGTTTTCATCACCGCAGTGTTTGAAAAGGGTTTTATGAAAAGCTTAGGTCATCATAACAATGTTCAAGGCACGAGAGAGTAGGCGGTGTGTACTGTCGTTCCATTCACACCCTCTGGCACGGCAACTCAAATAGCAACAAGTACGGAACGTGATAGCCACGGCTGTTTCATTCTGATTTGTTGGCATAACTGGCTCCCTGACAGAAACAGACTCAAAAAGCAAAAACAACTGTTTATAAAACAAAACGGTGTTTGAGGCAACAACCCCGAAATCACCTGGTATTCTATAGAAGAGGGACTGACTCATTACAATTAGACAGACCCTTAAGCAAAAGGAATGTCTCAAAACAATGAGACAGGCTCAAGACAAAACAGAAGACTGACTCGACACCCAAGTCAGAATTTACAAGGTTAGCGTTGGCAGATGCTCAAAAATGCGTGCCAAACGCCACATCCAAAAACGTACCAAACACTGCCCGCAGGCGATTCATCTGCTGATTACATACTCACGGTATCTATATCCTCCGTGTCTGTGTCCTCGTACTCCAAGAACTCTGTAGTGATGGATTTGGCCGAGGTGGGCGGGAGGATAATCTTGTTATCAATCAAATCTTGTACCTCGTGACGGAGGCGGAAGCAGTTATCAGTAGCATGGCCTGACTGCTGGTGGTATGCGCAGTACTGAGTGGCATCATGGCCTGCTGGAAGGGGTTTGGGGAGTGGCCTAGGATCGAGGGGTGTAAGATGCCCCTTTTTGGCCAAGATCAGAAGTGCCCTAGACAAAGGCATGTGGAGAGGATGGAAGGCCCTGCGCCCTCGGGGCAGGTATCTTGGAGTCTGAACACTCTTGCTAGATGCACTAGCGAACGGATCAGCGGGTGCGGCTTTGGATTTCTGATTCTTTCCGGATGCAAGGCTGGAAGTGGGAAGAACTGTTTTGGCATGACGGGGCCTATCCCGATTCTCTGATTGACTGGAACTGCCCTCAGGCGGAGTGGGGAAAGCACCCTCCACAGCTTTTGTCATAACTGCAGATACCTGTTGCTTGTTCATCCCCCTGGCTTTCAAAGCCTCTACTGCCCACAGCAGTTGTTCGATAGGGTCGGCATCTGCCTCCATCTTGCCTTTATCTCTGGCCTCGGCCTGGTTCAGAACTTGGTTTGATGTGTCGTTACCATAACTGGAGGGCATCTCCGGTTGATTGAGTTCGATCACAATTCGTCCCAGTAGCGGGGGCTCCTGGGGTACAAAGCTTCCGACGTATGGTGCGACTGGCGGCGAAGCTGTCATTCCATAGGCGAGATCCGTCACGGACCTTTGAAGATCACCTATCATCCCCATTAGTTCAAATGTAGTGGGCTCGCGAGCCTGATATAGCTGGGGAGCCCAAACTGGGTGCGCGGCCGGCGATCTGGGCGGATGCGGCATGTCAACGGTGGTTTCATCATGTAGGGTGATCCCCTGATTCAATGCAGCCGTCATGACCACAAGTTCTTCTGCATTCTGCGTCATGTTCAGTCCTGCCTCAGCAAGGAGAAGACACTAGCTGTTCTGGATCGACCCTCTGAATCTCTGAACCTTGAAACAGAAAACAAGCGGTATTTCAGCCCCAAACAGATCAAACACGGATGTAGCCGGACAACTGTACTCTATCACTGTTCCCCAGAATCCCTGTCCAGAACTGAACTGATACCCACAGACACAACTAATTCTCAACAATACTGATGCCAGTGCCCTCAGGCCTGATACTCAAACTTTGCAAACTGATATATGCGTTCCCCTGCAGAGATACACTCTAAAAGCACATAGCAGGTAAAAGAGAGCCAAAACACCCCTACGTTGGGGTAGGGTTTCCCTGTCCTATCTTGTCAGGAGCTAGGGTTTCACTACGCACGCAGCGGTTTCAAACAACCTATATCGGGTAAGCAACCTGTCCTAGTTTGGAATGGTCACTATGGATCCGAATATGCACTAGGTCGAATGGTCAAAAGGGTGCCCCGGTAAAACCGGGGTTTGTGTTCCCATACTGGCAGAGCCCGCAACCGGTCAGCCTTATGGTCATGCCTTGACGAGACAAGCCTCCGGCAAACCGCTCAGGAATAGCAGATGGCCAACACGGTGTCCTAGGCGCACCAATGCACATGCAATGCAAAGAAACACATAAGTGTCATCAAAACAGGATATCACGAGTTCGAGTCAAGCTCTCTAAAATCCCCAGCAGAGTCGCCAGAAACTGTAGACGCGCCCGTGGGCTTCACTCTACAGTTCGGACTCCTGGTTGTGTCGCGGTTCTAAATCCGAACCAAAGAGTCCAACTCTGGCAAATCGTTTTGAAGAAAAACAGATTTTTGAAAAGAAGTGCCAAACATGGACTGCTTTGCCAGATTACAGAGTCGCCACCTAAATATTTTTTAATGGGGAAATTTAGGAAACCCTGACTCGGTGCCGAAGGCCACATGTCCGTCATCACCAAAGTGACTTGGCTCGGGAGCTTGGGTACGATCGGGGAAGGTCAGCTATGAGCACCCCCTTTCGCCCGGTCCGAAGACCGGCCTCTACTAACCGTGATATCCGATTTTGAAAACTTTACGTGTTCTTATTCCGATTATTAGCTTAGAATTACTATGTTATGCGCACAGCACAAAAGTATAGACTAGATTGCCTAATTCGGAAATAATCATTGCATATCCGTTTTGTCTCGAAAAACGTGTTGGTTTTTTGCTACTCGCAAGTAGGCTAAAATACGGATTTCAACGAGTTGTTCCAACTCAGGCAATCTAACCTCCACCCACAGGCATTCAAGCAGTTTATCACACATAAGCATTTAGCCGCATGGCAATCCTATTGTCATGGCAAACATTCACACGCATGCGATATGCTAAAGCATAAATACTTACATCGTACTCCGTGCCAAAACAATAACCCGGTTAGCAAACATGCATGACCTGGTTCATGTTAAGTGGCTAATGCATCGCATACAGGGATGTAATCTAGACAGGCTCGGCTATCCTAAGCATGGCACATGAAATGCAACAACTATCACGTATTCAATTTTGGAATTGAAATACAATGCAGTTTGCATGATGTGCCGAGCCCGATGCATGTAGACAAATGCATGGATGCACACATGCATTGCATAAGGTATGTTGAAATAGACGTGCCCTAATCTACCATCGTAAGCAGGTAAATAAAAGGGATAGAAAGAAGTGGGGATTGGAAGACATACACCCACTCACACACACTTATTACAATTTTGCCCTCGCTCGGAGGGACCAAAATAATAATACAAATAATTAACTACGCAAGCTAATTAATTATTACAAACTCACTAAATTAATTAGACAAATAATTAATCTAATTAAAACAGTAAATGCCTCGGGAGGAGGGCCCAAATGCAGCGCGCGCTCGGAATTGGCTCGGAATCGCACTGTCATGCAAGTGTGCCTCTGTTTTCCCTGCTACCCTCCTCTGAAAATTGCCAAAGTCCCAAGAGTGCCTCTCAGGGCACTGGGGAGCACCACCGGCTGAGGTACAACACCACCGGCTGAAGGATGTGGCCACCGGCACTGAGTGAAGCTATCGGCTGCCAATTCACTGCCGGTCGGCACTAAAAAGTGCCGGTCGGCACAAAATGCCTGCAAAACCTGCAACTCACAGCAGCAGAGGGCAACAAAATGCATGGCAATGTGATTCAAAGCATGTATGCACCAAACACAATCCTTATCATATTTTGGACTCAAAGGGGGATGTGCCTCGGTCCTTGGACCACCAATCGCGCATTTCCATGCGTGATGGCCCTAAGAGCCAAGGATGCAACTTTGATCTCAAATGTGTGCAAATCAAACAAGCAAACAAGGGTGTTCAACCTCCATCATACTTCACTTCAAGAGGCCAAACATGCACAATGGAAATGCAAACCTAAGCATGTCAACTAAGCATGCAACGTGGACTATGCAACACACTTATGTAAAAGGTTCAAACAAGCATGCAAGGTGAGCATGCAAACCAATGGAATGATGGACTTAGACATGAATTAGGCAACTCAAAAAGGCCTAAAATCAGTAGCCAAAATGCCAAGTTATGGGGGCCCAAACAAACATGCACACATGCACAAATCAAGGCACCAATACTTAGGCATAAACAAGACGACATTCGAGCATACTTGAAAGAAACCGATCATGGACAACTAACATGCACTTAAAGCTCTGAAATTCATGTTAAACATGATGCCAAATCATGCAATAAAGTGTGCCAAACAAAGCATGCAAATGGCCTAGGCTTAAGGCAAGTCAATGGGACATTAAACCACACCTAGCACAAACACACATGGCATGCATTAATCAACCCAAAACAGATTTTTGGCATGTCAAATTAGGCCCAAATGACCACTTAGATGGCATCTAAGAAGCTTGAAATCAAAGGCATGCAACATGACCAAAACATGGAGCATTTAACACAAGCTTTTAAAGCATTGAAGAGGCATGCAAGGCAATCAAACAAGCACATCATAAGGTCTGAAATGGCATGTTAGATGGTTTCAAATCATTGAAAATGAAGCAAGCAAGTCATGCTACACTCACATGCTCTCAAGGCCAACAAGCCAAATGCAAAGGAGCTATGTAATGCATGATGAGATCGACCCAAATGGCTATGGACAGAGCTAGATCATGGCAAAATGAGCATACAAGCTTCATGGATCTAGGCCTAAAACATGCTAGAAATGAAGGCACACAACCTAGGCATATTAAGGCATAAAGAGGCATTACAAGGCAACTATACTAAGCATGCATAGGAGACCAAAACCAACTTGAAATCATGTTATGGCATGGCAATATAAGCATGGAAAACAAGTCAAACATGCTCAACACACACTCAAGCATGGTGCTTCTTTGGAAGCCAAAACTTGCCCTTTCCAAGGACATCAAGGAGAGGGGGTGGCCCTCCCCTTTCTAGGACTTTAAGGCACCATCTCCACCATTGAAATCCCTCAAGATTTCAGTGGTGGAGAGGTCCAAGCACACAAGTCCCGGATCTCTCCAAAATAGCACAAAGATGAGCCCTTTTCAAGGCCTAAAGGGGGTCAAACTTCCCCAAACCACAAAACACCCTTAATATACAATGAAGAGGCTTAAAAAATAGAACTTTTTTGTGTTATAGACCAAGCACAAAGACTGTTTTAAACTAGGCAAAAATGGAGTGCAAAAATGGGGTAAATAAAGTAAGTTTCTTACCCTTGAAGCTTTTCTTCACAAAGGTTGGAGTAGTTGGTCCCTTGAGCTCCAAACCAGTCAAGAACACTAAAAAACAGCCCTTAGAACCTCAGTTGCAAGGAGAAGGTGAGACACTAGGTGCTTGTGTGCAATAGTGTGAACTAAAGCACCTAGTGTACTAAATAAGCAAGAAAGGAGAGAGATAAGATAGATATATGATCTAACCTAAAACCAGAGCTTGCTCTCTCTCTAAAATGGCTGAAACCTCTCAAGAAATCCCAACCTTAAGCCAAGAGGAAGAGCCTTCCTCTTATAGAACTTGTAAGACTTACAAGCTAAGCAACTAAGGGCTCATCCCTCCATACACGTGTATGGAGGGGAAGCAAATTGCACACAGCTGTCTGAAAATATCTCAGAAAGCAAGTGCACAGTGTCCGGCCGGCAAAAAATGTCATTTTGACAAAATTGAGTGCCGACCGGCACAATATAGTGCCGATGGCAACTCTAGCCAGCTGGTGGCCTCTAGCCCCAGCCGGTGGTGTGTAGGGATGCCTCATAAAGCATTCCCTGCCCTTCCAAGGCAAAACACAAGTGTTTGGTGCGAAACCAAACACAAATGGTCGAGTTCGGAGGTCCTGAGGCACGGCGCGCGAGTCGAGAACTCCGGGAACTCCAAACGAACACAAACATGGATGATCACCGAGCGTTCCGACGGTGACGTCCAAGTCTTGAGGACGGTCAAAAATGGGGTGTCTACACTCGCCGTCATGCTCAAGGAGAGTACGTACTTGGACCCATTTTCAGAGAGGCCCCTGCTCAGCTCCCTACCTTATACCCTCGTTTGGAGGATCATTACCTACTCTACGAGGGGGACCTTGACTGGGGAAGCTGGAGGTTGACCCTACCGTTGCTGGCCCATAATGAGACTTGAATGGGAAGAATGGTATGATTGAGTTGTCCCCGCTAGGACATTTGACCTGCAGGAACTCTTCTTCCTTGCTGCCCTTCGACTGGCTAGGTTTTCTATTCCTGAAGACCCTTTCCTCATACCTGTTGCATTATGTTTTTGGAATTCTTCTTTTAATTTTTTCCAATTTCGATGCAGTATGATGGCCCCTACCATTCTGGATATATGTCATCTCTTAGGGTTATCCCCCATTAGCACTCCTTTTGGTCCTGACTATCCCAATCTTAAGGTGCCTATAGTGATCCCGGTATTCCCTTTACTGTTCAGTTGTGTTCCGGACTCGGTCCCGCGAATTGGTAGTTGTGTCTACCTTGTTGCTGTCCTTTAATTCCATTTGATTGAGTTTTAGGATGTGTTGGGCATGTTTCGAGCAGGTGGGTTGAGCCTTGGTCCAAAATCTTGTTGCTGTGTTTTTGGTCGTTCTGCTCGAGCGGGTCTTGGAGCGCTCGAGCGGGGTTTACACCCTTCCAGCATTTTGTGTCCCTGCAAAACTTCTACAGGTGTGATTTCTACGCTCGAGTGGGTTTCCTACGCTCGAGCGGGTCACGCTCGAGCGGGCTTGTTGGCGCTCGAGCGGCTAGTACATCCTTGGTGAAAATTCTGGGATGGGATAATTCACGCTCGAGCGGACTGGTTTTTTCACGCTCGAGCGGATGTGTTTCACTCTTGTGTCTTGGCGCTCGAGCGGGCCTTATTGCGCTCGAGCGGACCCAGATTTTTGTTCTTTACGCTCGAGCGTTGTGTTTTCCGCTCGAGTGGACCTGTCGTCTAACAGAGGGCAGCTGGGCATTTTTGAATCACATTTTACAATTCCTCTCTCTCTCTCTTACTTTTCAAAAAGCCATTTTGAGAGCTACTCTCTCTAGAAACTCCCTTCTCTCTAGGGTTTGATCTAGTTAGAGTGTTCTCCCTTCCTTCGGCCTTTGTAAAAATTGTGTTGATCGTCGAGGGCGTCGTTTTGATCCGAAAAGTTTGGAGTTTGGAGCATTTTGGTTTTGGTCTCTTCTCCGTTTGAGCTCAATCTTCGAGGTAGGGATACCCTACTCCTCTTTATGAGTTTTGTCTTTAAATTTTAGTCATTTGATATGTTGGGAGTTGTTGTATAGTTTTGAGAAAGTTTGGGTCTTTATGTAATTTTACAAAAGATGGGGTTTTATTTATAATAAACCTATATGCATGATTGGCATAGAGAAATGAGATAGATGATGGATTATGGAAGAAAATGGGACCTTAGGGTTGTTATGTAACTTATGGGAGAATGCCCTAATTACATAGTTTAATTAATTTGTGTAATTAATTTGGAGAAATGAAGAATTGAATTGAGAATGTAGGAATTGGGAATGTGTGGGATTAAAGGGTGTAGTTGGATTATTTATCACTCACCTAATTGGAATGTTGATAATTTATCCATTGGTGCATTTATTTTCTGTTTAGAAATAACTGCTTTGGGCTATCGGTGGAGGATAGTCTTGATTGTTGTAGACAATGCATGATGATTAGGCAAACCAAAACTAATCGATTGAGTATGCTATCGAATATAGCGATTGGAATAATACATTAACTTTATGTATTGATTGATTGTATATGATCTATGGTTATATGCATGTGTTGTGTGGGAGGAGATAGGGGATGTACTCCACGGTTTAGGGGAAGATAGGGGATGGACCTCTAAACCGGCTTACGTGTGACATTGATACAGCACTACAATGTGTATCAAGTGTTGATTATGGAAGTGTTCGAATTGATTTGATATAGCACTAAAATGTATATCGTTATCAATTGTGAAGTATAGAAGTGATCCTATGTCATGTTGATACAGCACCGAAATGTGTATCTTTCGTAAAATGTGGAAATGGTTTATGTGTTATTGATACAGCATTGAAATGTGTATCCACCATGAATTTTGAAAGTGTTTTAAAGATGAGTCTAAATCTCATTAAGTTATTTGGCTAAGTGTTGGGCCTTGTTTTCAAACTCAAGGTTGAGAAAGAAATGGGAAATGAAATGTAACATGGACTTAATGTCATGAAACCGAAATGTGATATAAGTGGATGTATCTGTGTTGACCATCTATCAACTGCTAATCTTTTAGTCATTGTTCATAGCTGGTTTAGTGTATTTCTACTGGGCGTTGGCTCACCCTATATGGGACATTATTTCAGGTACAGGTAGCATGCCACCTCCAAGGACATAGCTTGGATGATGATGAGAGTTGAAGACTCTTTTTGTTTATTTTGTTTGTATTACATGTATATCAGCCAAGGGCTTCTTTTGTATAGTGTTAGTACTCTTCTTTTGTGCAACCAAGTGTTAACTTAGAAAGCTGTAAGCCTGTAGGGCATTTGCTTTTGTTGTTAACATGTAATACTGTTGTAAGAATTACTCTGATGAATAGAAGAATATTTATCATTTATATCAACGCATGTCTAAATCGATGGGTTCTGATGTTATTATTTTGAGGGCGTTACAACTTGGTATCAGAGCTACCGGGTTCGAATACTTTGGGTACGTGGGAAGTGATTAGTATCACAATGGGTTTGTCTCACTTGATAGAGAGTTAGATGTAGTGTCATATGCTATGTGTTTATGTGATAACATGCTTATGTGACTACTTGGGTATGGGATTTGATTTCTAGGATGTTGATTGAATCCTTGGGCTTCTGTGAGTCTTGTTGGAAAAGCACTTGATCAATGCTGTTTCTAACCGGAACTCTGGTAACGCCTCGGGACTATCATTATCCGGAAATGAAATTCGTAAGTGCTTATGTGTTTATGTGCTTACGTGGAGTGAATTACAGTTGTCCATGCATTAGGACGCGAGTGTTATAGCTTCGGCACATTTGTGAATGTGCTAACGTTCTCTGTTACCTTTATTAGGATGTCAAGACGACGACGAGGTGGTTGGCGAGGTAGGCCTAGGAGGCAGGAGATGCCTCTACCGGATGATATTTCGGCGCAGCAGGAGGGGGTTGGCCAGGCCAATGTAGCCGAGCCAGCAGGACATGAGGCTATAGGTGCTTTAGCCCGTGGGATAACCGATGCTTTGAGGGAGTCTATGGGTATTCTCCGAGCTGAGAATCCAGTTCAGGCTCCAGTGCAGGCCCAGGTTGCTGAGGTAGGGCCTTCCTTCTTGAAGGGGAGTTCTTTCGATCTAATCCGGATGAGTTTGTTGGGGATCCAAAGGAGCCACTTAAGGCGGATGAGTGGTTGGAGCAGATGAGTAAGACGTTCGAGATGCTTGGCATCGAGGACAGAGCGTTGAAAGTGACCTTGGCATCTTTCCAACTGAAAGGGGATGCGGGTCAGTGGTGGAAATTCGTGAAGGGTCGTTTGGATGGCACTTGGGAGGCTTTTGTGGGTGCTTTCCAGGAGAAGTTCTTATCTTCAGCAGTTAGGGAGAAGCTGAGAGATCAGTTTTGCCAGCTTTTACAGTTGAGTTCTTCAGTGGCCGAGTATGAGGCTGCTTTTACTAGCTTGTCCAGGTTCGCACCTGAACTGGTGGCGTCCGAGAAACGCCGCTGTATTGAGTTCGAGAAGAGGTTGAGGCGCAGCCTCAAGATGAGAGTTGGTGGTTCTATGATCCGAGACTATGGGCGCTTGGTTGATGCGGCAGCCCATATGGAGATCATGATGCAGGAGGAGGAGGGACAGAGGGGCTCCAAGAGGAGCTAGGATGGTCAGGGTGATGGCAGGAAACAGAGGGGTGCTAACCCTCAGCAGTCTCAGGGCGGTGTTGCTAGATCGACCTTTCCAGTGTCGAGTGCAGGCTCGGGGAGAGGCAATCAGGGAGATTTCACGTGTTACAGGTGTGGTCAGCTGGGCCACAAGGCTTCGGTTTGCCCACTGAGGGGAGGAGGTCAAAGAGCTGCTTCATCCTCAGCTAGACTGCAGAGCCATAGTCAGGGCAGGGGTCAGCCACTGTCTTGTTATCAGTGCGGACAGGCGGGGCACCTGAAGAGGTTTTGCCCGCAGTTGGGTGGCACATCTGGTGCATCTGGGCAGAGGCAGAGTCTTCAGCCAGCTCAGTCAGTGCAGGCCTCGAGGGCCAACCAGGGGGCTTCATCGTCCCAGTCTTTACAGCAGTCGTATGCTCCGACGGGTGAGCAGGTGGATCAGGGGCCTATTGGGTGCGTGTATGCTGTTACTGCGCAGGACTTGGTACCGGTTCCATCAGTTGTGAGAGGTACCTTTCTGTTTTGCAACTCGGTTGCTAGTGTATTGATTGATAGGGGTGCGTTTCATTCTTTTGTATCTGCTGCATTTGCATCTGTTTTGGAATTGGAGTTGGTACAATTAGCATCTCCTATATGTGTTGTATCACCTCCTGGGGGTGAACTGATTTTGAAGCACGGATGTAGAGGTTGTGATATAGAGGTCGCCGATCATCGGCTTCCGGTCCCTTTTGTAGTTATGCCCATGAAGGGTTTTGATGTTATTTTGGGTATGGACTGGCTATCGTCATACCGGGCTGTTATCGATTGCTACCGCCAGAGGGTCACAGTATGTACCTTGAGCGGGGAGTGTTTTCATTTCTTGGGGGATCGGGTTGGTAGTGTGTTGCCACCGGTGTATAATCCGCGAGGGCGGAGTGAGCTTAGTGGTCTTCTTGCTAGCCTTTTGAGTAGTGAGTGTGATGAGACCCAGATTGAGTTGCCTAGAGTGGTTTGCGAGTACTCGGACGTTTTCCCCGAGGATCTCGTTGGTTTGCCACCTCACCGTGAGATAGAGTTTTCCATTGATTTAGTGCCCGGCACGGCGCCGATTTCTATGGCACCTTACCGTTTTGCCCCAGCCGAGTTGAGTGAGTTGAAGATTCAGCTCCAGGAGTTGCTGGATAAGGGCTTTGTTCGCCCTAGTGTTTTGCCGTGGGGAGCACCGGCCCTCTTTGCTAAAAAGAAAGATGGTGCCTTGAGACTTTGTATCGACTACCGGAAGTTGAATCGGGCTACGGTCAAGAATAAGTACCCTATGCCCCGTATAGATGATTTGTTTGACTAGTTGAAGGGTTCCCGTTGTTTTTCTAAGATAGACTTGAGATCGGGTTACCACCAGTTGAGGGTCAGGGAGGAGGATATTCTGAAGACGGCATTCCGTACGCGGTATGGCCACTATGAGTTTCTGGTGATGCCATTTGGGCTCACCAATGCACCGGCAGTCTTTATGGATTTGATGAACCGGATCTTTCGGGAATTTTTAGATCGTTTTGTAGTCGTTTTCGTGGACGACATTCTTATCTATTCACCTTCTGAGGAGGAGCACGAAGAACACTTGAGAGTGGTGCTTGAGTTGCTTAGAGCCCATAGGCTGTATGCCAAGTTTGGGAAGTGTGAGTTCTGGCTAGGAGAAGTCAAGTTCTTAGGCCATGTAGTATCCGGGGAAGGGGTGTCTGTTAATACATCCAAGATAGAGGCAGTGCAAGATTGGGCACAGCCTAAGAGTGTGTTTGAGATCCGCAGTTTTCTAGGATTAGCTGGGTATTACCGCCGGTTTGTGAAGGATTTCTCCAGGTTTGCTTCACCATTGACTAGACTAACCCGGAAGGGAGTCAAATTCGTATGGAGTGAGACTTGTGAAAAGTCGTTTCAAGAGCTAAAAGTTAGATAGACCACCGCTCCGGTCTTGATTATTCCGGAGAGAGGGTTAGGTTATGCGGTTTATTGTGATACCTCACGAGAGGGTTTGGGTTATGTGTTGATGCAAGAGGGGAAAGTGGTAGCTTATGGCTCACGTCAGTTGAAAATACACGAGAAGAATTACCCTACACATGACCTAGAATTAGCAGCAGTGATCTTTGCCTTGAAAATCTGGAGGCACTACCTTTATGGTGAGAGATTCGAGGTGTTCTCGGATCACAAGAGTTTGAAGTATTTGTTTACCCAGAAGGACTTGAACTTGAGGCAGAGAAGGTGGATGGAGTTCATTGAGGACTATGATTTCGAGTTGCACTATCACCCGGGAAAGGCCAATGTTGTGGCCGATGCACTTAGTAGAAAATCCATTAGTGATGTAGCTTGTATAGCCATCAGGGAATGGGAGATGTTGGGGGCACTTGGCGAGTTCGATTTGCTTTTGGGCAAATCTGTTGAGGTTGCGGCCTTGTTTTCTGTTATTGCGCAGCCTACACTTGTGACTCGAGTGTTAGAGGCACAGAGAGGTGACCTTGAGATAGAATCCCTCCGAGAGAAGATCTCTAGTGGGAAGGTTGAGAAGGGTTTGTCTGAGTATCCCGACCAGAGTGTGAGATACCGAGACCGATTGTTTGTGCCGGAGTCCTGCCGAGAGGAGGTGCTCTGAGAGTTTCACCATTCACGCCTTGCGGTGCATCCAGGAGGCACCAAGATGTATCGTGACTTGGGACGCCAGTTTTGGTGGAGGGGCATGAAGAGAGATGTGGCGGTTTTCGTATCGAAGTGCCTTACTTGTCAGCAAGTGAAGGCCGAGCATCAGAGGCCAGCGGGTTTGTTGCAACCCTTGCCTATTGCCGAGTGGAAGTGGGAGCATGTCACTATGGACTTCGTTGTAGGTCTTCCGAGGACTCAGCGGGGTAGTGATGCTATTTGGGTGGTTGTAGACCGGTTGACTAAGTCGGCGCACTTTATCCCTATGCGCGTGAGAGATTCGGTAGATCATCTTGCCGATTTGTATATTCGGGACATAGTGAGATTGCACGGGGTCCCAGTGACGATCGTCTCAGATAGAGATCCTCGTTTTACTGCCAGGTTGTGGCAGAGTTTGCAGAGTGCCTTGGGTACTAAGTTGACCTTTAGTACGGCTTATCATCCTCAGACTGACGGGTAGTCCGAGCGCACTATTCAGATCCTTGAGGATATGCTTCGGGGTTGTGTCCTTGACTTTAGTGGGACGTGAGAGAGACATTTGCCCTTGGTGGAGTTTGCCTACAACAACAGCTTTCAGTCTAGTATCGGTATGGCACCGTTTGAGGCCTTGTATGGCCGATCGTGTAGGTCTCCAGTTTGTTGGGCCGAGGTGGGTGACACACCGTTGTTAGGCCCGGAGTTGGTTAGGGAGACGACGGAGAAAGTTGAGCTTATCCATAGGAGGCTTGTTACAGCCTAGAGTCGCCAAAAGAGTTATGACGACCGTAGGAGGAGGCCTTTGGCATTTGAAACGGGTGATCATGTTTTCTTGAAAATATCACCGAGGCGAGGTTTGATGAGGTTCGGGAAGAGTGGGAAGTTATCCCCTCGGTTTATCGGTCCCTTTGAGATCCTTGAGAGGATTGGGGAGGTCGCTTATCGTTTGGCTTTGCCACCACAGTTGTCCGGGGTTCATGACGTCTTTCATGTTAGTATGCTTCGGAAGTACGAGCCGGATCCATCGCACGTGTTGGATTGGACCGACTTAGAGGTAGATAAGGATGCCTTGTATGAGGAGAGACCGGTTCGGGTCTTGGATAGCCGGGAGCAAGTCTTGCGAGGCAAGACCATTCCCCTAGTGAAGGTTTTGTGGAAACATCACGGAGTGGAGGAAGCCACTTGGGAACGTGAGTTGGAGGTCCGAGAGAAATATCCGGATCTGTTTGTGGATGTTTGAGCATGTATTATATTTTGTTGTATTATTGAACCTTAAGAGTATTGAATATATCTTAGGTTGTAAAACATGGCTTATGTTTTGGTTTAATGGAAGTTTGATGTAACATTGCATATGTTGAGCATTGTAGAATTGGAAATGTATCATGAACATTAGTTATGATATGAAATTGTTGAAATTGGAAAGGAGTGCATGTTGATAATGCAGGTTGTTTATGTGTTGTGATTTGCCTCTTGAAAAGAGTTGAGATTGACCAGTAATGGGTCGGATTGTTTAATATTATGTTGTAATATTGTTGGGAATTGAGAAAATCTTGTTTTTGAGAACTTGTATTTAATTTCGGGGACGAAATTCTTTAAGGGGGGGAGGTTATAGCGATCCCGGTATTCCCTTTAGTTGTGTGTTCCGGACTCGGTCCCACGAATTGGTAGTTGTGTCTACCTTGTTGTCGTCCTTTAATTCCATTTGATTGAGTTTTAGGATGTGTTGGGCATGTTTCGAGCAGGTGGGTTGAGCCTTGGTCCAAAATCTTGTTGCTGTGTTTTTGGTCGTTCCGCTCGAGCGGGGTTTACACCCTTCCAGCATTTTGTGTCCCTGCAAAACTTCTGCAGGTGTGATTTCTACGCTCGAGCGGGTCATGCTCGAGCGGGCTTGTTGGCGCTCGAGCGGCTAGTACATCCTTGGTGAAAGTTCTGGGATGGGATAATTCACGCTCGAGCGGACTGGTTTTTTTACGCTTGAGCGGATGTGTTTCACTCTTGTGTCTTGGCGCTCGAGCGGGCCTTATTGCGCTCGAGCGGACCCAGATTTTTGTTCTTTATGCTCGAGCGTTGTGTTTTCCGCTCGAGCGGACCTGTCGTATAACAGAGGGCAGCTGGGCATTTATTGAATCACATTTTACAATTCCTCTCTCTCTCTCTCTTACTTTTCAAAAAGCCATTTTGAGAGCTCCTCTCTCTAGAAACTCCCTTCTCTCTAGGGTTTGATCTAGTTAGAGTGTTCTCCCTTCCTTCGGCCTTTGTAAAAGTTGTGTTGATCGTCGAGGGCGTCGTTTTGATCCAAAAGTTTGGAGTTTGGAGCATTTTGGTTTTGGTCTTTCTCCGTTTGAGCTCAATCTTCGAGGTAGGGATACCCTACTCCTCTTTATGAGTTTTGTCTTTAAATTTTAGTCCTTTGATATGTTGGGAGTTGTTGTGTAGTTTTGAGAAAGTTTGGGTCTTTGTGTAATTTTACAAAAGATGGGGTTTTATTTATAATAAACCTATATGCATGATTGGCATAGAGAAATGAGATAGATGATGGATTATGGAAGAAAATGGAACCTTAGGGTTGTTATGTAACTTATGGGAGAATGCCCTAATTACATAGTTTAATTAATTTGTATAATTAATTTGGGGAAATGAAGAATTGAATTGAGAATGTAGGAATTGGGAATGTATGGGATTAAAGGGTGTAGTTGGATTATTTATCACTCACCTAATTGAAATGTTGATAATTTATCCATTGGTGCATTTATTTTCTGTTTAGAAATAACTGCTTTGGGCTATCGGTGGAGGATAGTCTTGATTGTTGTAGACAATGCATGATGATTAGGCAAACCAAAACTAATCGATTGAGTATGCTATCGAATATAGCGGTTGGAATAATACATTAACTTTATGTATTGATTGATTGTATATGATCTATGGTTATATGCATGTGTTGTGTGGGAGGAGATAGGGGATGTACTCCACGGTTTAGGGGAAGATAGGGGATAGACCTCTAAACCGGATTATGTGTGACATTGATACAGCACTACAATGTGTATCAAGTGTTGATATGGAAGTGTTCGAATTGATTTGATATAGCACTAAAATGTATATCGTTATCAATTATGAAGTATAGAAGTGATTCTATGTCATGTTGATACAGCACCGAAATGTGTATCTTTCGTAAAGTGTGGAAATGGTTTATGTGTTATTGATACAGCATTGAAATGTGTATCCACCATGAATTTTGAAAGTGTTTTAAAGATGAGTCTAAATCTCATTAAGTTATTTGGCTAAGTGTTGGGCCTTGTTTTCAAACTCAAGGTTGAGAAAGAAATGGGAAATGAAATGTAACATGGACTTAATGTCATGAAACCGAAATGTGATATAAGTGGATGTATCTGTGTTGACCATCTATCAACTGCTAATCTTTTAGTCATTGTTCATAGCTGGTTTAGTGTATTTCTACTGGGCGTTGGCTCACCCTATATGGGACATTATTTTCAGGTACAGGTAGCATGCCACCTCCAAGGACATAGCTTGGATGATGATGAGAGTTGAAGACTCTTTTTGTTTATTTTGTTTGTATTACATGTATATTAAGCCAAGGGCTTCTTTTGTATAGAGTTACTCTTCTTTTGTGCAACCAAGTGTTAACTTGGAAAGCTGTAAGCCCGTAGGGCATTTGCTTTTGTTGTTAACATGTAATACTGTTGTAAGAATTACTCTGATGAATAGAAGAATATTTATCTTTTATATCAACGCATGTCTAAATCGATGGGTTCTAATGTTATTATTTTGAGGGCGTTACAGTGCCTTTTTCCATCCCACCTTTGAACTCCTCCTTCAGTAATTTTGCACACTCTGAAAACCCAAGGGAAGGCACTATGTCAGACAAAGACTTCTTCTCCTTTATTTTGTATTAGCTTTGTAAATTCTTGTTTTGTACTTCTTCACAGAGGATTATGCCTGAGTTTGCTCCCCTTGCTAAAGCTCTGGCTTTGGAGAAGAAAATAGCTTTAGCTTCATATACTTTGGGCCATGTGTATAGAGCATGCGCCCAATTTTGTGAAAAACTTTTAGATGCCAATCAAGGGGGGCCACTCTGGATATTACAGCTCTAGCTTTTTGTTTATTTCATTGCTTTGCATTCTAGGTGTTTGACATTTTTACTATCAAACCCTGCTTCTTATAGAATAAAATATGCCAGAGTTTTTGTCACGACCCAAACCGGCCCCTGTAGGTTTAGCATCGTAACCAGCCAGTAATCCTTGGATTACCAAAGGCCTCCTGACAGATTAGCATAATATAAGGGGCTACGAAAGCAAATACACAAAAATAAATAGTCCATTGAGCTGTGTCGACATACATGGACAAAATATTCCAGAACTTGTATATACATAAAAGTGCCGATCAACGGATATCTTAATTACACAACATTTACAAAAGTGTAATCTCCAGGACCCGACTTTACGAAACAGACAAAGACTAGCATAAGTACAAAAACAGCCATGTAACTAGACTTCGATCGGAACCTCCTCGGGTGGCACAAGGGTTGGCTGACAAAACTGGTGCATAGGCCATCAACTCTGGGCCTGATCACGTGATTGCTCACCTATATGCATAATATAAACAGTGAGCTAAAGCCCAGTGAATAATAACAGAGTAAAGATTTTATTGAATGATGTCCAACGGAAATAAAACCTTGTACATATTTAGTTACCATAACAGAGCAGATTCATAGGTATTCTTACATTCGTAGTCAAAACTTGTACATGTATCATATCATAATACGTGACACATCCATTAGCATTAACAAATCCGATGACCCATAAAGGGACTGCCATGAAGGCTTACTGATGACTCATGTGCACAGAGACGTTTCCAATGACCCATAAAGGGACCTGATGACCCATAGAGGGACCTGATGACCCATAAAGGGACGCATATCATTTAATGCTAAGGATGCCACGGATAACTTTCAGAATCTTGGACAATCATTCATTCGTTTCAAACATAGCATCTCATCTCAGAAAATTAATTACTTCTTATTGTAATATTCGAAAAATACTTAACATGGAACATAACTTTACAAAGTCATTACTCACAGATGATTGATAGCTCTAATTAGATGGTAAGGTGGCACTTCACTTGTCCTGAGGCGCGTGACCTACATGAACACACATACGAATACACACTTGAAACACACGCTCGAATTGTACATAACTTATTTCGCTTGTTCTTAGTGTGTTTCTAGTCTTTAATCCTCATTGTGGAGTCTTAACATGGCCTAGGAATGCCTAGGATGGAATGAGGATGCAAAAATGTGTTGGAAAACATTTTTCAAAACTTGCTGAAAATAGGGTCCATGTTCGTGCGTGGCTTTTCCCGCTCGAGCAGACATACAGACAATGAAGCTACGCTCGAGCGTGACTTCCCTCGCTCGAGCGGACTGCAAACTTTTGAAAAAGTACTGGTTGCATGTTTTTCACGCCCAATGGACGCTCGACCCATGCTCGAGCGTGAGACTCAGACCCTCGCTCGAGCACGGATTCTCTCGCTTGAGCAGACTGCAAAACACATGAACTTCTGGGTATATGCATTTCACGCTCGAGCGTGACTCTTGATGCTCGAGTGGAAGTGCATGTACTCAGAGTGTACGCTCGAGTGTGAAGTCCTCCGCTCGAGCGTGGATCAAAAATCTGGAATTTCCAGATTGATCCTCAAGCACAAAACTCAACCTTTAAAGCTTCAAACTCGATTTTTCTGGGCCAAAACTTGAGAAAATACATGAAGACCCTTAAAACAACATAAATTAAAGATCAATTCAAGAAATCATGGCTCAAAGGCTTGCCAATTGTACAAAATTCCAACACAAACTTTATGAATATGTCATTAATACAACATGCATGAACTCCCTTGAATTCAAACACTCCAAAACATGATCAAACTTGGTAATTTAATGGAAAACATGATGAATGACCAAAATGTAAGTGAGATGAACACATGCATGAAGGAAATCCTTGAAGTCATGCTCAATTTGTAAGAAAATGTAAATGTATGCATGGTATGGCCCATTCTTCCCAACTCTAGTGCAATTCCTACTTGAATTCACTTAATTCACCATTAATCTTGTAAGATCTAATTCAATTACTCAATTGAGAGTCTAGTCCCTTACCTAGAGGCTTGAGTCGACAAGGGTTGAAGTTGAAACCTTCTAGTCTTCTTCAAATAGCAACAATTCCTAGCAATCCTTTGTTTTGATTCAATTTATCAAGTCTTGGACCAATTCTCCCTATTCTCTCTCTCTCTCTCTCTCTCTCTCTCTCTCTCTCCCTCACATGTTTTGCTCAAAAAGATGGAAATCAATAGTGTCAAAAACATGTATAAGGTATAGAAAATGGTCTAGCAAGGTCCCACTAGTGGCACATATGTAATTAACTTAAGTTAAACCAATTAACATTAGTTATCCCGATTTAATCACGCCATAACGAATTTTAATTAAACCTACCATAAAATTCTATAAATCCTAATTAGCATCAAAATCAAGTCAATGTCTGTATCGGATGCTGATAAGGCCTTCAATTCGCAAATCGAAACTAAAACATAAACAGATCTTTCTACGCTAAACAGATAGAGACACATTAATAATGCAATACACATGACATTAACTCATGATTTCCTCTTAATCACTTGTTAGGCACACTTAAGCATGAATTAATGTTAATTAAGGGTCGGGGTTGTTACAGTTTCACTTTATCCCTCCACTTTTGCCCATTATTTTACTTTTTTCCATCAACTCCCAACTTCTCCTCCTTCTCACACCTTCTTCTGTCCCTTCGAAACCATATTGGCCTAGCTTGGTTGAGGACTTTCTTGATTGATAGAAATTGTTCCCAGCCCCAGCATAGGGATATGTGGGCTTCTATTTTAACACCAAGACAGCTTTTCATTGGCACTTTAAACCATAGAGCCTACAAATGCATAACAGAATCCTACTGCCCTGCTCAATTTGCCAGGCAATTTAGGCTTACCCAAGGGATCCCTATTCCTCTTTGTAGTCAAACTAACCCCAATCTTGTCACTAGAGAGCTGAAGGTGCAAAGATCAAGGTTAGATGAGGCAACCTCCAAATTAATTCAAGACTTAATCGAATTTCAGTTCATTCATTTCATCCCACAAAGCACTGACTAAAAAGGTGCCAGAACTGGCGGTCAGCAAATATGGAGGTACACTTAGCCATTCCCCCTTAAGATCTACTGGTGGGTCTAGGCTTGCCTTCTCAAGCTTAGTCTAAAGGGACTGGGCTCATCACTTCTTCTACTACTCCTGCTACCACAGCTTCTACTCCTACTACCATAGAGAATGCTCTTTCTGCCTCTCCTTCTCCTCCTAGAGTTACTAGGGTTGCTTCGAAAAAAGGCATGCACCCCTTTTCTTTTTTTCCCCTTCTTTTTATAATGCTTATCTCTTTTATTTATAGTTTTTATTTGATGTAGGGACTTCACTAATAGACTCTCCTGAAAGGGCTCAAGCACTAAGTATTCTTAAAGACAAGTAACGACAACAAAAGAAAAGAAAGCTTGTGCTTGATCTTGAAGAAGAGGAAGCACCTGATATCCCTATAGAAAAGGAACATGAAACCCCACTCAAGAGGAGGAAGAAAGTAACAGTTACTCCCTCTGATTTCATTGGTGACCCTGTTCATCAAGCAGGTGCCAAGGCAGTAAAGAAGGAGTAGTCCAAAGAATTGGTAGTTTTTTAGAGGTCTGAGAAAAGAAGACAGCAACTAGTATTAAGGAATGAGGCAGCTGCTGCTGATGCCCTTCAAAAGGAAACTGCAAGGAGGCAACAAACTGCTGAACACTATACTCTTCGCAGTTCTCTAATCATTGACACTGCTACCTTTGAGACTAGTAATTCCTTTTAGTTTCTTCAATGATTTCCTTTCTCAAAGTTATAGCAACAAAACTTACCATTGCTTCTTATTTTCTGATTTGCAGCAAAAGTTATTCCACCTCCCTCTCATTCGACAGATGAAAGGCCAAGAAGAAAGAAGAGCCCCCACAAAAGTGCCTATAAGTGTAGAGCTTATCCAAACATTATTCCCTCTTCCTAGCTCCATACTTTCCATATCTTCTTTAAGGCTAAACATTCCTACTTCTTTATGCCCAGGCTTAACTCCATATCTAACTCATCTAACCTTCTTCTCAAACCAATTCACTCTCTCTATAGTCCTGGTTGCTCTTTTCCTACCTGAGGAGGTCTTAGTTATCACTTCATCTTCAGTGATAGCTGATACTCCTAGAGAAGACACTGGTAGCTCACCAATCCTTTGTCTACCATCACTATCCAGCTCCAGTCCTTCTTCTCTTGACTTACTGGTGGCCAGGACTATAAACACTGCTAGGGACACTTCATCCTCCTCTCCTATCCCTATACAGCCATCTTTTCCTTCCACTAGAGACCTTTCTGCACCTCCAATGTCAGTGGAAGAGATAGACATTTTTAAAGCTAGCCTGGCTAGCCTTTTTAACATACCTTCTACCATTCCAGCAACCAATAATGAAGCTGAGCCATTGGTTCTGCCTGACTCTTTCTTGGAAATTTTTAAAAGCTTTTCAACCATTAGTAGGGCTTCTTTACCTCCACTGGACTTGGGCACCTGTTTGGAATTGCTGACATTATTCTCAAGGATTCCATTCGAAGCCTTACAAAGAACTATCATCAAGAATGGTTTCCTCCAATGCTGTAAGGTCATAAAGTAATCCAATATGGCTATTTTCCAAGCAGCAGCTACCATAGATTTTTATGTCAACATTTGCCATATTGCCAAAGCTGTAGAGGAAAAGCTATTAAAAGACAAGGAATTTGTTTCCCATATACATGCTGAGGTGTCTAAATTGAAAGAACAACATTCCTCTGCTTCTCAATTTCAAACCCAACTCTTGGAGAAGAAGGCTCAATTAGAAGAAGAGTTATCAGTAGTTAAGCTGGCTGATCGAAGACAAGACATGGCTACAGCTATTTAGTTATTCCCATCCTTTAGGACTAGAGAATCAATTGTAAGGGAACAACTGAAACATTGTATTGATTTTTGGGCCAATTTATGGCTGCATGTACTCAACTCTATATGAAATGAAATCCTTATTTATTGTTTAAGTGTTTTGATGCTTCTTGTGTTTATTTTGACTTAGCATTTCTTACACTCCTTGTATTTCCCACATAGTTGGATAATAAGGTTTCAAGTATCTGCCGTTAATTTTCTTAGGATGCATATGTTCATTTAAATTTCTCAAATGGTATGCTCCCAGAGGCAAGACTCTATGAATTTGATATGGTCCTTCCCAGTTAGGTGACCATTTGCCAAACTCATGGCTTTTAATTCCTATTGGAAGTATTGTCTTCTATACCAAATCACCTTCATCAAAGCTAATGTGCCAGATTTTCTTATTATAGTTTTTGGCTGCCTTCTTCTTTTGGAAAAGAATACTATTTAATGCCAAAATTCTAGCTTCATCCACATTTTCTAATTCCAAGAACATGCTCTGATGGTACTGCTTAGAAGCTAACTGCTCCTGGCATTTCACCATCAAGTACCTAATATTAATCTCCACAGGTAACACTGTATCATGCCTATATACTAAAGCATAAGGAGTAACTCTTATACTTGATCTTGGAGAATCCTATAAGCCCACAATACATCCAACAACAAGTTATGCCAATCCCTAAGATTGTCTTCCACAACTCTTTGTATCCCTTTTTTCAAGGACTTGTTAGATGATTCTGCCTGACTATTTGCTTGTGCATAATAGGGGGTGGAATTAATAAGACTAATTCCAAATTCTACTGTGAAAGACTTTACCATCTTTCTATCAAATATAGTCCCATTATCTACAGTTATGGTCTGTGGGATGCCAAATCTGTGGATCAGATCTTTAATAAATCCAATAACCTCAGTTTGATCCACAACTTTATATGGTTTAGCTTCAACCCACTTAGTGAAGTAATATGTGGCCACTAGGATGAAACAATGGTGTTTCGAAGAGGGTGGATGTATTTTCCCTATCATATCCATAGCCCAACCTCTAAATAGCCAAGGCTTCACCACTGCATGTAAATCAGTTATTGGTACATGTCTTATCATGCCATGCTTTTGACATGCCTGGTAACCTCTAGCATACTCTATACAATCTTTAAAGATGGTTAGCCAATAGTAGGAATGCCTTCAAAGCAACCATCTAATCTTCACACCAAGCTGATGGGCACTACAAATGCCTTCATGAACTTCAGCCATGGCTGTCAATGCTTCCTTCAGCCCTAGACATTCCAATAATAATCCATCTGTTTCCCTTTTGTAAAGAGCATTACCATACACTATGTATTGCATAGATTGTAATTTGATTTTTTTGTTGGCTTTCGAAGATGGGCCAGTTAGGTACTGCATTATTGGATGCCTTCAATCTTGATTTTGTAAGTCATTATGATTGACTTCTAACATCACAATTCTTTTAGCTAAATGTGGTATTAATTTTTGATATGTTGCTTGACTTATGTTCAATTGAGTGTCATCTCTTCTTCTGAAATTCGAAGCATTCTGAGCTACATCATTGGCTTTGTTATTCATGAACCTTGGGATATAAGTCACATTTGCTATATGAAACTGAGAAAGCAAATGTAATGCAACAACATAGTATGATAACATGCTTGCACTTTGACATTTGAAAATTCTTTTCACTTGGTTGACCACCAATTGAGAATCTCCAAATATATCAACTACATGAGTTTGTAATCTGTAGACACCCCATTTTTTACCGTCCTCAAGACTTGGATGTCCTTGTAGGTACATCCAGTGATAAGTGCGATTGCTCGTTGAGTACTCAAAATCCGCGGCGGAACGTCACAGGTTTGAGCTTTCCAAACCTTGCATCCATTCTTTCTCATTTTTGGACCATGTCTTGGTCCTTTTGGCATGTTGCTTTTGGGGCACTGCCGGCCATGGGCTTTGCCCTGCCGGCCATCAATAAGGCCTACCGGCCACCAATGAGGCACTGCCGACCATCACTGATGGCCGGCCGGCCACCAATGTTTCAACAAATATTTTTTAAATATTTTTGAGCTAGCTGTTTGCAGGTTGGACCATTTACACCCACGTGGATGGCTGGATCTCTTCAAGAGGATTTTGCATCCTCAATATATAGAGGCCCTCCTCTTGCATGAGGGGGGTTACAAAAAATTGTGAGCAAATTTCTCTCTCTCTCTCTCTCTCTCTCTCTCTCTCTCTCTCTCTAGAATTCTCTCTCTCTAAATATATTGCCTTGAAGCTTGAATTCTCTACACTTTTGCTTGGGTGTTCTTGATCAAACATGATCATGTTGGTGTGGAGGTTGCTTGAGATCTTGTTTGAGTCCTAGAAGAGGGTTTTAGCTTGGTTTGGCTTGTCTTTGTTGCTGATTTGCTGCTATGCTTCAAGGGTGAGGAGTTACCCCTTTTTAAGCTTATTTTTTGTACATTGGTTTGGCCACCTTTGCATACTGTTTTTGGCCTAGTTGTCAACTACAAAAACCTCTATTTTTAAGCGTTGAAAATGGTAGTTTGAGGCCCTTTTGGGGTTAGGGGTGTTCCCCCCTCTTTTGTGGCTTATTTGCTAAACTTTGTGTCATCTTTTAAAGCCTTTAAAACAATTCTCTTTTGGCCCTTTAACCACTCTGAATTCCAAAGGAATTTCAGTGGTAGAAAGTTTGTTTTGAGGCCCAAAATAGGAGCGGGTGGCCTCCCCTCCTTGTGTCTTGCTGTAACAAGCCCGCGGGGGACCTCGCTACACAGTTCGGACTCTCCTTTTGTGTTGCAGTTCTTAATCTTGAACCAAAGAGTCCAACTCTGGCAAATCGTTTTGAAGAAAAACAGATTTTTTTGAAAAGTAGTGCCAAACATGGACTGCTTTGCCAGATTACAGAGTCGCCACCTAAATATTTTTTTAATGGGGGAATTTAGGAAACCCTGACTCGGTGCCGAAGGCCACGTGTCCGTCATCACCAAATGTCTTGGCTCGGGAGCTTGGGTACGATCGGGGAAGGTCAGCTATGAGCACCCCCTTTCGCCCGGTCCGAAGACCGGCCTCTACTAACCGTGATATCCGATTTTGAAAACGTTATGTGTTCTTATTCCGGTTATTAGCCTAGAATTACTATGTTATGCGCACAGCAAACAAGTATAGACTAGGTTGCCTAATTCGGAAATAATCATTGCATATCCATTTGTTTTGAAAGCGTTTCGGGTTTTGCTACTCGCAAGTAGGCTAAAATACGGATTTCAATGAGCTTTCCAACTTAAGCAACCCAACCTCCACCCACAGGCATTCAAACAGTTTATCTCACATAAGCACTTAGCCACATGGTAAGCATACTGTCATGGCAACATTCACACGCATGCGATATGCTAAAGCGTAAAATACTTACATCGTACTCCGTGCCAAAACAAGAAACTAGTTAGCAGACATGCATGTCCCTAGGTCATGTTAAGTGGCTAATGCAACACATGCAAGGATGCAATTTAGAGTAGGCTCGGCTAACCCTAAAATGGCACGTGAAATGCTGCAACTATCATGTATTCAAATTGAAAGTACAATGCAGTTTGTATGATGTACCGAGCCCGGTGCATGTAACAAATGCATTGATGCACGCATGCATTGCATAAGGTATGCTAAAAATAAACGTGCCCTAATCTACCATCATAAGCAGGTAAATAAAAGGGAAGAAAGAAGTGGGGGTTGGAAGACATACAAACCACTCAACCACACTTATTACAATTATGCCCTCACACGGAGGGACCAAAAGAATATACAGTCCAAAAATAATACAGTCCGAATACAGAATAAATAAATTATTACAGAAATTTCTAATTATCAGATTAATATTAATCATAAAAGAAAAGGGCCCCAGCCCTGCCTCGGGATGTGCGAATGATGCATGCTCGAATCCGACTCGCCCGGAAAGCCCATACCGCACCACTGCTGCCTCTGTTTCCACTGCCCTGCCTTTCTGAAAAACTGCCAAAGTCCCAGGACATCTTCCAAATGAACTGCAGTACACCACCGGCTAGAGGAAATGACCACCGGCTGCTTAAATTGACCACCGGCTGCTCTGGAGGCTATCGGCTGAAAATATAGTACCGGTCGGCACATTATACTGCCGGTCGGCAGAAAGTTCCTGCAGGGGACAGTTTGACAGTAGCAGCAGACCAGCAATACATGGCATGGGTTTTTAGGCATATGTATGCACGGCCACTGCCTCCTATCATGTTTGGGGACTCAAGGAGACATGGCCCTTGGTTCCTGGGCCATCAATTATGCATATTGATGCATGACGGCCTAAGGAACCAAGGTTGCATTTTAATGGTATTATGCATGCAACACAACAATGGTAACTAAGTCCCTATCATGCCAAGATCAAGGGCCTTAGTGACATGGAAATTGAGGTGTGTTTTGTCACTTGAGGTACAAACACCCCTCATTTCCCATACTTGGTTTGACACCCCAAACCAATAATGAAATGCATGTCATGTAACATGGCTCAAATGATGCAACATGGGTCTAAGATGCAAGGCATACCCAATGCAATGCAACCTATCATGACAAAGGTATGAAACTCATGCATGCAAGATGCCAATGTAACGCAAGTTATAGGGACCATCCAAGCAATGGGACCAACCTACTACAACACTTAATGAACCAAGCATGCAACAAGCATATAATAAGCATATAATGGTGACCTTAACCACCATGGGGGAGACCTCAAACCTCCCCAAAACAGTGGCAAAAAGTGCCCTAAAACATGAGCAAAATGCTATACAAGCATGCAAGGAAATAGGCCCAAAACCAAGGGTACCAAAGAGAGCATCTAACTATCATTAACATGACCACTCATGGCACATGTTGGACAACCAAAAGCAGTTTCTTAGCATGCAAAAATACACCCAAATCCCCTTATATGGCAGCCCCAAAATGCCCCAAACAAAACAAGCATGCATTAAGCCTATTCCTAAGCATAGAAAGGCACACCTTCAAAGCATGAAAGAGGAAGTGAATGCAAGCATGAGGGCATGGATTAGGGACTGAAATGTGATCTAAAATGATGCCAAATCATAAGATTAAGGTAGACTAATCATGCTAAGGACTCACACACCCAAAGCTTACAAGCCCACAAGCAAGACAACAATACCAAACATGCCAAACATGGCAAAAACAGTGGCTAACAGCCCCTTTTCATGGCAAATCAAGATCAAATGCTATGACATGCAAGGCTAAAACATGAGGATATGGTGGGCTAATGGCATGACACACTTCCAAGCAAAGTAAAGCATTACAAAGCAAGTATGAGAGGCATGTTAAGGGCCATAAATCCAACCTAAAATAGAGGCATAACATATCATATTAACCACAAATATGCTCTGAAATGAAGCCAAAACCAACCATGCACACATGCTATTTTTTTGCCAAAAACAAAGGCAAGTAAGGGACAAAGGGGAGAGGGGTGTCCCTCCCCTATATGAGACTTCGAAACACCTTCCTCACCACTGAACACCCACTGGTTTTCAGTGGTGAGAAGACCAAAAACACCAAGTAAACAAAGCCTTACCAAAAAGACACCAAAATGGCCAAACAAAGCCTAAAAGGGTGAGCCTTTACTCAAACCACAAAATGACCTTAATGAAGGTTCAAGAGCAAGTAAAAACAAGAGTTTTTTCAGTTATAGACAAAGCTCAAAACACAAAGCAAGAGGGGTAGAAACTAGTTGCAAGAATGGGGAAACTAAAGTAAAGAGTTTACCCTTGAAGATCCCTTGAAGAACAGGTGGTCCAGCCACTCTCTAGTGATCAAAGTCAGTCCAAAACTTCAACAAACAACCCTCTAAGTCTCTCAATCTCGAGCTAAGGTGTAATGGTGTGTGTAATGGTGCAAAAGTAAGGTAAAACACACCTTTTAGGCTTAAAACACACACAAAGGATGAGAGAGAGGGAGATATAGATATATATGGATGTATATCAGAGATATAGAGATATATCTCTGGTTTTTGCCTTCAAAGATTCTAACCCTAGCTCAAGGGAGATGAAATGAGCTTATATAGGCAAACTAAAGCCAAGACTTAATGGCTAAGCAAGACAAAAAGGTTCAAGGGGGGGTGCAAAGGGGTCTTGGCTTCTTGGAGAAGCCAAGACAGCTGGCCAAGCTTCTCCAAGAAGCTTGGCCAAAGGTGCAAGCTTCTAGAAGCTTAGAGAGTGCAAAGGGTGCAAAGGGTGCAAAATGGCCACACCTGTGCACGGGGGAATGTGATGGTGCATTCCAGCTGGCACAGCTGGCATGCACCATGTCCCAGGGGTTCAAAGGGTGCATGCCGGCCGGCGAAAACAGTCACCGGCACAAAAAGGTGCCGGTCGGCAACATACAGTGCCGACCGGCCAAAGTGTTTGAGAAAACAGTGCCGATAGCCAAAAGAGAGTGCCGGTGATGGTAGGGAAGGGCCGGTGGCCTCCAGGGATGGCTAACAAGCCTCCCCCTACCCTCAAATGCAAAAACACACAAGTCTTAGTGTAAAACCAAGCACAGAACAAGCCGGTTGAGAGGTCCTGAGGCACGACGCGCAGCCGGGACCTCCGGGAACTCAAAACAAACACAATCATGGATAATCACCGAGCGTTCCAACGGTGACGTCCAAGTCTTGAGGACGGTCAAAAATGGGGTGTCTACACTTGCTTGTATGTGTAGATGGCCTAATAGTTGAGCATGTTTTTCTACCATCTCATGGCTTCATCTCAGCATGTTTTTGTGACTTTTTTGACCTGCTTTAGCTCTGTTTTTGGCTGGTTGAGTTACTTCTTGCTTACTTTTTACACTTGTGGTATAATCATGCTTACTAACTTAACATACTTGATGTTTTAACCTATTATTCTAGCATGTGTTGGCTCCATTCCAGCATGTTTTTGGCCTTGCTTTGATATGCTTAAACTCTGTTTTGGGTGGTCTTGGTCCCTTGAGACTTGCTTTGTATAGCTATAGTGTAGTTAGCTTTACTAGTTTTGTGTTTCAAGGCCTTTAACATGCTTTGCTTGTGATGTTTGCGTGACATAGCATCATTTCACACATGATTTTAGTGTATATACCTCTTTTATACCCTTGTGGTAACTTAATTATAACACCAATTCCAATCAAACCATTGGCCTTTGACCCGTCGAACCACATCTTCCATGGCTAGACATTGATCATACCAAGATCCATTATCTCCTGACTTTTCGTTTGGCATGGATGATCAACCAAAAAGTTAGCCAAAACTTGTCCTTTTACAGCTTTTTGGGGGACATATTCTAGATGAAACTATGACAAGGCTAATATCCATTTGCCAATTCTTCCTCTCAACATTAGTCTAGATAACATATACTTAACCAGGTCTGTCGTTGCAATTACCGAGACAATATTAGGCAAACGATAATATCTTAATTTTATTGCTGCAAAGTACAATGCAAGACACAGCTTTTCTACAGCTGAGTATTTACATTCACAAGAATTTTAAAACCTACTAAGGTAATAAACTGTTTGCTCCTTGCCTTCTTCATTGTCCTGGGCTAGGAAATCTCCCAATGAATCCTCTGCTGCAGCAATGTATAACTTCAAAGGCTTGTCGCTCTTTGATGGCATCAACACTGGAGGCTTGGCCAAGTAGGCTTTAATTCCTTTGAAAGCAGTTTGATGCTCTGCTGTCCACACAAACTCTTCTTCATCTTTCAACTTTAATAAAGAAGAAAATACTTTAGTTTTCCCTACAGTGTTAGAAATAAATCTTCGAAGAAAATTAGCCTGACCAATGAACTTTTGTACTTCTTTCTTACTTGATGGAGGCTTGGTCTCAATGATGGCTTTGGCTTTATTTTGATCAATCTGTATTCCTTTCTTGTGTACTACATAGCCCAAGAAATTTCCAGCTGATACACCAAAAGCACATTTGAGAGGATTAAACTTCAACTTGAACTTTCTTATTTTTTCGAAAGCTGCTTCCAAGTGAACCGAGTGTTCCTCCATGGACTAGGATTTTACTACAATGTCATCAATGTAACACTCTAAATATCCTCCAATGAGATCATGAAAGATAGTGTTCATTGCCCTTTGATATGTAGCCCCAGTATTCTTCAGACCAATTGGCATTTTAACCTATTCGAATGTGGCAATGTTCTCAAGACATCTGAATGCTGTCTTATAGACATCCTCCTCTGTAATGCAGATTTGGTTGTAACCAAAATATCCATCCATCATAGACAAAATCTTGTGCCCTGCTGAACTATCTACCAATATGTCTACTATGGGCATGGGGTACTCATCTTTTGGAGTTGCTAAGTTCAGGTTTCTAAAATCGATGCATACTCTCATTTTACCATTCTTTTTAACCACAGGCACAATATTTGACATCCATTCAACATATCTAGCTGTTCTAATAAAGCCTATTTTAAGGAGCCTAAGAATTTCCTCATTGACCTTCTGAACCACCTCAGGACTCATCCTTCTTGGCTTCTGCTTGTATGGCTTGAAATTAGGCTTCATAGGGAGCCTATGTTCTACTAATGATCTGTCCAATCCAGGAAGCTCATTATAGGACCAAGCAAAGTAATCCTTATATTGTTTTAAGGCAACCAATAACGGGCTTCTATCACAAGGACTTAACCAAGCACTGATATAAATGGGTTGTTGTGCAGAATCTTTCCCTAAATTGACTTCTTCCAAGGGGTCTTGTACTTGAGCACTCACTAATGCTTCTCTTTTGATTTCTTCTGCCCTTGAAGCGACTTCTTTGCTTTGTTCTGCTCTCACTCTCTTTGGTTCAACATCTTTGCCTTCTTCCTTATAGATAAAGTCCAAACATAAGGCTTCTTTTTCCCGTATTTCCTGGACTTTTGTTTCGATGTCCAATGCACAATATTTATCTAAGGTCAAAGACCTGACCTATTATTGCTCTTTCTTGCAGCCAACTACCATGGCTTCTTTATCTTGTTCTTTAAACTTCTAGACTATCGATTTTATGTCCAATATTGAAAACTTAACTAAAGCCAAGGGTCTGGCTTCTTGAGTTTCGTCTTCTTGCTTACAACCAGGCATCATTATCGTCCTTGATGACAAATTCTTCATCAGCACTCTCCTGCACTAAGTGTTTTAGGTGTGCTTCTTCTTCATCAACCGTCACTTCGGATGAACCATCAGGTTTTCTCAATATATTGAGTTGTGTCACTCCTTCAACATACAACTGGGCCTCTGCAAAGTCAGTACAAGCAATAAAGGGTTGAGGGTCTGCATTGATCTCATTTGTCTCTCCATTGCATAAGACCACCATTATGTTCTGATGTAGAGAGGAAAGTACACATTTGTTGGTGTAGATCCAATCCCTGCCAAGTAAAGCATTATACTTGGCATTACTATCTATAACAAAGAATGCTATCATGCAATCTCTGGTTCCCATACTCAGGTTGATGGGCAAGATATCCTAAGCTATCTGCTTATCTCCAGCGAAGCCAGCAATGGTTGTGCTAGTTAGGATTAATTTGGGGTTTCTTTTTCCCAGTTTCTTCAAAGAGGACTTTGGAAGCAGGTTCATTACTGCCCCATTATCCACCAATACCCTGTTCATTTGTATCCCATCGAAAAAAGACTTGATATACATGGGCTTAACGTGCTGTGTCATGCATGTTGAAACAGAATACTCAAAGGGATATGAGAGATTAATACTCACTTCCTCACTCTCATCTTCAGTTTCCATTGGTGTGGCTACTTCAGACTCATCTTGAACCATGCTAACCTGTGAATCTTCACTAAAAACTGGAATAGGGTCAATTTCCTGACCTTCTTGGTTTCCATTTTCAGCCTGGGACTCCTATGGCAAAATATACACCATATTCACTGACACTAGAGGAAACGAGCCAAACTGAACTGTTGGCTGCACTTGTTTCTTTTCCAGGCTAACTTGTTCAGTTATTTCAGAAGCATCTTCCATGCTGCACTCTGGTACTTCAGTACTAGTGACTTCCTTCGAATGGTCTGCTTTTGTTGGTTTTTCAACCAAAAATGTTTGTTCAGCCATGAAGGCTTCAAACATCTCATCTTCAGCCATTTCTTTCCTTTGGCCTAATTCAACTTCTCATTCTGTCTCACTGTCGCTTTCCATCAAGGCCTTTTCAAGGCCTGCTAAGCTAGATCTTTCCCTGGCTTTCAGTTCAATGTGAACTTTAGCCATCTACTCTTTGATGACACTTTTTTTGTTCTGAGGAGCCAATTTTGGACTAGGATCCAATTTTGGACTTTCTCTTTCCCCTGCTTGGCCTTTTGACTGGGCCAATGAAGAATTCTCTCCACTTTCCTTTAGATCTTTTTGGTACTGAGTGTACCTTCGCTGGATCTTCCTTCTTTGAGACCTAGAGATTACTGGGACTATATTTGGTTCTTTTGTTTTTGGGTGCTTTAGTAATACCTAATTATTTAGAGCTACTAAGGGAGGTTTAATCATTCTACCCTGATCTCCAAAGACACTTCTCTGGGTAGGCATTTCTTTAGGCTTGTTCTGCATGACAAACCAATCTGGAACCCCAAGTACCCATGAACTCACTAGTTCAGTTGCTGAACTAGCTCTTTCTGCCTTTGAAGCCAGCTTCAAAGATGCCTGTGGAGGCCACTGCTTGGCCTTGATCCCCTGTCTTGAGATTAATTCAGGCCTTCTGTCAGGGTGGTTACCTTCCATCTTGTTCGAGGCTGATCTTGGAGGCCAATCTTTGGCTCTGATTCCATAACTTGAGCCCATTTTAGGCCTCCTCTCAGGATAATTACCTTCCATCCTGTAGTAGTTGGGTGGTCTGAACTCATGCAGAGGTCTCTTTTCCTTGGAATGCACTCTAGCGACTGGTGGTCTAGCCAAAAATGGCTGCTGTTTGGGACCAGTTGGGTATGGCCTCTTGTTGTAAGTACTGGTTAGTTTAGGGCGTCTCTGCACATCCTTGTAATATTGTTTCCCATCGATTGGGAGACCTTTCAACCATTGTAACTTAACCTGCATCTAGGACACATCCTTTGCATGATAGCTGCCTTTAGAGAGTCATCATCTAGTGCCTCCTCACTAGAGTCCTCCTTTTGGTCCGCAAAGCTCTGTCCATTTGCTGGTGAACTTTTGGTATCTTTCTTGAAAGTAGTCTGGCTGGCAACATTCATCTGCACATTAACCTCCTCCAATTCCTTCAAGGATAAGTTTTGAAAATCTGGCACACTAACATTGGCTGTAGCTTCCCCAATCTCTAGGAATGGATTAGTGTCAATTCCCATAGCTTTCTCTGCTTTGGCTGGGAACTTTAAACTCCCATTTTGAATCTGTTCTTGGATCCTGTCCCAAAAAATAATACAATTTTTAGTTGAATGAGACCAAGAATTGTGCCATTTACAGTACATTTTTCCTTTAAGTTCTTCTGGGGTAGTGATTTTAACTTCCTTTGGTAACTTTAGGAAATTTGCTGCAAGCAAATGATCAAAAATGTCATCTGCTTTTATTAAATCAAAAGAATACTTCCCATGAAGGTCTTTCCTTATAAATTGCTGGTTTATTGTAGTGTCCTTATGAATTAACGCCTCACAGGTCATAGGCTCTTTCCTTACGATCTCTGCTGCATCAATTTCATAATTAGGGTCCCCATAATAAGTTTTATATGATGCATTACTTCGATCCCATTCTTCCTCGAGTAAAGATTCATATCTAGACACTTTATAGGTTAATTCGGCTAAAGTCTCAAAACTCAGTTGAATGGAACTTCTTTCGAAGCCTAGACTCTAAACTATTTTAAACTAATCTCACAAATTCAAGCTCTGATAGAATGACCCTACACTTGTTTCGTGTTCTTTTGAATCTGGCAATAAATTGAGCAGCCTTCTTATCAAGCCTTTGGCTCAACCTTGTCAAATTTGCTATGGAAACTTCAGGCTTTGTTTCGAAAAATTGGGCATGAAATGCCTCCTTCATTTGCTGCCAAGTTTGGATAGAACCAGGTGGAAGGTTAATATACCATACAAAGGCTAGCCCAATTACAGAATTTGGAAAAAGTCTTAACTTCATATAATCATTATTGGTAAATTCACCACATTGGGTTGCGAACCTAGCAATGTGTTCTACTGTTGACTGGTTTCCATTTCCATAAAAGAGAGCAAAGTCTGGTATTCTAAACCCCCTTGGGTATTCATGCACCCTATCTACTCATTCTGGGTATGGCTTTCTATACACAGGAGTTTGAACCCCCTGAGCCATAGATCCACACATTTCTCTGACAATATCAGCAATTTGGTCCCTAGGAACCATATTTTGTGCTTGTTGGACTACCACTGGAGAAACAAACATAGGATTTGGTTGAAACCCTTGTACTTGAGGTCCTCTTGGTTCATAGGGAGGTATATTTGGGGCTGGTTGTCCCTGTGGTATTGGCTGCTATTGAGGGTATGGTTGACCTCTCTGAGCCTATCCTGTGAAAGATGCTACAATAGGAGGAACATGTGTTGTTTCTCTCCCAACTGCAGGAAACCCTTCAAACCCCCCGGGTGTGAATTCGAACAGAGAATTAGTGAACCCCCGTGTGCCAAGCATGGTTTCGAACATGGGATTTTGAAAAATTCTTATGTCATTTTCTAGTGTTGGCCCAAATCCACTAATTTGTATGGCTTTGCTGCTAGGTAATGAGATATTTTGATTTATCACAGACCTCGAAAGAGGCTCATACCATGACTGAGGTATAGGTGATGGTCTTTCATAATTTTGGTTACTAGTCTGACCATTAGCATGTCTACTACTTTGCATAGGTTGTTTATCCCTAGCTAACCTTTGCTAGAGAGCATTTAAATTTTCTTCCATATGCCTTGTGATAGTTGGTTGATGGGGATTCATTTGATCCATGAAGGATGTTGTCTATCTTTCCATTATATACATTAACTGCTGTCCTATGGCATCTACCAAGCCTCCCCACAGATTCATTGGCTGAGTAGACGGAACAGTGGATGGTTCAATTTCATGGCCTTGTCTAATATTTTGAACATGTGGTGCATGTTCTGATGTGCTGGTCTGTTCGACCATGGGTTCTGATGAGATAGGTGCTTCCATAGGATGTATTACTACATTATTCTCTGAATCAGGTACTTCTACCTCTCTCTATATACTTTCTTCCAGGCATTCATTTTTCCTTTGTCTCCTACGTCTAGCCATTTTAGAGTCCCACTGGGCATACCAAAAAATATATGTTGGTTTTTTTGGCTTTTGAAGGTTAATAATGTAATTTTAAGCGTGCCAGTAAGGATCAATTAGTCTTTACAGAATATTAATTGACAACCAATTATCAGACGATTGTATTATAGTTTTCTCAGTCTCAATAAAGAAGACTTTTACTGGTAGCTTGTTTAGGAGATAAATAACAACAAGTAAAGAATAATTTCAAAATCTAAATTTCATTAAGTAAAATAAAAACTTACAATAATCTGACCCAGCCTTGTGGAGGTTTACAGCAATAAGCTATTTGAAATTACTCCTAGGAAACGAAGTGCAGTACGGGAATTGAAATGCAGATGTGTAAAGAACTGAAAGAACTGAAAAGAAATATGAAGTAAATAAACTGGTTTTTTATATGAGTTTAGGTCCTTCATTCTGGAGTCTTTTCTGCTATTTATACTTTTGAATGATAACCGTCGAAGTGGGTTTCAAACCGTTGAAATGTCCTCCGATGATTGGTGAATATGCTCTATTACAGTCAGTTCCGCTACGCCACTCTTGCAGTTAGGTTTCCCTCCTGATTTTTGAATATAAACTTTGTGAGTAACCGTTAGACCATATCGCCTTGTATCCCTCGATTATTCCAGTACTACGCAGATCCATTATTACCAATACGAATTTAGTTGACAACTTATATTAACTCTTAAATTGCCCTATTTGTATCACGTGTTGAATTCTGATTGATTTTTACAAATTATACAACCAACAATGTTGCTGTGACTTATAAAACTGTCTTAAAATCACTACACAAAACCTCTAAAAATTAATTCTAATGTAGAGTCTGGAATCTCAGGCATATGCCCTAATTTTATAGAGTTGTTTGGAAAAGAATTGGGTGCAATTTCATTTTCAGTTTTCGACAAGACTGTAATAATAAGAACTGATAAAGATGATGATGATGTCATCACTGTTTCATGGGAGAGAATAACGCACCAGCAGCAGCGAGTCCGGATCCTCTCCAGCCAGCCTCTCCAGCCATTCCTCCTGCCAATGGCCAAGATTTGGCCACGTCACTTTGGCTCAAAAGAACGGCTCAGATCAAGTTTCGTTAAAAAAAAAAAAATTCAACACAGCAATGGAGTTTCCCTCTGTCAAACTCTCATCTATCTCTCTCTCCTAAACTCTCCTCTCTCAACATAGCAACAGAGCATCTGGCTTGCAGAGCTACTCCGGCATCCCATTCGGCCGACAAAGCCATCTCTAGCGCCCTCTCAGCCTATCTCTCCTTCCTTTTCTCCTTTATTTCACCTCCTTTCTTTCTCTCTCTTCAAACCCACAAACCTTTTCTCTCTAATCTGCAATCGATTAGAGAGATTGAAAGTGCCAAAATTCAAACCGGAATATTCAAGTAAGAAATGAAGAGAAATGCTTTGATTTGATTTTCTTGAAGTCGTGCATGTCGATGATCTCCCAGACATTACAAGAGCATTGAAACCCAAATCATGAAATCCAGATCGTTGAACCATGAACATGGAAACCTATATCATTGAACCCATCTCTGAATTGGTTGAGCATTGATTGAGCTCTGAACTGATTGGGTTGAGCTTCAATTGATATCTAATTGACCTTCAATTCAAATTTGAATCTAGATTTGTTCCACTGCTGCAAATCGTTGTTACCGCGTCAGAAAGAGAAGCAAGAATGGTAGGGAGAAGCAAGAAACTTCTGCTTGGTGATGGTAGTTCGGCATCGGAATCGGCATGGCATTGGCATCGGCATCGACAGTGCTCCTGTAAAGAGAGAGGAGAGTTTAGGAGAGAGAGATAGATGAGAGTTGGACACAGCCATTCCTCCATTGCTGTGTTGAATTTTTTTTTTAACGAACTTGATCTGAGCCGTTCTTTTGAGCCAAAGTGACGTGGCCAAATCTTGGCCATTGGCAGGAGGAATGGCTGGAGAGGCTGGCTGGAGAGGATCCGGACTCAGCAGCAGCATCCACCAAAACAAACCATGGCAGGCTAGTTGGTTGGACACGTCGCACAACTCAACGTCTAATCGCTCAGTTGCTTTGCAAGGTTCATTTGACCCTTTTCATGTACTCCCTCCGTCCCAAAATAATGGTCCCTTTTGGGGAATCCAACTTTTTTTGGTAGTATAATTATTGCATTTGAAAAAAGTTGATTTTCCAAAATTACCTTTTTGATAGTACATTTTTTGGGAATATCAATGTCATAATTGTACTTTTTATATTGTTTATTAATTTAAAAGAAGGACAAAATAGGAAATTTATATTATTTTTGTACTTGATTTTTGAAGAGGGACTAATGTTTTGGGACAATAAAAAATGGAATAAAGGACTAATATTTTGGGACGGAAGGAGTATTATTCTTTGTACCTTTGAATTTATTAGTCCAGAAGATCAGTTTTGTTTATAAACTAATAAAATAAGATATAAAAAGAAAAGACAAATATATATATATATATATATATATGAGCCATGATTGAGACATCACCTACACAAGATCTCCACATGATTCTCACAAATCTGGACCATTTATGACGTGGACTCCACACATATATGAGTAACCCTCACATATACATAGAAGGCCAAGATCACTTTGAGAATGTAGGAGTCATCTCCGAAGAATATATATATATAAACGGTTATAGATGATCTTGATTCACATTTCAAAAAATATTCACCAATCTTTTTTTATCAGTAAAAATTAATTTTTTTTTTATCAATAAAAAAATCTTTATCGATAAACATAAGAATTACAAATTGATACATTAACAAAAAAGAGGTTAGTGCTCAAGCATTATATCTAATGTATCAATCATAACTAAATTGGCACCGACATACGAGCTCCAAAAGTTAATTGTTAATTTTTAGATTAGTACATAATATTCACATTATCAAAAGCCAAGCCTTAATTGACGAAAATCAATTGTTAGCTGTTAAATTAGTACATAATATTTACATTATCAAAAGCCAAGCTCAACAACCTTCATAATAGGAGAAAAATAAACTAACTACCACAAAGGATATTAAACTTTTTTTTTATAGGAGTTCAACCCGAAATCTCACACCACAAAAAGTGTTACACAACAATTATGTCAAATGCCCTGTTATTAATCCACCTTGTTTGGTTTATAACTTGAAATTTTTTTGAGTTTTTATTTTTCTTGTTTTGTATTTTTTTTTAGATATGCCTAAAAGGTAAATTAATTGTGAAGAAATTATATATACATATATATACCAAAATTGTGTATGTGTGTGTGTGTGTGTGTTTTTTTTTTTTTTTTGGTCTTAAGTAAATATTTTTAAAATTTTTTATTTTTAATTACATATAAACATAATTTTTTTGATAATATATATATATATATATAAACACAAAAAAAAAACTCAAAAATAATTTTGAAAAACTAAATTAATCACTCGTATTAATGCATCCACCGTCCTTAATTATTTATTTTTTGATCAGCAAAAATAGAATCTTTATTGATGAAAAACTATACAAGAGATAAGATTACATCAAATAAAGGAGGGGAAGAGTAGCATGCATCATAGCAAATTAACCGAATCTCAACTACGTTGGCACCGAAAAGAAAATCCAATCATCTACAAACTCATCCCAGGAGTTTGCTAAGGAACCAAATCCAACAAGAAGACAAACAAACAAGGGAAACAAAAAAAGACAAGGACAAAGACCAAACTATGAGCAGCAACAACTTTGCTATCAGTCCAGAATCACTCAACAGATCCCTATGAGCCCAGCAAACACAATAACTCACAGCAAGGGACACACATCAGCTCACACAATACCCACTGCCGTCCTTAATTATTTATACGCAAACTGACCTCATGCTAATTTTTTTACTTTATCCTTAAATAACCTCGTCCTAGTTGTGTTGTCTTTTTCACTTTGTGAATAAACCTGGATTATTATTTCTTTTTATTAATAATATAGTAACCGAAGTTCATATGGGTTATTCACAAAGCACCTCGACCTTTTTTGGGGTTAGACAATACAATTTGGTTTTCATTTTAATTATCTGCTTTATTTAGTTCTTAGTTTCATGATTTTATCATTTTTATTTTAAAAAAATAGACGATAGATATAATTTTAAAAGTGGACCGTTTAATGATAAATACTAAAATGATGAAATCCTTTGTCCATGATTAATAAACTCATTTGATTTTTTCATGAATTATTTAAACACAAAGACTTAAAAATGAAAAAAAGGAACAAATCATCAAAATAAAACCCTTAATGAGATATACAGGCTGGATAGTGGACTGGAGAGGTTTTTGATCCATTCACAATGACTACCAAATGCAGCAAATTAATCCCCAAACTCGTAAACAACAGTTATATAAAGCTCAAAAACTTAATTTGAAAATCAATTATTGGAGTAGATTTATTTTTAGTGCAGCTTTCATCAGACTAAGTTTCACTATACACCACATACTTCATTTTCGAGAAATTGTATATATGACTACAAAATTTTGGACACAAATTTGGAAATTATAGGCTAATTCTCACCATTAGAAGCTTCAATTCTCCAATTAAGTTAGGGTTTTGTCAGTCCCAATATTTAAACTTCAAAGTCCTTACACAAAAAGTAAAATAGAATACGAGTAGGAAAGTAAAACAAAAATGTAATTAAACCACTAGAAAGTCTAACAAATTCAATATTTGTGTTGGAAAGATATATAAATTTCACTTGTTTGAGGATGCCATGCTTTTGTGCCACTTTCAAGCTATGTCTATTTGAAGGGTCTGTCTTCTCAACATTCTTTGAGTTCTAAAATTGGAAGTTCAGAATTTTGATATTAATGAAAGCATTATTAGTCCATAATAATAACATGGATTTCACAATAATTTGTGCCAATTGGGTGCGTTATGGATTCAGCTTAGTTGTCTAAATTTGAATAATAACGGATTTGATTGAGAAAATTAATTACACAAAAAAAATTAATTTCATAGATTCTCAGAGATGCATGCACAAAAAATTGATCCATTTACCAAGTCTAATATTGTACGAAATAGGCCTCTCTCTGGCATGTATATATATATATGTGGGTCCAAATATTATTTGGTTGAGTAAAAATGGCAGATCCAAAATGATTTGAGAGACTAGGTTTGGCATTTCTTAAAAAAGTCAAAAATCAAAAAGTTACTATCCTATTTAAGTCACATCATCATATTTAACTCACCTCACATCTCTATCACATCACTTCAAACTCAACCCATATTTCATAAAAAATCAAAAAGTATACTTATTTAGATCATCCCAAACAACTCCTAAATTCATGAAAAACATTGTCCATATATGAAAAAGCCACCAAAAAATAAAAAATAAAAAAAGAAAAAGAAACCGCTGCCTTTTTTTTTTTTCTTTTTTCCCTTCCAACTAACTTGCCAAGACATAACGGCAGCCAAATGAAACCCTAAATTTAACAACAAAACTTGTATGGCACATGTTTATAGTGTGTATATATATATATATATATTTTTTTTTTGTGGATCGGCAAATCAAAATTTATTGATGAATTATGGAGTACAAGTGATACAACAAAAATATATCAATAGGAAAGCATATGTAAATAATATTGATTTTTTCATTGATTGTTAAGCAATTTCTTCTTGCCACAACTAAATAATATGAGCTTAATTTCTAGGGTATTTACGTATAGATTCTAATAAGTAAACTTATTGTCTAATAGGTCCTATGAGAAAAATTGGTCATAAAAAAAGGTCACTAAGGCCTCGTTTGGGAACCAGCCCGTTTAGCCAAAAAGTCAAAAAGTTACTAAAAAAGCCAAAAAGCCAACAATTCATACCAAAAAGTTAAAGATTCTCTTTTCTCTCTACTTTTTGCACATCTTTTCGTAAAAAGCCAAAAAGTCATCCTAAACATACTAGTTTTTTTAGTTCATATTTTAACCAAATAACCAAAAAGTTATTAAATTAGTATGTTCCCAAACGAGGCCTAATTGTAAGTTTTAACAGCAATTTATAAAAATTATGACAAAAAAGTCACTAATTGTCAATTTTTAGCGACATATGTAAAAAATTGTCACAAAAAAAATATTTTTAGCGACAATTTTATCAAGATTTATTTTCAATAGGACTTTATGAGAATTAAGTCCAACTATTAAGATCTATTGGTAATTTACCCTAATTTCTAATGTGTAAATAATTTTTACTAGGCTTGCAAATCTTTTAATTCGTTATCAAAAAAATTCGTAAATGTTGAAGATTCATAACATTTGGTTTATATTATGTCAAAAACCATTTTTTTTATGGGTGAAATAAAAAGTCATTGATGCAATAGAAAATTGTACTTCACATAATAGGCAGAGACAGTGATAAAATCGTAATATCATAGAGAAAATAGAGAATGTCAAAATTCAAAATATGAATATTTGTGTGAAAAATAATGTGAATTAGTTGTAGATTCTTACTCTTTGTTGCATAACCAGATTTAGAATATTATATAAACCATTTTACATGTTATTTCTTTTAGGATGAGTTTTATTTATTGGTAACAAAATTAAAACGAAGTTTAAAAAGAAATTAAAAAAAGAAAAAAAGAAATTAAACCCCATTGATAGATCCATTTCAGCATGGGCTACATAAATTCAAAATAACTCTCCAGTACCTGTTTTTGTTGTTTCATGATGTTCCAACCCTAACCGAAGCTCAAGATCCAATTCACCGTGCGATGAACCACGACCCAACTGTTTGCTTTTCTCTACTTGCTCACTCACTTGAATGCTTGCCTCTACATCATTTTTTGATGACGGTGTTTCAACAAACAAGTTCTGTAATTCTCCAACACCATCACCGCCTTTACAAAAAACCAATGATGACCTTTTAGTGCTGAAAACTTTCTCTTCGTTTGATTCTGGTTGTGACGAGTCATGATCATCAGAGGGAGACTTCTTTGTGGTGTCGAAAGAAAGTAGGGATTGATCACCACTGGACGATTCTTTAAGTTTTGCCCTATCTCTTCTATGGATGTTCATGTGTCCTCCTAGTGCTTGTGCATTTGAGAAGCCTCTTTTGCAAAAAGTGCATGTGTATGACCTAACATGGCTCGAAAATTGGTTATGATCATCTGAACTCTTCAATACTACTGGGTCAGATTTTTTGATGCTCGACTGATTAAACTCCATTTTCAGAGGGAGAAGAAGGAGAAGAGGTCAATTTATTGGTGTGACGGTATGGTTTTATTGAGAGGAGCTATGACAGGCATTTTGTTCTTGGTAACTTGCATGGATGATCAACAAATATTCAATTCAATGGATGGCAAAAATGACCTTCCCTAAAACTATAATTTCAATTAAAATAAAATAGGGTAACAATTAAGTAAGGGCACAACACCGTATTCACGTTTAAGCGTTAGCCTACATCCACGGGATAAGAAAGCCCCAAAGGGTTCATATCTCTCTCTTTCAATATTGATTTTCTATCATATTATTTGAGTAAATGCTAAATTTTGTTTATTAAACACAAGAATAGTATGGTCTACAACCGTAAATACACGTGAGATTATATTTTTTGGAGACAACTTCTCTTCAATCCATAAAGTAGATTAGACGGTGCTGTTTGAGCTCGTTAAGCTTAAATTATTTATTTTTTAGACCACAATATATAGATCATTCGTAAATAATAATAAAAAAATAGGTGAATTTAGACACATTAGTTTATTATATTTGTCTCTCAAAATATGAATAGTCTATATTTCAAATAATATTTGTCATTAATATTTTTGCAAATAAATACCATAAATTAATGTGGTCACAGTTATCGACTTGAGATTACTTTTTTATGGATGATTTATATGTATGGTTTAAAAAACGAGTGGTTCGGATTATTGATGTGGAACCTCAGATGGGCCCCCACAAATTCAAACAATATCGTCCAGTCTATTTTGTAAATTGGGGAAAAAATTGTCCCCGTATTTTTGTATCTAGTGATAAAAAATTAAATAAGACATCTATTTAGATATAACATTTTATTATTATTTCTTACAAACCTATATATAAGGTGTAGGAACACAATAAATCATGTAATAAATATGGTGCCTAACTAAAAGGATGTGATCTTGCAAGCACGCCATGAATTAATCTACCATAATATTAAGCCATTGAGTTTAAGAATATATAACTCCATAATCGGATACATAATATATATGAAAAAAAATAAGATTTTTAAAAAATAATTCCATCAATAAATTTTTTAAAATCTTATTCGTATATGTCTATTCTATGGTTGACTCAAAAGGGTCTTCATTTCCTAAGAACTAAACAATTCATTAAAAATAGATATGAATATCGGTCTTGATACGTAATTAATCTAATATCTTTTTAAGGGGTTTGATTTGAGCATGTTCAAAATTTTGGTCCGCATGGAGTTTATGTAATGTCAACAGTGTACAGTTTTCTTTAAAAATGTTTTTATATATTTTATTTTATTTTTTACATGGTCGGCAGTAGCATCCCTATTGAGAGACAAAAGGAATAAGGCAAGCCGTTGTTAAATGAATAAAAGTAAGATTAATAGTCTCTCAAACTCTTTAATTAATTAAAGCATAGCTGTACTATATATTTTTCTTTTATTCATTTGTTTGATCGCAGTTCAACTTAAACTGTCAAGCTCTTAAACATTTATATAAATGGAACAACCCGGGACTGTTCTTGTTTCTCTTTCAAAAAAAATTTAAGTGTATAAAATTTGATTGCAGGACAGAATTTCACTAAATGTGTGGGTCTCATCCTATTTGAGAAAGTTTAGTCTAATTTTGTGATTGAATTTTGTACACGTTGAACTGTCACTACAACAAATTATATTTTGATGACTAAATTTGCCAATTAAAAAAAATTTAGCTGTCAAAAGTGTAACAAAAGGCGACTAAAAAAAATACTATTTTGAAAACAAAAATACTATATCTAGAAAACAAATTACAGTTTCTTGTAACAATAGGCAACAAATTACGGTTTCTTGTAGTGTGTTCTCATTCATCCTATTTTGAAAACAAAAATACTATATATCTAGAAAAGATATACACAAGATTAATTAAGTATTTTTTAGCGTACTTGATATTTGATGTGTGCTTCCTTGCTCCAAGGACACAATTGACATTGCGACAGTAGATCATTCGAATAGCATTAAAAATATGTCAAAGGGTTTATCTCATCAGATTAAATTTTACCTAAAAATATTAGGTAGTGATATTGTTTAAGTGATATTCTCAACAAATGAAGAACAATAAAACATACTAGATGGGTCATGAGCTATTAATAAAAAATAAAAAATAAATTAAAATCCCCATATAACTTTCTTCACATACTTTCATTTACTTTTTTCACATTTTCTAACATTATTGACAGTGGATTCAAGGCGGAATCAAAAATTTTGTTGGATAAAATTTGAGTTAACACTACAAGAAAAAGCGTTTTTGGCGACTAAAAATTCATTTTTCGTCGCTGAAAGTAGTAGATTTGGCGACTAAAATGGAATTCATAGGCAAAATTGAACACTTTTGCCGACTAAAACAGTTTAGTCGCCGAATACCAGGGTTTTAGCGACTAAAAGGCAGTTTAGTCGCCCAATGTAGGGGTTTTAGCGACTAAAGATTGTTTGGTAGCCAAAAGTGACGGTTTTTGGCGACTAAAATAATTTAGTAGCCAAAAGTGATGGTTTTGGCGACTAAAAAACATTTTGGTCGCCGATTATAGGTGTTTTGCCAACTAAAAACAGATTAGTCGCTGAAAATGAAGGTTTTTGGCTACAAAAAAAAAATAGTAGCTAAAAACAGTCAATTGGTGACTAAAATTCAGTTTAGTAGCCAAAAGGGGACGTTTTTGGCGACTAAAAATAGATTTAGTCGCCAAAACTGCTTATTTTTAATTTGAACTTATTTTTTTAGTGACAAAAAATTAATTAGTAGCCCAAAATAATAGAATTGGTGACTAAATAATGGATTTAGTCGCCAAAAGTGGCCTAAATTTTTTTTTAATAAATAATTTATTTTTTACATAAATTATATTGAATAAAAATAATTATATTTATATATATAGTTTTGTATTAATACCGGTCAATATACTATATAAATAATATATATTGCATATATATATTCATGTGATGTTGTGTTGTTAAAGGTTTAGAATGTGAAAGGGTTAGCGGTTCGAAACTTAGAAAATGCAAAGAAATAAGGTTTTTTTTTTTTTTTTTTTCACGGAATACCTTTGGCGACTAAAATTAGTCGTCGCCAAAAGTGTTGCTTTGGGCGACTAATCACTTTGGTCGGCGATTCATGGCTATCGGCGACTAAAATATTAGTCGCTAAATGCATAATTTCCAAAAGTGTAATTCACTATTGGCGACCATCACTTTCGTCGCTAAAAGACCTGTTTTTGCCGACTAAAACTTGTTTAGTCGCCAATACCTCTGGTGACGAAGTACTGGCGACAAAACGGCCGACTAAAAAATTTAGTCGCGGAAACTGCGAAGAGGGACTTTTGGCGACTACAAATTTAGTCACCAAATGTGCTTTTTGTTGTAGTGTAACTTTGGTACATTATTAACTGAAGATCATTTTTTTAAGCGGTCTAAAGTAAGTATTTAATGGGAAAATTAAATAAATCTAATAAGTTTATTTTTATTCTTTTCTAAAATTTTAAATTATTAATTAGATCTCATATATACTTGATTAGACCATGCTTTTAAGTTATTTTGTTGATTGACATAATGTAATAAATAAAAACTATATATACCTCTTTAATTTTTTAAAATTAATTTTTTTAAAAAAAATATATAATATGTTCATCTTGTATAAAAAAAATAACTTGATGAAATTGATGCAATTAAATAACATGGGAAAAAATTAGAGATCATTTCATTATACATTATGAAATACTAATAAAATGAATAACTAATAAAGTAATTTTTATAAAATTAGAATACATTTTACTAATATTCTTACCATATAGAGGTGATATTGCAATTTTAAAAAACTTGAGAGGGGCCATGGCCACCTCCCGTCCTTGTGTAGGTCCACATCTAAGTGGATTCAAAGACTATCATCAGTGTTACCCTTTAATTAATTAATTATTTGTAATTGTTTTCCTCTTTTCCTTTCCAACAATATTTTCATGAAGTCAGTGGATAATATTTTCCCAGAATGTCACTTAATCAAGGATTTTATTTGAAAATAAGTTATTTTAATAATTTTTTTATTTTTTATAAAATAATGTATAAAAAAATAATAAAAGTAATGTGATAATTTATAATAACTTTTTAACTAAAACATATAATTGTCAAACGAAAATAATAATAACAATAATAAGCTCTAAATAAATGTGACATTTTTTTTGATCTACCATGTTGGATACCAGTTCCTGTCCCCTTCCATGGTGAGGCAGCGTGTAATCTTGAGTCAGCATGTCACATGATGCTATGGCGGCACGTTTGATTTCGACACTTCTTAACAACGCAATACATATATATATATACTATGCAATGAGTGTGCAATTTCAAAAAAATAAATAAATATAAGAATATAAGAATAATAATAAAAAAAATACACATATAATTTTTCTTATTCAAGTACTAAGGGTTTATTTTACCAAGCTTTGTTTCAAGTCTTTTACTCTTATTTTTTACATAAACATTAACTAAAGGAGTATTTTAAGAAAATTCAAAATATGTGTCACAAAAATATCAATACCATTGTAGATCTTCCCTTTATATAACAGAATAGATAGATAAAATATATATATATATATATACTATAATCTATCAAGATAATTTAGTCAAACAACAAAGTTTGATAAAAAAAATTTAAAAAAATATGTTTTTCTTATTAATTATGATGTTTTAATTTCAAGTCTAATAGATGTGTCATACAGTTTTCTTTTTTTAGATCAATACAACTATAATATTATATCATTACTAACACATGGTATCATCGAGATAGGGATCTTGCTGCGTAGGCCAATTTTGATAAGCGTTCATTTCGTAAGATTTGTTGATTAAATTAGTTAATTGGATAAACGACCACCATGATTTTGATAATTAATTATTCAATTTGTTTGAAACAAATAAAATTTTATTTTGATCAACTTGATTTTTTATATGAAAAATCTATTTGAGTTTTACAAGATGAAAAATTTAAACCATCAAAATAAGTTTTAGACAAGCCCACTCAAACTTTTAAAGTAGAGAACCTTCTTCCTGATGTCACCCTTCAATAACAAATTACCATTATGAGTATAATAAATCCCATTATGTATATGTAATCATAATTACCTTGGTACATGTAATAATATAAATTGAATTTTTTTATTAAAAAAAAGAAAGAAAAGAAGATAATTATAATTTAGTGGCACGCCTTTGCTCATGCAAGTGTATCCTTCACCGTCCAAATAATGATTAAATTGAGGTTTTGTGAGGTGGGCTGATCTAATCACTTGTGCTCGTTAAAACCCAAACAATGGAGGAGGTATTGGGTGGTTTTAGAATATTGTGTTATACCACTCAAGATTGAATATTTGTTTATTTATCTTCTTAAAAGAGACATTAAAGTGATAAGATCTACTATTTTAACCAATCAAATATAATTTGAAGTACTATATATGGCTTTGCCTCGGAGCAAAGTATAATTTCTCCAAACAATGGCTACATTCATCTTACAGGTGACCTACTATTTCATCATCATTTTTATTAACAAAAACATCTGAAAAAACAAATTAATTATATCACTCCACGTGGACAAAAAGAAGTGGTTGTCGGACCAACAATACATTAATTTTATTAATTAATTATATCACTCCACATGGACAAAAAACAGTACATTAATTTTACAAAAATATTGATAATTTTAATTTTGGAATTTAAAAAGAATTCTAATAGTGGGACTTGATATGATATTTATGTTTTTTTTTTTTTTCAAAAATTCTGTCACATCACTAAATCTTAAATTAGAGTTCTAATTTTAGAACTCTTAATCACTCCTTTTAATTTTATTAAGACAAATGCTAATAATCGTTTTTAAAACTATCAATAATATTAGAAGATGTGAAAAAAATATATAAAAATGTTTTAAAATGTGCAAAATTGTGTTAAAATTTTAATTTTTTACAATATTTTTTTATCTATTATTGACCGTCTATAAGATTGTTATTAGCAAGACCTTTTTATTAATAGAAAATTTGGTCAAAACTCCTTCATAATAAAACTTTAATGCATTAAGGATAAGTACAAAAAGTTTTTTTTGAAAAATCCAGTACATATCATTATTACCAAAATATCCTTAGTGACCAATTTAATATTTTAAATTTTAAAATGATATAACTTTTGATGTAGATGTTAGTTTTTAATAAAATTTATATTTTTAGAATTTTCTCATTAAGATCTATCAAACAAAATCTAAGTTGAGCATAAAATTCTTTAAAAAAAATACCATCAAAATTGACATAGACAGCAAAATTTTACACTGATTCACAATAAAATTTTAGTCTGTCATTATTAGAGTAGGCGAAATTGCAACATCATTTAGAGTAAAATTTTACTGTGTTTCACAGTAAAATTTACTGGTGTTAAGCATATCAGCAATCAAAGTTTATTATCGTTAACTAAAGTAAAATTTTACTTTACAAAAAATTAGGGCTGCAAACGAACCGAGCCGAGCCGAGCTTTGCTGAGCTCGAGCTCGGCTCGTTTACTTATGGGGCTCGTTTATTGAGCTCGAGCTCGGCTCCGCTGGTTAACATTAATGAAACTCGAGCTCGGCTCGGCTTGGCTTGATAAATTTTTTTTTAATATTATTTATATTATTTAATATAAATAATATATTTATTATATAATTTAAATAAAGGTAAACGAGCTGAGCTTATGCGAGCTCGAGCTCGGCTCGTTTATTAAACGAGCCTAATAGTCGAGCTCGAGCTCGACTCATTTATTAAACGAACCGAACCGAGCTGAGCTTGTTCATAAACAGCTCGGTTCATTTGCAGCCCTACAAAAAACAGAGTACATATTAGATGAACGAACGAAAAATACAGATACACAACATTTCTAAACTTGTAAAATAAAATAAAAGTAGGAAATTATTGAATTGATAAACAATAATGTTAGCACAAACCTAGTCTACGGTACATTAGAAGAAACAAACAATGATTACTTTCTCTTCTTATCTATTTCTTCGAAGCCAAACAATTAAATTATGGCTTGCAAGCTTTGCCTTCGGTGATTGATGAATGAAGAAGATCACAAATTTTGAAACCTTCAAAAGTAATTCGATAATACAACCAAATCCCAAACAGAGAAGGATTTCTCGAATAATTACAAACTAAGGAATCATCGTTGATGCAAATTTCAAATCTGTGATATATATATATATATATATATGAGTAATATTATCCAGGAAAAATAAATAAAAATTTTATCATGTCCTTACTCAATTATGCACCTCTTTCTTAGGGGGTTTATGAAACAAAATAAATTTGGTTGTCCTTTTCACTAAAAAAGGGCTTAATGGAGGGGTTTTGGCCAAATTTTCCTTTATTAATTTGTTGTTAGGTTTTACGTTTTTTTTGTTAATTATATTTAAATTTGGTCAAGCTTACCGGGCAAAAAAATCGATTGAATCGAACCGAAACGACTATATTTGGTCTGTTTTTTAATAAGAATCGATCTGTGCGATTTTTTAATTTGATTTTTTTTTTCAGTTCAGTATCGGTTCAAGCATCTTGTGCACCGAATTAAACCGAAACCGATCGCTTCAACATATATTGTATTTATAATATATATATAATCTAATAATATTAATAAGTATAATAAATTATTAACGTTATCATCTCTATAATAGTAAACTCTTATTATATATATAATCTTAACTCTAACGAAACCTTAGTATTTATTATTATTTTTTTGTTTGTGTTTTTATTAATCTAGGAATTGGAAAGTATATATTAAAGGGGATTTTTTTTAAGGTCCATGGTATTAAGATTTTATAGTATAAACGACATTTAATATTTTCATAATATCTAAGGTCCCTTAACATCAATCCAGAGAAAATTCGATCCAGAGAATTTCTCAGGACGATTTTTCTCTGGATTTCACAGAGAAATTCTGGTTCACATAGAATTTAATTTCTGTGGACTTCACAGAGAAATTCTGGTTCACAGAGAATTTCTTTAGTCGAATTTTCTCTAGACTTCACAGAAAAATTCTGGTTCACAAAGCTTCATTATTATTGAGAATTTCTCTGGACTATAAATTTGAATTGTTGAGAATTTCTTTGGACTATAAATCTAAAATTTATTGCATGGTGCATTTACAAGGCTTCAAAATTTCTCTGCTTTGTTCTCACCTGATTCAGAGAAAATTCAAACAACTCCAGAGAAATTCAAAATTTCTCTCATTTATTCTTACTTGATCTAGAAAAAATTTAAACCACTCCAGAGAAATTCTTTTTCCAGAGAAATTCTTTGATAGCCTTCATTATCATCATCATTTTCTTTCTACATCAAATAAACAGCTGTAGTAGCATTATGAAAGCCCTTTAAAACCCACATTAAATACATTTCAATACAACCACTGCAATTCAATTCAAGCTCCTCAAATAGCAATAATAGCACACAGCAAAACTGTAATACAAAACCAGAAATCCAGAGAAAATTCACACAAATTCCACATCCAGAGAAAATTCTGATCCAAAGAAATTCTGGAAAGACTAGAGAATTTCTCTGATGTTTTAGTACTCGGTTCAATGTTATTTGTTAATATGGTTGAAAGAATTTTCTTTGGATCATAATTTTTGACCGAACCATAGAAAATCCCTTTAAAACCCACATTAAATCCATTTCAATACAACCGCTACAATTCAATTCAAGCTCCTTCAATAGCAACAATGGCACACAGTAAAACTGTAATACAAAATCAGAAATCCAGAGAAAAATTAGTTGATTACTTCTTGCATTAGTAATCAATTGATTTTTTGATAGCCTTCATCATCATCATGGTTTCTAGCTTCACATCTTCCATTTCTTTTGTTTGCACAAATTTTTTTGGTTTGTAATTCTCTTCAAGCTTTTAGTACTCTTTTCCCACAATTCATCTTTGATATCTCTACCACTGTCTTTGATTGATGCAGTGGTGGTCTGAGTGGTGGTTTGAAACCAGAGAAAATTGAGAAATTCTAGACTTCCCAAACCCAGAGAAAATCGAAATTTCTTTGAGTTCAAACTAGAGAAATCTAAAGAAAATTGAACATCACAGAGAAAATTAAACAATGTAGAAAAAATTAAACCAGAGAAAATTACACATGGCAAAGAAGTAAGAGATTCAACAAGGCTATCACTGCGTGTTTTTGCGTTATTGGATCTGTAGATCTGATGAGGTATACTGAATAGAAAATATAAAAATAAGCTTTTGTTTCGTAAAATTTGTGGAAAATTTCAACTAATCTATAGGTGGGGATAACCCAATTTTCCACTGTCAATACTAAAAAGTTCAAATTTTTGCAACTTATAACTCAAAACACACACCATATATATATATATATACAACACATATTTATATATATTCATACATATTTGCTGCAACACATCTTTGTTCATCGTGCAAAGGAAGCTTTGCTCGTCTCTGATTGTGATTGTAATCGGAGTGGACTCCCTGATCAACACTCTGTTATCGGACCGGTTCTTCGCGAGGAGTCTCATTTTCATTGCCGCCGATTTCTTCACGGCGGTCGACGGCGATTAGAGACCGTCGATGTAGATCTTCACCGTCGGTTGAACATTTTCCAACGATATACTCTTAATAATCTCTGTTGAGAAACTATCGGATGGCTCTACACCGGGTTCAAGATTCCGATCCAATGAGTTTTCCGGTGGCATGGAGGCGGTGATAACAATCGATATACTATGGCGTGACGGTGCTAACATTATGGTCGCCTCCATCGAGAAGCAACTTCGTGTTGATGCTTGTCATGGAATGAAGATTGTTGTCGATGCCCTAATTTCGGACTGTTTTAACACTGTCTTTGATCTCATCTCTCATCCTGTACACACTCTCTCTCTCACTTTAAAATTGTTTTTGTTTGTTCTGTTAATTGTGTATAATTTCGGATGCGGGAGAGAGAGACTGAGAGAGTGAGATATATCAAATTTCTCTATGGCAGATGGGTATGGGGTTTAGGGACCTTAGACATCAAAAAATAATATTATGGATCTCTTCCATTACTAAAAATAGGGGAGAGACCTTAGACTAATTTCCCCTTTATTAAATAGATGGATTAGATATATTTGAAATGATGGACAAATAACTAATTCAATATTCTTATATAGATTAATGACTATACTAAAAAGTGACTCAAGTTTGAAAAGTCCTAAACCGATTAAACTACATCGAATCGAACCGTTTCAATTGGTTTGATTTGGTGCGGTTAGATGGAAGAAATGGTTTATATCGGTATTCAAAATAATAAAACCGACATTATCGATTCGAAATTTTTTTTTACCTAAAATACCAACAGCACTGACTATATTCCTATGTACAAATGTTTCTTATGCCGGTTTTGTAGCTTAAGATACCTTTTATTTTATTTATATTGAATGCAAACTCTTGTAATTCTCTCTTTTATGTTATAAATACTGATCTAATCTTAAAAGTACAGGACATAATATATACTAAATATAAAAATTTTAAAATATTTATTAAATTTGATAATTTACTATTCTAATAAATAGTTTTTATTTTTATTTGCTTGCTTTCTAATTTAACTCCCTCTAGGGAGAGTTGAACTCATGACTTACCCATTGAAACCAAGCTATCATGGTGGCCAACTAAGCTAAACTTAATTTGCTTTTATTTATTTTTTATTTTTTATTTTATAACTGATACTTGTTTTTGCCTCATCTATCCTTGTCTTGTTTTTTTCGTCATCAATAAAACTGTTTTCTTTTCCTGATTAAAAAAAAAAAAAAAAAAAAACCCTAATGCTTCATTTAAAGAAAAATAAAAGTTTAAGAATGCAAAAGTGTCCACATCTAAATATATTTGTATATATGAACGCGTTTTATGTCAATTCAACACCTTGATTTAGAAATTAAACTTATGACTTTCATTAGAATCGTTTTTCACTAACGAAAAATCACATTTTAATAGGTCAAAGGGTTTATTTATTGTCCTTCTTTTTTATTTATTTATTTATTGATTTATGTGTTAAAGTGGCTCTTTAATCTTGAAAAGATTCACAACCTTGTTTCCTTGACATATAAGATAAGCTTATAAACTACGTAAAATGTAAATTAATTAATAAAAATTAAAGTTCTACTTCTTATCTTTATTAGGCTATTCGAACATCTTAAGAAGTGGTATAACATAAAGTCTATATTAATTTTATAATTTTATACGCAAACGACTTAAATTTCCCTTATTTTCTAAATATTCAACTTAAATACTAAATTACTTTACTTTATTAGCTCACTTGGTTCTTGGGCTTTCGAGTAGCCATATCATCCTGCCTCTTGTCATTTTTCGTAGAAATGTGGCTCAGAAGAAACCTTTTGTTCCTAAGTTTGCTGAAAAATATTAAAGTAAAAGATATTCATTTGTGTAAATTGGGGGAAAATGGGGAAAAAATAATTTTTATTTATAATTTGATAGTGATTATGTGATTTCCAATGGATTTATCATCCATCCTTAAAATTTAGCTTTTTAGTTTTGTTGCTCTTTGATTCCCTTCAATTTTTATTTTTATTTTTATTTATTTATTTTGTTGAGAAAGTCTAGAAATACATAAATCAATTATAGAACTTGACATAACTCTCTCATATAAAATGAATTCTATATTTTTGTGAGTTCCACACTTATATAAGAAAAATTATATCCAATCCCCCCTCCAATCCTTCTAAACAAACACCCCTATGAGCCTCATTCTAGTAGAGAATCACTATCCAGTCCAGTTTCTGAATTAATGACCCTAGGCCGAAGTTTCATTACCGTACATGATATTTAATGGAGTGATTCTATTTGCATCCAAAAAATCATTCAGTACAATCAATTTCTTAGTCCTTCCTATTAAATTATTTAGAATTATAATTTTCTCTCAATACACCCTATGTTTTTTTTCACAAATTAGCTTTCAAGATAAAATCATAATTTGTGATACATCCAAATAATAAACAAATCAATTCAAAATCAATTCAAGAAAGTTTTATGAAACCAAACAGAGAAATTCTATAACATGCCCAGGTCACATCTCTACAGACTATAGATATATCATTTTGTTAATCTTCTTCTTCTTCTTTTTCATAAGCTTTTTTATTAGATTGATATTTATCCAGTTATTGGGGAAAACATGTTCACTGATTTATTACATTACTTGAGGAAGGAAACTCAATTCATAGGTATGATATGTTAGGTTATAACTAGTAAATACACTATTTTGTTTATCACGGTTTCTTTTCCTAAGGTAATGCAATTTATTTTCGACTGGTAAGGTTTTATTATTTTTTATAACTTTCATTATTAAGTACTCATCTCCCAGGTTTTATTGATATTGTTCAAATAATACAACAAGAAACAATAATATTGATAATAATAGTGAGTTTCAGTGGGGTGGATTGGAATTTTGGAGTGAGGAAGAATATTAAAAAAAATAATTGAAACTTCAAGAAAAAAATGAAGAGACTTGAATATGAAGAATACGTATATGTGAATGGGGTGTACCATGAGAAAAAAATAATATTTTATTTTAAAGTTTAATGTGTATTGAACTTATTAGTAAATTTACATTGAGGCATAATATGAACTAATATTTTATTTTAGAGTTTAATATGTATTGAACTTATTAGTAAATTTACATTAATATATAGGAGCTAAAATCTTAAAAATTTATTTGGGCGTATTAAATTACTATTTAGATGCAAACAGAATTACCCTATTTGATGATGTGAAAAAGAAGGCTTCGCTCAGGCCCATTTATAGGCTCTTTGGCCCACAACACTATTTTGTGGGCCGGTACAGACTACTTTTATTACCAGAGTCATAGAGGGGCTCACAACCTTAAATTTATAGACAATTTTGGTAACTACTACTTGTAGATGTGGTCTGAACATAAGTGAACCTTTGAGTAAATTTACCAGTTGTACTTTAATTTGATAGTTATTGATTTAATCAATACAGTTGTCACTTTTGTATTGTTATTTCAAGAGACAACATTAAACATGTCAATTGATAATTGGTATGGAATGTTATTTCAAAAGCATTTAAAAATTTTCTAGGATCCATCTACCAATAATTCTATAATATAAAACCAATCAATCATAGAAAATGGAAGTTGTCATACATATAGATGTGGGGTCTATTATTGAAGAAACTGCTTTACTCAAAGTTCAAGTAATTGTATTTTTTGTCTATTAATAAAGTTTCTTTGGTTGATCAAAAAAAAAATTACTTGTATTTTTTGTGTTCCAATTCTATATTTGATCTACCCACCCCACATATAAAAGACAGATAATTTGTCTATTTTAAAATTAAAGTTACATTTTGAGCATGTGAGAGACTTCTCCCATGCAAATATACCCTTTGTTGTCAAAACAATTGTAAACAATTGCTTCAAAGCACCCAAATTTAGATTATATTGTTATAATATATTTTCTTGAAAATACTTTGTCAATCCAATGGAATTGTACAAATACCCAGAATCACAAGAATTCTAGCCAAGTATAACCCACAATTCCTTTACAAGATTTTTTTTATTAGCAAAATAAAACTTTATTGATACGAATAACAAAATACATATAAAAATATATCAACAAAACAAAAAAATACACTAAGCATCATAACTAATCTCAACCATTTCTTTACAAGATTTGATAGTAAAGCGTCCATGTAAGAGTACAAAAATGACATCTGATGCCCCATGTGCACTTCTGGCCACTCACTCCCCTCTAAAAAACTTCACTCAGAACTTTCTCTGCAACTGATCAGACCTTTTCTATAGCTAGCTGTTACTTACTACTACTAATCAAACCCATCCAACTCAACAACCCTAAAGAAGACAAGCCCTAACCAATCAACTTTAAAACCCATCTTACACAGATGTAGAACTTTGTCAAAACCAAAGCAAAAAAAAAAAATTCACTATCCATGTAATAACACCTATTTTGCTCTACTCGTTCTTACGTTTCTCTTTCTCTCTTTCACTTTCACAATATGCATAGTAGAATACAAATTACCCACATAAGAAATACCCTCAAAATCATTAAGACAATCTTCAATTCATTGCCTTTGTTGGGATATTTTTGTTTGCGTGTGACTTAATTCCTTTGAATTAACAGCTCTTTCTCAGTTTATACGCAGGCCCATTTAAGTCAAAAGCAACGTTCTATCAACTTTCTTGATAGGTGTTGGCTTCTCTCTAATGCTTGGGTACACTAGAGAGGTGCAGCCGAAGCTTTTGGGCTTATTATGGAATTTTTTAAATATATTTAATATGTTCATATTATATGTTCTTATGTATAGATCATTCCAAAAAAAAGGCCAAATTTCTTTGATAATTGTAGTGACATGATTTCATCAGAAATGTTTTGTTTTTGAAATCACAATTGACATCTATTTTTACAGAAAAATATAATTAAATTACGTTATTACAATTATAGAATTAATATAGCTTTTTTTTTTTTTTTTTTCATCTATGATTTAGGCAAAAGCTTATAATATAAATAAATTCATTAAATGAGGCTCGAAATGAGCTCAAAGACCCAAACATATAGGTGGGATTCTTGAAAATACGACTTGTGACATGTAACATTCATTATATGTATATGTAGTTGTGGAGAAAGACTATCTTAGTAAAATCATAGTGACTATGCATGTATCTCTAATTTTGGACTGAATCACCTAAATCTTGTTTTGTGTATTTTGTGTCTTATCCATTTTAATGAAAGTTTCACAATTAGTGACAATATAATTGATAAGCATACTACTCCTACAGTTACAACTATATCTCCAGTTAATTCCAGTTAGTTAGCTACAGTTATATAGTTAGTTAGTTTGTTAGATCAATCGTAACTCTTCTTAGTGTATAAATATCTGTAATAGTTGATTGAATGAAATAAGAAAGATGATTTCATATTCTTGTTATGGTATCAAAGCCAATTAAGCTCTCACAAGCAAACACAGAAAATAATGGCAGATTCATCTTCATCACTGCCTTTACCACAAAGTCTTACTCTCTTAATCTGAAATTTCAGTTCATTGGTTACAGTGAAGCTTGATTCTCTAAACTTTCCCATCTAGAAAAACCAGATGCAAAATGTTCTTCGAGCAACTAATTTTCTTAATTTTGTGACTAGATCTATTCCATGTCTATCTCCAGATGTTCTTGATTCATTAGGTAAAACCATTCCAAATCCTGAATTTGAGAAATGGCAAATCATCGATGCTCATCTCCTTAGTTGCATTACTGCAACACTTTCTGCTTTTATATTCTCTTCTGTTCTTCACCTTCACCATTGTTCTGAAGTTTGGACTACAATTGAGAAGAGATTCACTTCTCTTTCTTGATCACACATTCATCAACTCAAACACAAACTTCAGAGCCTTACAAAGAAATGATTTACAATGGAAGAGTATCTTCATTAGATCAGAGAAATCTCAGATCAATTAAGTCTTGCATTTTCGATTATTGATGATGAAGATTTGGTTCTTCTTACTTTGAATGGTCTTCTTGAGGAATATGATGCATTCAAAACTACCATTCGTGCTAAAGCTGAAGCCATTACAATGGAAGATTTGTTTGCTCTGTTGTGCTCCGAAGCTATACATATGGAAAACAAGGTCAAACAAGCTCTTGGAACTGATGTAACTGCTGTCTATACTGCAACCAAGACATCTGAGTCTGGTCCTTCCTCTTCACATTTTTCTTAACATAGAGGCCATTCTGTATCCACTCGATGTTGACATCAGTTTCATGGTTCTCGAGGTGGTAGATATCGTGAAGGTAGTTGATCACATCGTAATAACAGAGGCAGAGGTAGATCTAGAAATTTCTCTTCTACTGGTTTAGGTTGCCAGATCTGTGGTGTTCTTTGTTATAGTGCCCTTGACTGTTGGTACAAAATGGATCCAAGTTATCAATCTTACCACCACACAACCTCTTCTCTTAATTCTACTCCATCTGTTCCAACATATGCTGCACTGACACCTCCTGCTTCTTCTTCCATTCCTACCACTCCTCTTTGGTATGTTGATTCGGCTGCTACAAATCATATCACCAATGACTTAAGCAACCTTCAGTTGTACCAGCCTTATCAAGGCACAGATCCGGTTACAATAGGTAATGGTCAGACCTTACCTATTCATCATACTGGTAAGGGTCTATTGCCTACACCTCAGTGTTCTTTTCATCTCAATGATATGCTTCATGTTCCTCATATTTCTTCCAATCTTTTATTTGTTCATAAGCTTACTAAGGACAATAATTGTTTAGTCACATTTGATGTTAATTCTTTTGTCATTCAAAACAAAATTTCGAACCAAGTTCTGCATAAAGGCTCTAATCATCGTGGGCTTTACCAGTTTGCATCCTCTTTTTCCTCTTCTTATCCCCAAGCCTGCATTGCTCACTCTCTTTCTCAAGTCTTTATGTCCACTTGGCATCAAAGACTTGGCCATCATTCTTTCCTAAAAATGCATCATATTGTCAAACATTTACCTGTTGCAGTAAAAAATAATAGTGCTGAATTTTTATGCACTCCTTGTAATGTTGCTAAGATCCATAGACTACCTTTTAAACTTTCTACTACTACTGTTAATAGGCCCTTTTCTCTTGTTCATAGTGATGCATAGGGCCCCTTTTATGCTTCTACTTCTGGTTTTAAATACTATCTCTTATTTGTTGATGACTTTACTCGATTTACTTAGATTTACCATTTGCATGTCAAAAGTGAAGTTTTTTCCACATTCCTTTCTTTTAAAGCTTATGCTGAAACTCAGTTTGTTACTTTTCTTCAAATCTTAGGAACTGATAATGGTACTGAGTTTGTTAACAAACAAATGGATGCCTATTTGACTCAACATGGTGTCATTTATCAACTTAGTTGTCCTTACACTCTTGAGCATAATGGCATTGCTAAGAGAAAACATCAACATATTACTGAGACTGCCATTGCCTTGTTATTTCAATCTTCTATGCCTGCTTCTTTTTGGTTTGAGGCTATTGCCATTGCTGTTTTTCTTATTAATAGACTGCCTAGTCTATCTCTTGGCCATAAGTCTCCTTTTGAACTTTTGTTTCACACTGTACCAAATTATTCTTTCCTCAAGGTATTTGGGTGCCAATGTTTTCCCTGGCTTCGCCGCTATGTTTCTCACAAACTTCAACCTCGATCCACTCCTTGTGTGTTTATTGGTTACTATCCTACTACTAAAGGTTATAGATGCTTAGATCCATTAACAGGAAAAAGTCATTTGTCTAGGCATGTTTTGTTCATTGAGTCTTGCTTCTCTTTTGCTCATGTTTCCAACACACAATCTTCTTCTTTCTCTAATCTGTCTTCTTTCTTTTGGACAGATTTTGCTTATTCTAAGCCTATTTCTTCTGATCCTCATTTGACTCCTACTTTTGCTGCCCATATACCTTCCTCTATACCTAATTTTGGTCTTCATACTTCTGCTCCTATGCCCACTTCTTCTAGTCTGGAACCTACTATCTCTGCTCCTGCAGTTTCCATACCTATTAATTCCATGTCTATTGATTTGCCTTTAGCTCCTCCTTCTATTCTTCCTTCTTCTCTGCAGAATTTTCATCCTATGGTTACAAGATCTAAGGCAGCTCAAGCTCACTTTTCTCAGATTTCTGCTTAGCCACTTCTTACTGATCTATCTCTAACTGAGCCCTTAACTGCTGTAGAGGCTTTAAAGTTTCCCATTTGGGTTTAGGCCATAAATGAGGAATTTCTAGCTCTTCATACACAAGGTACTTGGGATTTGGCTACTTTACCTTTCTCTAAATCCTCTATTGGTTGCAAATGGGTTTTTTGCATTAAGAAAAACTCTAATGGCTCTATTGCTCGTTACAAGGCCAGGTTGGTGGCCAAGGATTATCTTTAACAAGAGGGCATTGATTACCAAGAGACCTTTAGTCCAGTGGCTAAACAACCTACAATTAGAATTTTGCTTTGTTTGGTTCTTCAGAATAACTGGCCTCTTAAACAATTGGACATCTCTAATGCATTCCTTTATGGCCACTTGGAAGAAAAAGTTTATATGGATCAACCTCAAGGATTTATTGATTCTACTTATCCTACACATGTATGCAAATTAAAGAAAGCCCTCTATGGTTTGAAACAAGCTCCCCGAGCTTAGGATTCTACATTTTCTTCCTTCTTGCTCTCTCAAAGATTTGTTCTAAGTCATACTGATACCTCTTTGTTTGTCAGAAAAACATCCATCTCCATTACTATTCTCTTTATCTATGTGGATGATATCTTGTTAACTGGGAGTGATTCTATTGTTCTTCATGGTCTTGTTCATCAAATGCATCAAGCATTCTCTATGAAAGAATTAGGAGATATCTCTTATTTCTTGGGTATCTCAATTCATGCTTTTTCTCAGGGTTATTTTTTATCTCACCAGAAGTATGCCTCTGATCTGTTACTCAAAGCTGGCATGGTTGACTGCAAGCCATGTTCTATTCCTATGGCGCTCAAACCTGCTCTTTTTGCTGCAAATGACCACCCTTATTCTCAGTCTTCTCTCTATAGAAGCCTCATTGGTGCACTTCAATATTTAACCATCACCAGACCTGATATTACCTTGGCTGTCAACCAGGCTTGTCAGCATATGCATGCCCCTACAGTTGGTCACTTCTCTTTCCTCAAAAGGCTTCTTTGATATATGAAAGGTACCCTTACTCATGGGCTTCAGTTTAGTTCAGGTCCCTTTGTTCTTCATGTCTATTCTGACTCCAACTGGGCTGACGACTGTGTAGATAGGAGGTTTACCTCAGGATTTTGTGTTTATCTTGGGCCTAACCTTATTTCTTGGTCTGCTAAGAAGTAGGCCACTGTCTCTCGCTTCTCCATTGAGGCAGAATACAGGTCATTAGCTCATATTGCTACTGAACTATGTTGGATTCAGCAGTTGCTCAAAGATCTCTTTGTTTCTTGTTATGATATTCCAATCCTTTGGTGTGATAATGTGTCTGCAATGGCTCTTGCTTCCAACCCTGTTTTCCACTCTCGCTCCAAGTACATCGAAATTGATTGTGATTTCATTCGTGAGTGTGTTGTGTCTAAACAACTTGCCCTCTCCTATATTCTTACAGTTGATCAAATAGCCGATATCTTTACAAATCCCCTTTTTTCAGCTCGGTTTCACTATCTTAAAGACAAGTTGTTGGTGCTTCCCTGCCCCCATCAACTTGAGGGGGACTGATAAGTATACTACTCCTACAGTTACAACTACATCTCCAGTTAATTTCAGTTAGTTAGTGTAGACACCCCATTTTTGACCGACCTTAAGACTCAGACGTCACTAACTGAACGCTCGGTGATGTTTCATATTGTGCTCGCTCTGAGGTTTCAGAGTCTCGGCTGCGAGCCTTACCTCCGGACCTCGGGGCTCTTTTGCCATTTGCCTCGGTTTGCGAACCAGGTCCCATTTTCTCCGTTTTCTCTTCCCGAAGGGAAGGAGAGGTCTCGTAGACCATCTCTCAGTGGCCGTAGGTTACGTTTCGTGGTCGTAGGCCATTTTTCCCGTTTGGAGCCTGGTTTTCGGTTTTCAGAGCCGTCGGCCGTGCGCCTCGGTTCGGGACCGCTTAACTACCTCCGTTTGCTCCGGTTTTTGGCACACACCTTATTTCCTCCCTTTTGAGCGACACTGTGGCCAACGAGACCACCTTCGTGGTCGAACGCCACCTTCGGTGCTTAATAGTCAGTTTTCGGGGCCCCAGGCCGCGCGTTTTGGCCCCCGAACCTTCGTTTTGCATCGGTTTGGGTTCATTTTTGGCGAAGACCTTATTTTCATTGTTAGGAAGGTTGTAGGAAGGTGGGAGGCCAGCAATTGTTCTGAAAAACCAGTTTTATTTCTTCATTGCTCTTCATCGCTCGTTTTCTTCACTAGAAAGCTGGTTTTTCCCATCCCCGAGCCACTTTTTCTGACTTTCCACCATACTATTGTGTTGTACATACCTGGGAGTCCACCAATATGGGTAGGCCGACCAGCAATTGTCCTTGACCCTTTTGAACCCCTCTAAAAAGCTGGTTTTTCTCTCTCCTGGTTCACTTTTTCCAGTTTTTGACCATACAGCTGTGTTGTACACACATGGGAGGCCACCTTTCTGGGGTGGCCGGCCAGCAATTTTGTTGACCCTTTTGACCCCTGGTCGGCCGGCTAGGGGAGGTGGCCAGTCGGCTACCTGAACCTTTTGAACCTGGCCGGCCAAGTTTCTCTCTCTTGGTGCATTCCAGCTGTGCCAGCTGTGTTGCACCAGATCCTCTGCCCGAGGGTCTGTCTTTTGGGGGGAAATTTGAATTGGTTTTTCCCCCCTTTTCTTTCACTCCTCTCCCTCTATATAACTAACCCCCCACCTCCATTTCTAAGGGTTAGAAAACCCAGCTGGAGCATTATACATACAACCCTATATCTCCTTCATCCAAGCTTCAAAACATCATTGACCTTGCACCATTTACATACCAACCCATAGCCTACCACCTCCATCATCTATTCCAGCCCCTTGGACTTGATTTTCAGAGGTTGAAAGCTCACCAACTTGGTCTAGAAGCTGCTGGAGGTCGGCTCTTCAAGGATGAGTCCCTATTTTCCCTTTTCTTGCTTCATTTTGCATGATATCTTAGCTCCTTTTGCTTAAATTTTTGGGCTTCGACCTGAACTGAAAATAGTCTTATTTTGAGCTCATCTTCATGTTTGATCAAGAACTTTTTTCTGTTTGAGGTCTTCTACTCACCCTTTGTGTTTTATCTCTCTTTTAGGGCTTATTTTGCATGATATATTAGCCTTATTTTTGAGCATTTCTGGGCTTCGAACCAAACTGTAAAGTATCTTATTTTGAGCCCCTCTTCAACTTTGTTGAAGGGCTCTTTACTGTTTGAGGCCATCTACTTCCCCTTACCCTTTATCTCTCTTTTAGGGCCATTTTTGCATCATATTGTAGCCTTACTTGTGAGCATATTCGAGATTTTCTATAAACTGTAAAGTATCTTATTTTTAGCCCCTCTTCAATTTTATTGAAGGGCACTTGGCTGTTTGAGGCATTTTACTTCCTTGTTTGTCCAATCTCTCTTTTAGGGCTGTTTTTGCATGATACATTAGCCTTATTTGTGAGCCTTTTTGGACCTTGACCTAAACTGAAAAAAGTCTTTTTTTGACATCATCTCCATGTTTGATTAAGGTCTATCCTCTGTTTGGGGTCATCTTCTCCATATGCATGCTTCATCTCTTCATGATTAGGGCTATGCATTAGAACATTTGCATTGGCTATGGCTTGGCCTCTTAGCCACTAAAATCCAGCAGATTTTCAGTGGCTTAGGTGTTTTCTTGAAGGCCAAAATCAGAGGGGGGTGACCCCCTCTCTCCTTGTCTTGTTTGGTGGTCTTTTGGACCTTCCAAAGGAACCCTATTTTGCATACATTGAAGTCACTCTCTAGGGCCTATTTGGTGGGTTTTAGGGTTGTCATAGTCCATTTCCAGGGGTGGTTTTGCTATTCTTCATGTGTATCTTGTATGTGCTTAATAACCCCTTGTATGGCCCTCTAAAGGAGCTCACCATTTTTACACATGTTGGCTGCATTTCAGTGATTATTTGGATATATTTTGGCATGTTTTGTTCACTGATTTTTGCTGGTTTGATGAGTTCTCATACGCTTCATGCACATGCCATGTAAACCATGTTTGCTAGTCAAAGTTGCATGCTATGTTAGTCCATCATGCTAGCATCTTTTGGTCATGCTTTGAACTAGAAATGTTCATGTTTTGGGACTATCTTGGCTCTGTGTTTGTGCGTCATAGTCAAATAATGCATGCTTTGTATAGCTATAAGTCAATACATGTGCCTAGTTTTGAGTTTCGGGGCTCATCTCATGCATCGGGTGCCATGTTTCCATGTTTCGAGATCATTTTGCATCACATTTTAGTGCTGAAACTTGCATGTTTGTATGCCATATTTCATGCCTTGACATGCCTTGTTAGAGTGGCATTTGTGCCTTAGGATCGATCATCGGTTTGCGTGCATGTGTGCACGCACCTCGAGTGTGTCATTTTCATCTTATGGCCGCTGATGTGAGTGTGGCTGAGGTCCACTCATGTTGGTGTAAGTCCATCGTGCATTGTGTATGCCATCTCATAGCATTGCGTATGCTAGGTTGTATGTTACAGCATTGTGTATGCCATGTTACATCGTGCATTGTGTATGCCATCTCATAGCATTGCGTATGCTAGGTTGTATGTTAGGATTGCATTCATGCATGTCATGCATATTGCATTGTGTTTGGGATAGGAGTTAGCCTAAACACGGGAAACGAGGGATGTTTCATACTCCGAGTAACGGAACGCGTCTCAATTCACGGTCATCAACACTCCGGATTAACCATGATGGAGTCTCGGTCTTGTTGTATTCATATGTGCATTCATTTCATATTGAGTCGTGCAATTCGACTCCTCGGCCATTATGCATCGAGATGCGTGATTGGTGGCACGAGGATCAAGGTATGCATACATGTGTGAAAATACTTTGCCATGCCCCTTTCTTGCTTTCTGTTACAACAAATCAAGAATCAACAGCCTTTCAGAGCTTTGCACAATATTCCGGGCTTAATTGTAAACATAGGCTAATTAGGGCATCGCAATGGATTTCCGCGCAAGGCAACCCGAACATGCATCATTCATCATCCGGAGCAGAGTTGAGGCAGTCCCTAGCTTACATGCTAATTTACTGCTTTCCTAGATTAATTTGTTAATTAATTAGGATTTTGTATTTATTCGGACTGTAGTTATTTATTCGGGACTGTATATTATTTATTCGAACCCTCCAAGCGAGGGCGCAATTGTAATAAGTGTGGGTGTGTGCGATGTATGTCTTCCAACCCCACATCTTTCTCCCTTTTATTTACCAGCTTATGATGGTTAGATTAGGGCATGTTTCAATTAGCATACAGTATGATAGCATGTTTGCATTCATTCATCCGTTTTGCATGCACCGGGCTCGGCGCATCATACTAACTGCATTTGTATTTCAATTCTAAATTGAATACATGTTAGTTGTAGCATTCCATGTGCCATGTTTAGAATAGTCGAGCCTATCTTAGTTGCATTTTGCATGTGTTGCATTAGGCATTTCTGTATAGTTAGGATCATACATGGATTTCTAACATAGCTTCTGTTTTGGCTTGGAGTACTCGGTAAGTTTTTATGCTTTAGCATCCTTGCATGTGTGTGAGTGACTGCCATGATAGCATGCTTACCATGAGACTATATGCTTATGTGATATATCTGCCTGAGTGCCTGTGGGTGAAGGTTGGGTTATTTGGATTGGAACAAATCATTGACTGAGAGTCTTAAGCCCACTAGATAGTGGTGAAACCATCTTTTCTAAGCCCACTCGAGGGTGGCAAAATCCGCATTTTGAGCCTACTTACGAGTAGCAAACCATCTTTCAAAAATAAACATGAAATGTTTTGTTCCAATTCAGGCGACCCGGTCTATACTTGTGTGCTGTGCGCATCACATAGTAAATCTAGGCTAATAACCGGAATAAGAATGCATAATGTTTTCAAAACTAGATATCATGATTAGTAGAGGCCGATCTTTGACCGGGCGAGCGGGGGGTGCTCACGAAGTGACCTTCCCTAATCGTACCCAAGTTCCCGAGCCGAGGCAACTTTGGTGATGACGGACGTGTGGCCTTAGGCAACGAGTCAGGGTTTCCTAAATTTCCCAAAAATAAAATATTTAGGTGGCGACTTTGTATCTGGCAAAGCAGTCCATGTTTGGCACTTCTTTCAAAAATCTGTTTTCTCAAAACGATTTGCCGAATTTGGACTCTTTGGTTCAGATTGAGAACCGTGACATTGAGTCCTGAACTGTAGTGAGCCCAAAATGAACAGAACGGGACTCATCCTCCCGGGGCGTTCGGGGACGTCTACAGTTTCTGGCGACTCTGCTGGGGATTTAGAGAGCTTGACTCGAACTCATGATATCTTGTTTTGATTACACTTGTGTGCTTCTTTGCATTGTATTTGCATTGGTGCGCCTAGGATACCGTGTTTTCCATCTGCTATTCCTGAGCGGTTTGCCAGAGGCTGCGTGCCATAAGGCTTACCGGTTACGGGCTCTGCCAGTATGGGAACACAAACCCCGGTTTTACCGGGGCACCCTTTTGACCATTCGACCTAGTGCATATTCGGAATCCATAGTGACCATTCCAAACTAGGACATGTTGCTTACCCGATATAGGTTGTTTGAAATCGCTGCGTGCGTAGTGAAACCCTAGCTCCTGACAAAATAGGACAGGGAAACCCTACCCCTCCATAGGGGTGTTTTGGCTCTTACTTGCTTGATACGTGCTGTCAGAGTGTGTCTCTACAGGTTGTATGTGTCAGTTTGCAAGTCTGGGTATCAGGCCTGCGGGGCATCAGTATTTGGAAGAATCAGTTTTACCTGAGGGTATCAGTTTACCGGCAGAATTTTGGGCAGAATTCAGTAGAGAGCACACTCATTCAACTATGCTCATATCTGTTCAGGTGAAATCAGGCTGAGATGCTATCTGTTTTCTCTTTTGCTAGGGGGTCGTGGAACTATAGCTTCAGAGGGCTCCAATATCCCTCGAGGTTCATCGGACTTGTGCTGATAGACTTTGTCAGGTCAGAGATTCAGTTCAAGGGCAAATTAGTGTTCCTTCGCCAGAGGTAGGGTAAAAAGGCCAGTTAGGCACAGATCGCCAGTTCAGCAGTTACCAGATCAGTGGCCCTTATCCACCCCACCAGTGAACAGTCAGGCTGAGGTCTCAGTTTCTACTACAGGATAGATATACCAGTCAGTCAGATGGATCAGCAGAACACGTCAGGGATGGAGGCAATGATGCGTCAGATGCAGGAAAGTATGAAACTCATGCAGCAAGATGCTGTCCGCCAAGCGGAATTTGCCAAACAGCAGGCTACGGTCATGACCCAGCAGGCAGAGCTAATTACCCAACTACAGCAGCAAGCCGGAGTATCAGCCTCACATCAAGCTCCTCCCCCACCAAGAGATCCAATACCCGGGGAGACACCAAATGTTCAGAATATCCAGGAGGATACAGACATCCCGACAGGGCCGGCTCCGCCCCCGATTCTACCTCAACTATCCAAGGCACCCACTCCTATCAATCACCCAAACTCTCCCTTCAAGTTCGAAGTAGACCCTACAGCACTGAAATTGAGCAAGCTCGAGAAGCTATTCAAAAAATCCCAGGGGGTAAAGGCTATCCCGGATATCGAGGACGGATATACCGATGTGGCTGTGACGTTACCGGATAGATTCAAAATGCCGCAGATCGATCACTTCGACGGATCTGGGGATCCCCTGGTCCACCTCCGGCTATTCTCAGATATACTGCGGCCGATGGGCCTAACCAGACCCCAGAAGCTTTCACTATTTGGCCGGACCCTGTCGGGTGTGGCCGCTATCTGGTATGCGAAATTGGAGGATGATGTCAAGCGAAGTTGGGATGAAATGGCCAAGGCCTTTGTTGCGCAATACTCTTACAACACCCAAATCGAGATTACAACCCGTGATCTCGAAACAACAAGGCAAGAGACCAAAGAGAGCTTCTCGGATTTTGTGACCCGGTGGAGGGCGAAGGCCTCTATGATGACTCTAAGGCCCACCGATAAGGACCAGATCAGGATGATTGTGCGCAATCTCCAGCCAAAACTGATGCAAAAAATGATTTTGCTCCCCTTTCCTACCTTTTCAGATTTGCATGAGATGGGGGTACAGATTGAGGATGCCTTGAAGCAGGGCCTGATTGACAATGACAGGAAGCAGCCCAGGAGGGCGTTTTTCCGCAGTTCGAATGCGACCACCAGCGGTGATGCAGTTGCAAGATCTTTTGAAGTGGGCATGGTCACCACCACCGCACCAAAAACAACCACCCCATTCACCGGTGCATTCGGGAGTAGCTCGCGAGTAGCCAAATATCCACCCCAAGCCAAGAAGATTTTCATCCCACTTTATATGCCTTTGTCAAAGGCTCTAGGGGTTTTGATCAAGAAAGGGCATCTGAAGCCCCTGGAGCCGCAGCCATTACCAAAGAACCTTCCTCTCTCACACAACCCAGCCAACTACTATGCCTTCCATCAGCGAGCTGGCCATGACACTGACATGTGCTTTCGTCTCCGCCACGAAATACAAGATCTGATCGACAACGGGGTCATCGTCGCACCAAGTCCTGCAAAGTCTATCGGCACTTGATTAGTGAACTTACGGGGGATAAGGTGACTATGTGATCGGGGGATGAACCACCTGCGGATGGCACTCGATTTACTCTAGATATGGCGTATGGCACGCACCGTTTTGAGCATTTGGCGAATGCTACATTCTGACTTGGGTATTGAGTCAGTCTTGTTGTTTTGTTTTGAGTCTGTCCTTTTCTTTTGAGTCAGTCTTTTCATACTGAGTCAGTTGAGGTCTGTTTTGTCGTACCGAGTCAGTCCTATTTTGTTGGAGTCTGGTGATCCTGGGGGTGTTACCTCGGACATCACTGTTTTGTTTTGTGTTTGTCTTTTTGCTTTCTTTGCGTCTGTTTCTACCACGGAGCTAGTTGTGCCAACAAATTTGAATGAAACAGCAGTGATTTTCACACTCTTGTATTTGCTTCGGCCGTGTGCCAGTTGTGCCAGAAAATTTGAATCAAACGGCAGTACTTTTCGCCTACTTTTCTGTGCCTTGAATTCATTGCATTGACCTAAGTTTTTCAAAACTTTTTTGAACACTGCGGTGAAAACAAAGAGGAAGGAATTCCTCGGGATTTGAAAAAGATTGATCAATTGAGAGAAAGAGAGGCATGCTAAGCCCTTAATGAATGAAATCATGCTTGTTAATGTGAGTACTGAGAAGGATCCTGGCTTGATCCAGATTGGTTCTACACTGTCTTCGACGCGAGCGATTAGTCACTTTCTTAAAAGATTTCAAAAAATGTTTTGCGCGGTCCTGCGAAGACCTGTGTGGAATCGCTCTTGAGATTGTGCAGCTTAGGATCGCTCTCAGCCTCGAGACTCGACCCCTTTGCTTTCAAACCTTGAACTTAGATTCAGAACGTTCAACGGTCAACCACAATATAAGGCCTGTGTGGCCGGATTAGAAGCAGCCCTCGAACAAGAGGCCAGGAAAGTCAGATCAAGAAGATCAGAAGGTCAAAAGAAGCTTGCGAAGCTAGATCAGAAGCACCTCTCGAACTAGGGGCAAAAATGTCCGATGTGCTCGAAGAGCTGAAGGTGGGCCATTCTGTAAATCAATGAAGACTGGCAAGAATTCCAAATCCCAAAAGGGAGGAAAGAAGGAAGTATTGCCGAAGGACAAATGAGTTCCCATCCACAACACTAGGGGCAAATTCAGCCCCCATTGGACGAACTCCTGCATCGTCAGTGAACAGTAGCCATTCTCCTGGATTTAGATGACTTCAGGATCTTAGAACCATTTGACATGGACCAAGCTACACTTTTACCCTTGAGAGGCTCGCTGGGTCGAAAACCCGGAAGGGCGACCCAGGCAAAAGTTAGAGCAAGAAAAAGAACCAAAAAAAAAATGAAAAAAATGAAAAAATGAAAAAAATGAAAAAAAAAAAAGAAAAGAAAAAAAGAAGAAAAATGAAGAAAATTAAAAGAAAAGATGAAAAAGAAAAAAGAAGAAAAGAAATGAAAAGAAATTGAAAAGAAAAGAAGAACAAAGCTCGCAAGGTTGAAAACCCAGAAAGGGCGGCCTTGGCAAAAGTTAGAGTGCAAAAGGTGAGGGTTAATACACGAGTGTACCTTAACCCCGAACTACGTAAGGCTTGATTCCCATCTTTGGGATACGTAGGCAACTTCATTATGAAGTCCAGCCGTAAAACACTTCAAATTCGATTGTGTCCATGTAATGGTTTTGGTCATCTTTGTCTTCTCTATATCCGAGAGTTCGGTTGTGATCGTCACTCTGAAGACTGATTGCAATGCGCTGCGGTGCCATTTAAACAAGGGCAACTTTCCGTCGCCATACCATGTGCTGTGGCGCTGTTCAAACTAGGAGCAACTTCCCGTTGCCATACAAAACGCTGCGGTGTCATTCAAACAAGGGGCAACTTTCCGTTGCCATGCAGTGCCGTTCAGACAAGAGGCAATTCTCCTTCGGATCTGAGGTTGTGCATCTCGAGAGAAGGTTCCGTGCTCGTTGAGCAGTCGCCATTTGCAAAAACAGTTTTTGAGAATTTTTAATGAAGTTGACTAATTCTCTCGAAAAGTATTCCATTTTTCCAAAACTGGACCATTTCTTGGACCCAAAAAAAAAGGAAAAATTTTCAGTGCTCATAACCTAACTCGCATGATTTTAAATCAGAAAATTGAACAAGCATGTTAATCTAACTCTTGTATTGGTCAAAATTGTTTTAGTAGAAAACCAAAACAAAAAAATGGTCAAAATGATGAACTAGGGGCACAGTTGAGTCAGGTGTTCTGTCTTTCCCCCATTATCAGCATACTTGCCAGAAGGGCACTTTACCTGCCAGAACAAGGCGCAACTCAAGCTAACAGCAAAGGGCAGAAAACTCTCACACCCTCCAAGCAGCGAGGTATCAGGCCATGTGCGAAGCATGAATTGGAATGGATCAAGATATTCCACTCTCCCATCTGGACACATCTATTCACGTCCAAACTCCTTAGTAGGGCATCATCAACCGGTGTCAGCTGCAGATTTGCTACACACCCAGTTGTAGCACAGCCCCTCTGTGGGAGAAACTCACTGTTGTGAACAAGAATAAGAATCTAGCGGAATGCTAGGGGCAAGAGCCCACAACTTTCTGTTTATCCGTCAACCACCCAGGGGAGGGATTTAAAATGAGAGATTGAAGAATAGAAAGGTGTGCGCTGAGAGAAAAAGTGAGGAAAGGGCCTTTTAAGAAAAACAGAGCCTGAGGGCCGAGTGATGTGAGAGACACAAATGAGAAAGGGTGGGAAACAATACCCGGTGAAACTAGCTCCTCGCGATCTGAGATGTCTGTCGTCTTTGTAATACGTCTGTGTGTCGTGTCTTTTGTTTTGTTTGTCTCGATTCTTGCTTTGAGTCGTCCCGAGCATATCTCGTTGTGTTTAGGTCGTTTACCTTTTGTTTTTCTGTGTTGAGTCATTTTGGCTGTGGTCAGTTGTAGGCTCAATACCCGGTTGAGAATCCTTTTCTCATTTCAATTTCAAAAGAAAAATCATCTTGTGCTCAGAGTGCTGTGCCATTCTCCACATTTGCGCAAAACAAGATTTGTTCTTTCGTAAAACCACAGGGTTTAACTCGGGTCATGTGAGAACAATAGAACATGACCTATTTGAAGCTATATGGGTTCCAGGCTGCGAAGCAAAAGAAAAGAGGGAAAATTGGAGCATTTGAGTTTGTTTCAGTTTCCGTGATTATACTCTCCGTGATTAGACTCCGGATGTACCTCTTCAGGCCTTGTCAGTGCTCCGAAGTATGAGTGTGCCTCTACTCCCAAACTCAAGCTTGTTTCAATGACAGAATGGCAATCAAAGTGCTCCCTCAGAAAACAAGCCCCTGCCAGATGCATCTTGGCTGTATTTGCAATGAGTTCCTAGGAGACCAACTGCGACGGTGGAAACTAGAGTTCGGACGGCTATTGCCTAGAACGCAAAGGTTCGGGATTTCCGAGACTAAAGTCTGGTTTAAATACCCAGGGGTCTATCATCGCCTTGAAATCTGTATGGCAGCCCCATAGATTGAGATAGCATGTGAATGCGCCTCGATCCTGGATACTGAATCAACCTAGTCTGTCACCCCTTTGGAGAATAGGGAAAGTTCTGAACATGGCCAGGAAGGAAAAGTAGTAACTGCGGTTTGGAAGTACAATCAAGAAAGTGCAAGAAGAACCCACTCTTTACAGCTCAAAATGTTTCTGCAAAATTTGCAACTCATGTCTTCGATGTGTAGCTCATCGTCAGTCGGCATGCACGAGGTGTATCCTTTTTGGACTGTATCGTGACCCCTCCGAGAGGTAAATCGGAGGTTGCGTTTGGAATTTGCACTACAACAAAAAGAGTCTTTGGAGACGAAAACTAATGACGAAAATAAATTTTGTCACGAAAGACGTACCTTTTAGTGAAGAAAATAATTTTTCGTCTCCAAATGTATTATTTTTAGAGAGAAAAATAAAATTTCGTCACCAATCTACATAGATAATAAAAAAATTAGGTGACGAAATTATTTTTCGTCATTATTTTTATTCTTTTTTGTCACTAAAGATTTTTCCGCTTTTTTTTGGATGGTGCCAAATTTTTGAGATTTTTGATGAGGAAACAATTTGTCACCAATTATAAAATTATTAATGACGAATATATTTTCGTCACCAATAATTTTTAATATTTTTATATCTTTTGGTGAGAAAACAGTTTCGTTGTCAATAATAATTTTGTCACCAATTTCGGAGGGAAAATTGGGCGGCAAAAGAAAACCCAAAATAGGCTCTACTAATTTTTTCGTTTGGCTTCTGAACATAGAATTTGTAAGCTGCAAAACCTAGTAGAAGAGAGGGAGAAGAGAGAGGGAGAAGAGAAGACAACTTCGACTTCGAACGGTGCTCTCCATTCGGCGGCGGCGACGATTGACTGTTCCATTCTTGAGGTATGTTCGGATTCCCCTCTCTCTCTCTCTCTCTCTCTCTCTCTCTCTCTCTCTTTTACAATCACGCCATTTTTTAAATTTCCTCTTCAAAATTCCCAAACACGCCCCCTGCTTTACAAACCCTTTCTCAATTTCTGATTTGATACTCGAATTTCATTATCTCCGAACATTTGTTTGGCTCTGTCATATATGTGTTTGCTATTTTTTATTAGGGTTTTATAACTGTTCTTTTGGATTCACATGTCTTGATTTTGTTCTTGTTGGGTTGATTTGTGCTATTAGGGGCTTGTGAAAGCCAAATATAAAAGGCCTTTTAATGAAATTTGTCCCTGGCAATCTTGGCTTGATTTGGGTTGTGGATTGTGATTTGGTCACCAAACATTATTTGATATAAATTGAACTTGAAGTTTTCGAGGCTGTTTAATTCTTTTTTAGTAATAAAATTTTAGAAAAATTGTCTCTTTTCTATGTGGTTTATTTTTTTCTTGTATCTTTCTTATTCCATACATTTTCGTGCATTAGTATACTTAATAAATATCTTAAATTTTGACTTGAGGGGTTGCATCCCTGAAGTTACCTGGAAGAAGAAATATAAAACTTGAAATGTCAATCCATATATATATGGGAAAATGAGTAGCATACCAGTTCAAATTGACCCAATTGCTAAGTCATATGTGACATTTGGGTGTATAAATGCAGTGGTGAATGACAACAAAGTCATGGAACGGTTTGACAAATTGTTGGTAAAATAATAATTTTGTTGATATTTCAAGGTCATTGAATCAGGCCAAAACATTCATATTCGATCTGAATTTTAGGTGTATTCTATTGGTCTCCGAACGAAAAAATTTATTGTATTTGAAAACATATTAACAACTTAATTTCAAAGTTTAAATAAATCCGTTTTGAGTAACGTTTCTCTAGAATATATTCTAACTTTTATTTTTCACAGTTTCTGACTTTATGTAATCTTAGCTTGATTTGAAGCATGAATTGTGACTTACACCAAGCATTGTTTGTTATGAATTGAAATTTAAGATTTTACAACTATTAAGTTCTTTTTCAGTAATAAAATTTAGAAAAATTATTCACTTTTTTATATTGTTCTTATTTTCTTTGTCTTGCTAGTTTGTAAATATTTTAAAATTTGACTTTGAGGGGTTGCATTGGCTTTAGGGTAAGTTTCAAACTTGGAAATGGAAGATTTTTTTGAAACAAGTTTCAAGGAAAATAATTTTTCGTCTTTTGCTGGCAACTAAGCATTTGAAAATCAGAAATTTAGATGAATTTCTCTGCTTTTTAACCCTAGCAAACGTGTATTGGTTAGTAAAAGTCAACCTATATACTAATAAATTTTTCAATCCTTTGACTGGTGAAGAAGGAGATCCTTGAAGTTGTCACCAGCTTGGTTTCAATGGACAATATGGTTTCTATTACATGTGACTAGGAACTTTCCGATGTACCTAAAAAAAAAATTACATGTGACTAGGAACCTCCTTTGTGGAAACTCACAGAACCTTTGTATCAATCTCTTTGAATCCTCTATTCCCAAAACACTGAGGACTCGATTGGGAATATATTTAGTGTAAAAGTTAAAAAATCATTATAATTATTATATTTTTTTTGTGCATCTTTTTGTAAAAAGTCAATTAAAATAGTCAATTTTCAAACCACTGCTGATAATTGTTGAAACATATTATGAGATTTTTATATTTTAAAATTCTCATGGTTGCCACGTGGTTAATTTTCGTTAACTTCTTAATAACTGGGTGAATATGTAGCAGACTTTGTTATCATAATTAAAAGGCTAAAGAAAAAAATAGGACTCGATATAAAATACCAGTATCACAAGTGAATTTACCCATTTTTAAAGTTATAATATGTTTCTGGTAACATAGTATGTATATATTAAAAACTTGCCTTTTTACTTTATTTTAAAACTCTTCAAGGCTGCTTCAAATTTGAAATCTTGCAAAGCTCAAAAGCCCATGTTCTTCCACAACCATATATCAACAATAATGATTTTTTTTTTATTGATAAGTGGAGTTAATTAAAAAAAAAAAAAAACGCAATAAATCATCAGAGGAGTTGATCATAAAACATTTAAGTAATATTTGGAGGTTCAACTTGTTACACTTTGTCTCTCGCGTTATGATTATTTAGATTCAAATTGTTATAAGCGTATGAGTTTGTGAGCGATACAGCAGTCAGCTGCAGCTGCTGTAGTATTAGCTACTCTGTCTGTGGACTGTGATCTGGGCTGCAGCTGGCTGCTGTTTGCTGCTGTGTCTGTGGACTTTGGCCTTGGCTGCAGCTGACTGCTGTGGCGGTTGCTGCTGCTCTGCCTGTGGCTACACTGCTGCTCTGCCTTATCAAAAGATCCCATTGTTTAGAATTATGGAGCTGCTGCTGCTCTGCCTGAGCTGCTGCTGCTGCTTTGCCTTATTGTTATAGGAGATAGAAGGTGACTCATTTGTAGGATAAATATAGCTTCCATATTCTTCATTCAACATATGATCATGGCCATGGCGTCTTGTACTATTACTGGCACTGTTGTAAGGTTTCTCTGCATACTCACGACCATATCTAAGCTGTTTTTCAAAACAAAAAAATGAAAATAAGTGCATATTTATTCTATTTCAAAATCAAGTTTAGTTAAAAAGTAATAAAATTCTATACATCGATATAGCAAAAAGTAAATAAAAATACAAATATGGTTAGGATGTCTATGAAAAAATATTTTTAGAATTTGCAATATTGCATAATGTATAACAATTAGAAAATCAAATGTAATATATGATTAATGCAAGACATAATTATGTTAAGCATCAATGATCATCAATCCTAATTGGATTTAAAATATATGCAATACAGGAACATCACCTCTTTTAAGAAGAGGATCTCTTGTCTTGATTTTTTTTTCCATGGAAACCTTCACTACTCTACAAGTGTTACTCTTAATCAATGGACATCTACAAGTGTTACTCTTAATCAATGGACATCTCTAATTGACAAGAAGTGGAATAGTAAAGAATTCATGGTATAATGTTTTATGTTAATTGTCAAAAATTAATTTTCTTCTTACTAATGTTAAGTTTTGTTGTTTTTATTGGTGTTTCAATCGTGTAGGAACAATCACTAACTAATGTGAATAATAGGATGCAAATGAAAACAAAACATAGATGTGGATCAAAATCAATCCCGGTTAGGGTGCACAGCTCGGTGTGTTCTGCTATTTTATTTTATCAGATTAGTAGGCTTTGTTATTTAAATATTTGAAATAACATTCAAAAACAAATGAATCAGATAATTGCAAATGGAGAAGTTCCTGATTTGGCAAAGTTTTACAAATCCATCCACTATAATTCGAACACACATGAATGGATTTCGTCGGAGAGCCAAGCTAATTATGTATGTACAAGGCAATGCATATTAATTTTGATAAAATTATTTATTTGCTTTGTAGGGTAGAATAACTAATAATTGTTCGATTTATTTAAAATTAACAGGACAACATGATAAAGACGCAAGCCCAACACCTCTCGCAGACTGGTGTGATCCCTTTAAGCCAAGAGGAGTTGTCAGTTAAGGTGCTTAAGCCAAGGTCAGGTTATGTGAAAGGACTCGGCTTGAGGCCTTCTTCTTCTATGAAGACCATTGTTGCACCTGCTGAAAATAGTGACTATGTTCAAAGCCTTGAGATGCAAATAGCACAGCCAAAATGAACAAATTGCAAGGTTTCAAAAGTCAGAGAAGAAACAAAGCAAGAAGATACAAAGTATCATAGAGTGTTTGACGCAGAAAGGTATCACGGGAAATTTTGAGAGTGGGGAAAGTTCAGATTCTGATGAACAAGCTTCTTGGTTAGTATATTATGTTTATATGTTAATTTAGTAGAACATTTCTTCTTTAACTAGGGTAGAATAAAAAACTACTTTTGACATTTAGGCACAAGGTCCCGGGAAAATAGTGAAGTATGCATCTAAAGGCCCGAAAAACATCACAAACACCTTGAGATTATCATAAATTATCATGAACACTTTGGGAGGAATCAACATAAGTTGTGAAAACTTACAGAACAATCATAGGACTCTCGGTTGGAAAATATTTAGGCTTGAAAATAGGCCGTTAGGGAGTAAAATCTTGAAATAGTCGTTAAAAGGCCAAGAAATATCATGAACACCTTAGGAGGAACTAATGTAAGTTGTAAAAATTTACGGAACAAGCACGGTAAAAATTTGGTTTAAAATTTACTTTGAAATTTTTATTTTTTCTCTTATAGGTTGCATATTAACATATTTAGTGAATGGCTACCTTAACCTTCTGTTGTTGTTGTCTTTTTTTTTTATTTTTTCTTTTTTAAATGGCAGATTGGAGATGAATGAATTTGGTAACCTGCATAGCAAGAGTTTTTTGTTGATATTACCAGACACATCCATCACAGTGTAGTTGTACTTTTTGTTGATATTACCAAACATGTATTTTGACTATGTTGTTGTGAGTTATGATTATATTGTGATGGATCTTATCTTTTTGTGGATATTTTATTGAATAGATTAAAATGAACAGGTTTTTGTAATGATTTGTAATGGATATTATATTCAGCAGGTTATTAAAATGCACAAGTTATTTTGATTGTGTTGTAGTTTTTGATTTTACTAAAATAGATGTTATAATTTGGATGTTATATATTAATTTCTTGATACTATGAGACATGTATTTTGCTTGGGTTGTTTTATGATAATGAACAGTTTAATTTTATATTGATTTGTATTAAATATTTTATTTAATAGATTATTAAAATGTACAGGTATTGTTTATTGAAAAAAATATATAAATTGCAAATATAACCCTCCCCTCAATTTTTAAAAATTATTTATTATTGGTGACGAAAAAAAATTGACACTAAAACTTTCTAATCCCAACAAATAATTTTGTCACACATATTCACTATTTCATCACTAAATTAAAATATTTCTTGACAAAAAGTTTTCGTCACTGAAGGGTCTTTTTTTTTCCATCTTTTGGTGACGATATTTTCGTCACTAAAAATTTTATCACTATTTTTAATGACGAAATATTTTGTCACTCAAAATAAATATAATAAAATTTTATTTAATTTTGGTGACGAAATGGATGTTATAGGTGACAAAGTATTTAACATTTAGTGACGAAATATTTCGTCACCAAATGCCAATAATAGGTGACAAAATAAATTTTCGTCACCGAGTACTTTTAGTGACGACGAATTGGTGACGAACGTGGTGACGAAATTATTTCGTCACGGATCAATTTGGTGACGAAAATTTCACTATTGGAGACGAAGTGATTTTGTCATTAAAGTACCATTTTGTTGTAGTGTTGGTCTCCTTAAGGCTTGTATTCCCTAATTCGGTATTTTTGTTTCAAACGGGCGTTGTCACACGCGTTCCACTGGCATTGTTATGCTCATTACTTGCATTGTTTTGCACATCTATCTAGCATTGTTATGCTCATTACTTGCATTGTTATGCACATCTATCTAGCATTGTTATGCTCATTACTTGCATTGTTATGCACATCTATCTAGCATTGTTATGCTCATTTGTTGCATTGTTATGCACATCTATCTAGCATTGTTATGCTCATTCGTTGCATTGTTATGCACATCTATCTACCATTGTTATGCTCATTCGTTGCATTGTTATGCACATCTATCTAGCATTGTTATGCTCATTACTTGCATTGTTATGCACATCTATCTAGCATTGTTATGCTCATTCGTTGCATTGTTATGCACATTTGTCTAGCATTGTTATGCTCATTACCCGCATTGTTATGTACACTTCACCTGCATTGTTATGCACCTTTTCACTTGCAATTGTCGTCTTTTCTCCTCTCGCATGCGGTGCGTTAGGACATCTTCGGTTTCGAACATTCAGACGAGTTCCGGTGTTCATTCATACCTTTCCTCTCCTGCGTGTGATATGCTGAGAGGTTTTCTCTCGCGTGTGATACGCTGAGAAATTTGCCTTTCCTCTCTTGCGTGTGATATGCTGAGAGGTTCACCTTTTTTCTCTTACGTGTGATACGCTGAGAAATTTACCTTTCCTCTCTTGCGTGTGATATGCTGAGAGGTTTTCTCTTGCGTGTGATACGCTGAGAAATTTACCTTTCCTCTCATGCGTGTGATATGCTGAGAGGTTTTCTCTTACGTGTGATACGCTGAGAAATTTACCTTTCCTCTCTTGCGTGTGATATGCTGAGAGGTTTTCTCTTGCGTGTGATACGCTGAGAAACTTACCTTTCCTCTCTTGCGTGTGATATGCTGAGAGGTTCACCTTTCTTCTCTTGCGTGTGATACGCTGAGAGATTTACCTTTCCTCTCTTGCGTGTGATATGCTGAGAGGTTTTCTCTTGCGTGTGATACGCTGAGAAATTTGCCTTTCCTCTCTTGCGTGTGATATGCTGAGAGGTTCACCTTTTTTCTCTTACGTGTGATACGCTGAGAAATTTACCTTTCCTCTCTTGCGTGTGATATACTGAGAGTTTTTTCTCTTGCGTGTGATACGCTGAGAAACTTACCTTTCCTCTCTTGCGTGTGATATGCTGAGAGATTTACCTTTCTTCTCTTGCGTGTGATACGCTGAGAAATTTACCTTTCCTCTCTTGCGTGTGATACGCTGAGAGGTTTACCTTCTTCCTCTGCTGTGTGTGATACGCGGAGAGATGTTGTGTGTGAGACTTCGGGTATTCTCGGTAGTCGCTTTTAGCCTTCTCCGCGTGAGACGCAGTGAGAATTGCATAATTTTCTTACATCCTTTCTGCATGAAATGTAGTTAGATTTGTATTCACCTGCTTAAAACTGTTGCATGATATGCTTCATTACAGCTTTCTTTTGCATGATCATAAGTTATGTTTGGCTTCTTGCATTGTCAGTTACATTTTGCCCCTGCCTGTGGGCACATCTCTTTGATTATATTACCTGTTTGTCTAAGTCTTCGGCCTCGTCAAAAATGGGTCGTCTCGGGGCTTTGACACTCGCTCCCGTCACTTATGACTTCCGAGTTCTGTCAAAGAGGGGCAACTGTAGACACCCCATTTTTGACCGACCTTAAGACTCAGACGTCACCAACTGAATGCTCGGTGATGTTGCATATTGTGCTCGCTCTGAGGTTTCAGAGTCTCGGCTGCGAGCCTTACCTCCGGACCTCGGGGCTCTTTTGCGCTTTGCCTCGGTTTGCGAACCAGGTCCCGTTTTCTCCGTTTTCTCTTCCCGAAGGGAGGGAGAGGTCTCGTAGACGATCTCTCAGTGGCCATAGGCTACGTTTCGTGGTCGTAGGCCATTTTTCCCGTTTGGAGCCCGGTTTCCGATTTTCGGAGCCGTCAGCCGTGCGTCTCGGTTCGGGACCGCTTAACTACCTCCGTTTGCTCCGGTTTTTGGCACACACCTTATTTCCTCCCTTTTGAGGGACATTGTGGCCCAAGAGACCACCTTCGTGGTCGAACACCACCTCCGGTGCTTAATAGTCAGTTTTCGAGGCCCCGGGCCGCGCGTTTTGGCCCCCGAACCTTCGTTTTGCATCGGTTTGGGTTCATTTTTGGCGGAGACCTTATTTTCATTGTTAGGAAGGTTGTAGGGAGGTGGGAGGCCAGCAATTGTTCTGAAAAACCAGTTTTATTTCTTCATTGCTCTTCATCGCCCGTTTTTTTCACTAGAAAGCTAGTTTTTCCCATCCCCGGGCCACTTTTTCTGACTTTCCACTACACCATTGTGTTGTACACACCTGGGAGGCCACCAATATGGGTAGGCCGACCAGCAATTGTCCTTGACCCTTTTGAACCCCTCTAAAAAGTTAGTTTTTCTCTCTCCTGGTTCATTTTTTCTAGTTTTTGACCATACAGCTGTGTTGTACACACATGGGAGGCCACCTTTCTGGGGTGGCCGGCCAGTAATTTTGTTGACCCTTTTGACCCCTGGTCGGCCGGCCGGCCACCTGAACCTTTTGAACCTGGCCGGCCAAGTTTCTCTCTCCTGGTGCATTCACTACTAGAAAACAGGGCTTTTGAGTCGGCAGCGTGCCGTCGCAAATAGCGTATTTGCCGACGCAACTCAAGGGACGAAAATGGTGGGGTCGCAAAAAATTTTTGAGACGGTAGATTGCCGACTCAAAAAGTTTTAAATGTTTTAAAAAAATTTAACCTATAATTTTCTTATTGAGGCTCCCAAGTTTCGAACACACTCCATTTGGACGATTTGACCCAAAGTCACAGCACTAAGTCCACTTTACCACCATACCTCTTTCAGATATTAAATGAGATATATATTATTTATAGTATATACACTCAATATTAATATAAAAGTATATGTATAAATAAATATATTTATTAAATATAATCAAGTAAATATATATATATCTTGGCTATATTTTTTTTTTTTTTGCTACGGCATCAATTGCCGACACAAAAAGGTCTAATTTTTTGTGTCGGCACAAATTTGCCGACGCAAAAGGTCTATGCCAACTCAAAAGGTCTATCTTTTGCGTCGGTAAATTCAACCGACTCAAATAATGCTATTAGATATTAATTTTTTGTGTCGGCCAACGGTGCCGACGCTAAAGGTTTGGTATTTGAGTCGGTAACTCTATGCCGTCTCAAAAAGACTACCTTTTGCGACGGTAAAATTTGCCGACTCAAAAGACCGACTCAAAAGGGCCTTTCTTTAGTAGTGATTCCAGCTGTGCCAGCTGTGTTGCACCAGATCCTCTGCCCGAGGGTCTGTCTTTTGGGGGAAAATTTGAATTGGTTTTTCCTCCCTTTTCTTTCACTCCTCTCCCTCTATATAACTAACCCCCCACCTCCATTTCTAAGGATTAGAAAACCCAGCTGGAGCATTATACATACAACCCTATATCTCCCTCATCCAAGCTTTAAAACATCCTTGACCTTGCACCATTTACATACCAACCCATAGCCTACCACCTCCATCATCCATTCCATCCCCTTGGACTTGATTTTCAGAGGTTGAAAGCTCACCAACTTGGTCCAGAAGCTGCTGGAGGTCGGCTCTTCAAGGGTGAGTCCCTATTTTCCCTTTTCTTGCTTCATTTTGCATGATATCTTAGCTCCTTTTGCTTACATTTTTGGGCTTCGACCTGAACTGAAAATAGTCTTATTTTGAGCTCATCTTGATGTTTGATCAAGAACTTTTTTCTGTTTGAGGTCTTCTACTCACCCTTTGTGTTTTATCTCTCTTTTAGGGCTTATTTTGCATGATCTATTAGCCTTGTTTTTGAGCATTTCTGGGCTTCGAGCCAAACTTTAAAGTATCTTATTTTGAGTCCCTATTCAACTTTGTTGAAGGGCTCTTTACTGTTTGAGGCCATCTACTTCCCCTTACCCTTTATCTCTCTTTTAGGGCCATTTTTGCATCATATTGTAGCCTTACTTGTGAGCATATTCGAGATTTTCCATAAACTGTAAAGTATCTTTTTTTGAGCCCCTCTTCAACTTTATTGAAGGGCACTTGGCTGTTTGAGGCCTTTTACTGCCCTGTTTGTCCAATCTCTCTTTTAGGGCTGTTTTTGCATGATACATTAGCCTTATTTTTTAGCCTTTTTGGACCTTGACCTAAACTGAAAAAAGTCTTGTTTTGACATCATCTCCATGTTTGATTAAGGTCTATCCTCTGTTTGGGGTCATCTTCCCCCTATGCATGCTTCATCTCTTCATGATTAGGGCTATGCATTAGAATATTTGCATTGGCCATGGCTTGGCCTCTTAGCCACTGAAATCCAGCGGATTTTTAGTGGCTTAGGTGTTTTCTTGAAGGCCAAAATCAGAGGGGGGTGACCCCCTCTCTCCTTGTCTTGTTTGGTGGTCTTTTGGACCTTCCAAAGGAACCCTATTTTGCATACATTGAAGTCACTTTCTAGGGCCTATTTGGTGGGTTTTAGGATTGTCATAGTCCATTTCCAGGGGTGGTTTTTCTATGCTTCATGTCTATCTTGTATGTGTTTAATAACCCCTTGCATGGCCCTCTAAAGGAGCTCACCATTTTTACACATGTTGGCTGCATTTCAGTGATTATTTGGGTATATTTTGGTATGTTTTGTTCACTGATTTTTGCTGGTTCGATGATTTCTCATACGCTTCATGCACATGCCATGTAAACCATGTTTGCTAGTCAAAGTTGCATGCTATGTTAGTCCATCATGCTAGCATCTTTTGGTCATGCTTTGAACTAGAAATGTTCATGTTTTGGGACTTCCTTGGCTCTGTCTTTGTGCTTCATAGTCAAATAATGCATGCTTTGTATAGCTATAAGTCAATACATGTGCCTAGTTTTGAGTTTCGGGGCTCATCTCATGCATCGGGTGCTATGTTTCCATGTTTCGGGATCATTTTGCATCACATTTCAGTGCTGGAACTTGCATGTTTGTATGCCATATTTCATGCCTTGTTAGAGTGGCATTTGTGCCTTAGGATCGGTCCTCGGTTTGCGTGCATGTGTGCATGCACCTCAAGTGTCTCATTTTCATCTTATGGCCGCTGATGTGAGTGTGGCTGAGGTCCACTCATGTTGGTGTAAGTCCATCGTGCATTGTGTATGCCATCTCATAGCATTGCGTATGCTAGGTTGTATGTTAGAACATCGTGTATGTCATGTTACATCGTGCATTGTGTATGCCATCTCATAGCATTGCATATGCTAAGTTGTATGTTAGGATTGCATTCATGCATGTCATGCATATTGCATTGTGTTTGGGATAGGAGTTAGCCCAAACACGGGAAACGAGGGACGTTTCGTACTCCAAGTGACGGAACGTGTCTCAATTCCCGGTCATCGACACTCCGGATTAACCATGATGGAGTCTCGGTCTTGTTGTGTTTATATGTGCATTCATTTCACATTGAGTCGTGCAATTCGTCTCATCGGCCATCATGCATCGAGATGCGTGATTGGTGGCACGAGGATCGAGGTATGCATACATGTGTGAAAATACTTTGCCATGCCCCTTTCTTGCTCTCTGTTGCAGCAAATCAAGAATCAACAGCCTTTCAGAGCTTTGCACAATATTCCGGGCTTAATTGTAAACAGAGGCTAATTAGGGCATCGTAATGGATTTCCACGCAAGGCAACCCGAACATGCATCATTCATCATCCGAAGCAGAGTTGAGGCAGTCCCTAGCTTGTATGCTAATTTACTGCTTTCCTAGATTAATTTGTTAATTAATTAGGATTTTGTATTTATTCGGACTGTAGTTATTTATTCGGGACTGTATATTATTTATTCGGACCCTCCGAGCGAGGGCGCAATTGTAATAAGTGTGCGTGTGTGCAATGTATGTCTTCCAACCCCACGTCTTTCTCCCTTTTATTTACCAGCTTATGATGGTTAGATTAGGGCATATTTCAATTAGCATACAGTATGATAGCATGTTTGCATTCATTCATCCGTTTTGCATGCACCGGGCTCGGCGCATCATAGTATTTCAATTCTAAATTGAATACATGTTAGTTGTAGCATTCCATATGCCATGTTTAGAATAGCCGAGCCTATCTTAGTTGCATTTTGCATGTGTTGCATTAGGCATTTCTGTATAGTTAGGATCATGCATGGATTTCTAACATAGCTTCTGTTTTGGCTTGGAGTACTCGGTAAGTTTTTATGCTTTAGCATCCTTGCATATGTGTGAGTGACTGCCATGATAGCATGCTTACCATGAGACTATATGCTTATGTGATATATCTGCCTGAGTGCCTATGGGTGAAGGTTGGGTTATTTGGATTGGAACAAATCATTGACTGAGAGTCTTAAGCCCACTAGATAGTGGCGAAACCATCTTTTCTAAGCCCACCCGAGGGTGGCAAAATCCGCATTTTGAGCCTACTTGCGAGTAGCAAACCATCTTTCAAAAATAAACATGAAATGTTTTGTTCCAATTCAGGCGACCCGGTCTATACTTGTGTGTTGTGCGCATCACATAGTAAATCTAGGCTAATAACCGGAATAAGAATGCATAATGTTTTCAAAACTAGATATCATAGTTAGTAGAGGCCGATCTTTGACCGGGCGAGCGGTGGTGCTCACGAAGTGACCTTCCCCAATCGTACCCAAGTTCCCGAGCCGAGGCAACTTTGGTGATGACGGACGTGTGGCCTTAGGCAACGAGTCAGGATTTTCCAAATTTCCCAAAAATAAAATATTTAGGTGGCGACTCTGTATCTGGCAAAGCAGTCCATGTTTGGCACTTCTTTCAAAAATCTGTTTTCTCAAAATGATTTGCCGGATTTGGACTCTTTGGTTCAGATTGAGAACCGTGACATTGAGTCCTGAACTGTAGTGAGCCCAAAATGAACAGAACGGGACTCATTCTTCCGGGGCGTTCGGGGACGTCTACAGTTAGCTACAGTTACATAGTTAGTTTGTTTGTTAGATTAGTTAGTTAGTTTGTTAGATCAGTTGTAACTCTTCTTAGTGTAGAAATATCTGTAGTTGTTGATTGAATGAAATAAGAAAGATGATTTCATATTCTTGTTAAATATTTTATTTTCTTAGGTAATTTCTTATGTGTTATGTCAAATAAAATGGTTTTTAAATACATCCAAGTCAAAAATCATATTTTTTCTTAAAAAGAAAGAAGTGTACAAAATGATTGCCGTGTATCCTGCAAGATTTCAAGCAATGCAAATTTGCCACAAGCCGCTAGCATACCACAGCTAGGGTTAGGGTTTTGAACAGTTTGTCATTCTTTATTCTTCACTCTTCATTCTTTATTCTTCTTTGTTGATAGGTTGTATAACTAATTTCTTGATACAGAAGAACAAACAAAAGAAGCGTAGTTAGCGCCTACGAGTCATGATGAGATAATATTCTCTTTAGTGATTAAAAAACACAAGATGAATTGTGTGTAATACTTAAATGGATTGATTCCATGGAGTTGGTGGCAATTTTGGAAGGATTGAGAAGTATGAGAGAAAATAAAGTGAGAAAAGAGAAACAAGTCAGTGGATTTATGTGAATTGAAGATACTGTAAAATCTGTAAACTCTGATGATGATGATAATAGTACAAGAAAAAAGGGAATCCATGTTGTGATGTATCTGACTTATTTGTCCTTGAAAACACAACTGTGTATGTCTGGGTGGTTTGTGGATTAGTTTAAGTTGTGTTTTCTGATGGAATGTCAGTGAGGTACTGAATGGGAAAAGGAGCTCTCTCTCTCTCTATTCCATGTGGTTTTAGTCAGTTTCTTTCGCCCCTTAATCCCCACATATATACCTTCCTACTTAACTCATTGGTTAAATAATGTAAAACCATGATTTTAAATATATCTCTATTCCATGTGGCTTTAGTCAGTTTCTTTCACCCCTTAATCCCCACATGTATACCTACCTACATAACTCATTGGTTTAATAATGTAAAACTATGATTTTAAATATAGTGATATTGGGAGACATGTCAATTGCAATATTTGCTGTGAATGAAAAATATTGAAAGTATTTTTTTTATTCAAAAAAATATTGAAAGTATTGAGTGATATATATTAGGAGGAATTAGTTGCGGTGCGAATTTTTAAATTCATAAACTGAAAAAAAGAAAAAGAAAAAGAAAAAGAAGATGAACTTTTGTAATAGTCTATTTAACTTTATTGACTGTAAACCGATTATATTGAATTTGAATCAGTTGTGAATCAATATAAACCTGAATGAATCAATATCAAAATGACAAAAATGTGATACATACCATATTAAAAACCATGCGTTGAACTTCAACGTGATCTCTCTCCTTTCTTCCTCTCTCAATTTCTCATAACAAAAGCTTAGAAAATGTATAGTCAAAAAATAAAGTGTATGATATAAATTCAAATACAGTGTGACATGGTTGTACTTAAAGAATTTGGCCCGCACAGTTTATTTTTTGATAACATTTTGGAATTTTTTTTTTTTTTTTTTTGAGCGCATTGCTGGACATGCACTCATCTATTGACGCATGATAATGCATGTAAGTTTGATCAAAATTTCAACAAAAATTACCTTCTTACAAATAACTCTTCAAGCTTCACTTAAGTTGGAGTGATCTGTGTGCGTAGATGTATGCATGATATTTCTTGTTGTCGGACTTTAACACAAAAGAAAATCATCTCTTCTCTCAAAACATGAATAATAGTCTCATACCCTGATTATATCATTAACCTACATTACCTCTTTATACAATAAATCATCAATTGATCACAAGAAGACAAGTACTTTTACTTTTCTTCTGCAGTCGTAGACAGTTAATTTCTATGTTTTCCCTAGCCAAAATGTCTAGTTAACACCGATGGATTCGATTGATATCCAAACTAGGTACAATAAATAAATATATCAAGATTTATTTATCCGGGCATCATAATTAATATATGACAACTATAATATTTCAAGATTTTTCATTGAATTCCATATGGTTATATTGTTGTTACCCCCCATGCAAATTCACAAGTACCCAAAGAAAAGGAGAGGCAATTAGTCATCAATCTAAAAGCTAAGAGGCCTTGGCTCTTAGACCAAAGGGAAGTAGGTAAGGAAAAAAGAGAGGGAAAAAAAAAAACACAAGTGCACTAAAGAACAAGTTGCATCTTTATATAAGCACAAAGTTCGCCGTTCTACTTCACCTCTGGCCGATCACCAAGTCTTAGCTCAAGATCTAATTCTTCTACTGAGCCTGAGCTACGTTCAAGTGCTTCTGATGGAAGGACATGGTGTATATCGCCTGAATTTGATTTTGGGAAGGATATTAATGGTGTTGAATCAATTCTCCTTCTTTTGCAACCGATAGCCTGCGCCTGACCTCCAGATGAGGTTGGGCGTGTTCGACGAACAACCAAATTCAAGCTCACAGACAAATCTTCTGTGACACAATCCTCCATACCCCTACTGTTTGAACCTATGAATTTTGAATTCCTCTCTTCGTTATTCAGATCCGACATATGAAAATACCGGTTTGACCATGATGGAGGAGCATATATAGAGGGCTTCTTATGATGTTCTTCAAGAATAGGAGAAGAGAAAAGAGGGATAAAGGTCTTTTCATTACTAAGCTCTTGTGTAGGTGCATGTGAAACCCTACAAGATGAGGAAGGTGATGCAAAAACAACACGATCCGAATCAGGGTTAGGGTTATAAACCATGGTGCAAATCTGAGATGGGTATTGATGATTCAGAATAGGGTTATGATGATGAAGAACTGGAACTTCATGATCATGGGCACTTGGTGGTGATTGCTTTAGTCTAGCTCTATCCCTCCTGTGGACATTCATGTGGCCTCCTAGAGCTTGAGCTGACCTAAATTCTCTGCTACAAAAGCTACAAGAATAAGATCTTGGAGGCCATGTACAACCTCCAAGAGGCCCGGCTGCGTCTTCTGCAAAAGCTTGTTCTTCCCATGAATCACCATACAAAGGATTGGTCGACGCTTGAAGATGAGAACTCAAACTATGTTTTCGCCTCGACCACATCCAATACCGGGCTTGCTCCATTGCACTATACAAGAAAAGATGAACTTTGCTAATATGTGATTGTATGGGAAGCTTTTAGAAGGGAAAAATAAAATGAATGTAGGTGGGAGATGGGTTATGTATAGTACTCTATACCCAAGTTGGAGCAATTGAAAGCTATAAGAGAATCTACGAGGAAGAGAGGGCTTAGAGGAGAAATGTTTCCGCTCTAACTAACTTAGGGGGTTATGGAAGGTGAAATTGTGGGTAACTCTAGTTTGGCCTTTCTATAGTGTAGCTACTTTTTTTGGTCCATAGTTGGCCTTTAACAGTCACTGACGCTGCAATGGGTATATATATATATATATATATATTTTAAGCATAAAAGACAATTTTAGTTCTTAAATATATATATATATATATATTTTTTTTGTTGTCATTTTTGTCATTTTAGTCTCTTAAGTTTTAATTTTTTCATTTTAATTCTTAAAATTGTAAATTTAGACCTATCTCTAATGTCTATTTACATTGATAACAGAAAAAGTATTTTATCTTTGGATAGAAGACAATTTTGGTTCCTTAATCCATCAAGTTTTAAATTTTGTCATTTTGATCTTCAAAATTTCCAATTTGATCAACTCAGATTAACAACTTTGATGATTAAAATGACAATTTAAAATTTGAGCAACTAAAATGACAAGAAATGCATACTTTAAGGATCAAAACTATCTTTTATTAATATTCTTGTTAACAATGTAAACCGACGTTAGATCTAGGACAATATTGACTCAAGAAATGCATACTTTAAAGACTAAAACTGTCATTTATCTATATTTTTATTATCAATGTAGGCGGACGTTAAATTTAGAATAAAATTGACTCAAATTGTCAACTTTGAACATCAAAATGACAAAATTGAAACTTAAAAAACTAAAATAAAAAAATAACACATACTTTAGAACTACAACTGTCTTTTATTTCTTTTTTTTTTAAATTTATTTTCTATTTCTTTGTGAGGTAGGAAACTATTGTTTAGATAATCGCAGTGTGGGTTCTGTCTTGTACAGTGAGACTGCTCAGTGCTTACATATATAAAGTGAGATCATCTGATTGAAATGTCATATGGAAATCAGAGAAGAAAGCCAAAAAAAAAAAAAAAAAAATGCAAAAAGAAATGAAGATCAACCCTCTAATGTTAACTTCATACGTATGGGCATGCATTTCAATTTGGCACCAAAAGAATTTGTGGCATGCGATAAAACTCTCATTTGCTCCGACTTGTATTTTCATGAAAGTATTCACTATGTTTGTTTACAGTTTTTTGAAAATACTTTTCAAAAATTTTTACTTTCTTATTTTTCGTATTTTTTTGTTTTTACTGAATATTTTTAATATTTTAAGTAATATTTTTAATTTTTAGATAAATCTAACATAAATACACTTAAAAAGTATAATTTTCATAAAAAAATTCTTTAAAAAATTCACTAAATATAAAAAATACAAAAAAAAAAAAAATTCCGTATATTTTTTCATATTTTTTATATTTATTAATTTTTAAAAATATTTTTTCACAAATTACTTTTTAGATCTATCTAAGTAAGATGCATCTAAAAAAGTAAAAAAAAAGTACTTAAAATTTTAAAAATATTCACTAAAAACAAAAAACTATGAAAAACAAAAGATACAATTTTTAGAAAACTGAATTTAAAAAACTAAAACTAAACACAGATTATTACTTTAAGTTGTTCTCACTTAAGTATATTTTTTGTGAAAAAAATTGTTGATCAGTCATCCAAAATCTTAAAAGGTAAATGCTAGTAAAAAGGGCTTTAGAAATTGATGATGCAGTTCGTCTAGGTGAATGGGCTAGACCGATCCAAGCTCCTCAGATCCAATGGGCTACCTGCAAATAAGTTCAACGGGGAACGGGGTAGTCCCCCAGCGAACCCTCCGGTGTATGAATTAGAATAGGTAATAGATCAGAAAAATATCCAGAGAGAAGGTGAGAGAGAAGGAGATAGATAAAACTTAACTTCCTCTTTTTCCTCAGGCTTTGTTTATATCTCTTGGTAATCATTTCGTTTCTTGCCGAAAGCTTGTGCCGTCATTCGTCTTGTTCAGGGTGAGGGGGTGCCATTCCGGCTGAGGGGTGTTGTCGCAATAAATGCTGTGATGGATTGCATTAATGGTGATGTGCTGTGGCAATAACTTTGCAGATCTTTGTCTGCTGATGTGGCCTCTCCTACATCCGCCATGTGTCTGGATATTATGGGTCCTCCCTGCCCAGTTGGCTTCCAGAGGTGTTGGGTTTTTCTAACCGGGTTGTGTAATGGGGTCTAGATGGTGGGCTTGGGTTTACCCTTTGTGGGCCGTGATCCTAGTGGGCCTATCCCTGTCAGTAGTCCCCCATTCCCAAGTGCAGCTTTAGTCCAACGAAAGGAATAATGATAAGGAAGACGAATTCAACCGGTAGGCTGAGTGGACCAGGCTGGCCGTGGGGGTGGCCGAGTGGATGAAGCCGAGCACAAGGGTGACCGAGCGGGCGAGGCCGAGCGTAAGGGTGGCCGAGCGGATGAGGCCGTCCGCAAGGGTGGCCGAGCGGATGAGGCCGACCGCAAGGGTGGCCGAGCGGATGAGGCCGACCGCAAGGGTGGCCGAGCGGTTGAGGCCGAGCGTAAGGGTGGCCGAGCGGATGAGGCCATCCGCAAGGGTGGCCGAGCGGATGAGGCCGAGCGTAAGGGTGGCCGAGCGGATGAGGCCGACCGCAAGGGTGGCCGAGCGGATGAGGCCGACCGCAAGGGTGGCCGAGCAGGCGAGGCCGACCGCAAGGGTGACCGTGAGGGTGAGGCCGACCCCAAGGGTGACCGAGCGGGCGAGGCCGACCGCAAGGGGGACCGAGCGGACGGGCACGGGGCTCAAGAGGCGGCGTGTCACGTGGCGATTTGAAGTGGAAAAGACAGGGTGAGGGCAGGAGTCAGTGCATCTGGACCATACACGTGGCCGGGTTTCAGGGGAAGGGGAAACGTCAAGCGTTGGATCAGGAGTGAAGCGTCAGGGGCATTATTATGGGCATTGATGATACAGTTTTGGCGGATGATTTGAAAAGTTTTCAAACTGGCGAACGTTAATTTGGATCCTTGGAATACGGGCAAACCGTGGGCTTTTGGTATCATACGATTCACCTACTTGTTTACAAAAACTCAAAATATTCGAAGTATCAATTCCTTCGTTGCTCACGATACCCCATTAAAACACTTCTGCAATTTTCTGGAACCTGCATCTGAAGCTATTCGCAAACACAGCTTAGCAATGGCGCAGGAAGGGACTGGGGATGTGAGGATGGATCCGTTGGGAGAGGACGATGCTGTGGAGCTGGCGCAACAACATAGATCAGGGAGGGTGGGGGTGCCAACGGTGGAAACAGGTCACTGGCACTCGAGGGCTGACAGGTCCATTGTTACGGCGGCGGAGTTGGAGGCTATCCGCGAAAGGTACCAGATTCCGGCGGAGGTAGAGTTGGTGGTGCCAAAGTCAACAGAGCGGCCATCTGACGTCAGGCCAGGGGAGTTCTCCCTCTACGAGGAGGCGCTGAAGGGTGGGTTGCGATTGCCGCTGCCGCAGATCGTGGTGGATGTGCTTAATCGTTTGGATATGGCACCAGGGCAGCTGATGCCCAATGCGTGGAAGATTTTGCTGTCGTGTGCGAGCGCCTGGCCAAAGGCAATGGAGGGGGAGGCCATGACAGTGGATGAATTCTTTTGCTGCTACAAAGCTTCAGGGCAGCAGGAGACTTGGGTAACCCTACAGGCCGTGGCGGGGAAGGGCTTGGTGGCGGGGTTGCCAACCTCGATCAAAGGTTGGAGGCATAGGTGGTTCTACGTGTCCAACTCTGGAGGGGCTGGGGCACGCAAGACGTGGAAGGTGCCGACCAAGTTTGTGGAGTCAAAGGGGGGTGCGGCGATGGAGGAGAGAGTAAAGAAGGTGAAGGAGTGGAGGGAGAGGGAAAAAGTTAGGTGGGACGAGCTGGTTCAGCCATCTACGCTGTTTGAAGCGGGGTTGGGCCCACAACCGGTCGGGGGGGACCTCGACCGAGCGGAGTTGGAGGTCAAGAGAAAGGCGCAGGAGGCGGAGGATCAGGCCATGCTACTGAGAGCTCAGAAGTTCAAGGAAGCCCAAGTTGGCCGATCGTCTCAACCGGTGGCGAGGGAGAGGATTCGACCTCGCCCCAAGTCCCTGGGAGAGAAGAACTTGAGCGAGTTTGTGCCGCGACCGCTCCCCAAAGATCCTTTAAAGGAGAGGTCACTGAAGGAGATGGAGGAACTGGGTGTAGGGAAGAAGAAGAAGAGGTTGAGGCGGGGGGATGGAGAGCCAGTCCAAAAGAAAAGAAAGGAGGTGAGAACGGAAAAGGCGAGTGTGGCCGAGCAAGTGGAGGGGGGGAGTTGGGGCAAGGCCCAGAAGGAGTGAGCGTCTTGGCTGGGGAAGAGGTCTTTGTGGCTAAGGACACCCCAGAGGTGGTGATAGTCAGTCCAACGACAGACGTTGTGGAGAAGACCCCAGCAGAACAGGTGGGAGATGAGTTGGCTGGGGGTGAGCCAAGTGGGGGGTTGGAGAAGGCCCCAGTGGTGCAAGTGGAAGTGGGGTTGGTTGGGGCAGAGCCAAGTGGGAGGGAGCAGACCCCAAGGGGGCCTGCGCCTCAGGAAAGAGGAGTTGGTCTGGGGGCCACCATTTACCATGCGCGTGCTGTGGCTGGAAGGTTGGAGGGAGATGGGGGACCAGCTAAGGCGGTGGCAGACCGTCTGGTGAAGATGGTGGAGGAGCCAGCTCTGCGCTCGGCCTCTGGATTCGGGGAGGCCGACCTGTTCAGGGGGTTATGCTCCGCCCAAATGGAGGTGACTACCCTGGCAGGGGCCTTGCTGAGGAAAGGTGCAGCGGCCAAGATCAAAGCTGATGAGGCCAAGGCAGACTTAACCAAGCTGAAGAAGGAGAGTGCTGCCTGGAAGGCTGCCTATGCCGAGCTGCCATCAGTCAAGTCGGAGTTGGAGGACACACGCCGCAAAGTGGTGTCGCTCGAGTTCCAGTTGACTGGTGAGCAGAAGAAGCTGGAGGAGTCCCAAAAAGCCTGTGCTACTGCGATCGAGCGTCATGAGGAGGCCATGACCAATAATGAAGATCTCGTCAGGCAGAGAGATGACGCAGATGCTAAAGTGGAGGTTCTTCAAAAAGAGATGGAAGGCGAGCGCACTAGGGCGGCCGAGCAGAGGGAGAGTCTGTTTAAGGAGTGGGAGGTGGAGCGGAGTAGGGTGGTTGCAGAGAGGGAGAGTCTGCAGAAACAGTTTGAAGCAGAGAGGGGGAGGTTGATTGCAGAAGCAGAGGCCTTAAAGAGGGGGTTAGAGGCTGAAAGGGAGAAGGCCGCTGCTGACAGGGGGGCCTTGATGAAGGAGTTGGGTGAGGAAAAGGCGAGGGCGGCCTCGGAGAGGGCTGCCTACCCAGATATGTGCATCGCAGCTGTTGAGCAGTTCAAGGCATCGCCAGATTTTCAGATGGCCATTGATGCTGCTGTGGCCAGTAGTTTAGCGAGGGAGGAGTCTGGGGGAGCTGGGCCATCAAAGACAGCTGCTGAGGGGAGGTCTGAGGCTGAAGTGATTGCAAACTTCCAAGAGTCGGACTATTACAAACATGAAATGTCAGAGTACTGGGATAGTGGGTGGAAAATGTTCAGACGAAGAGCGGAGGAGCTGTTTCCAGAACTTGACTTCAGTGGCGTAACGATTGGTGAAGATGACGTGGCCCAAACCCCATTAGACGAAGGTGTGGATGAAGAAGACCTGGCCTCAAGTGAAGGAGAAGCGTGAGCTGGATGATGAGTAGACTTAGGAGTTTTGGTTTATCGTCTTGTTGTTTGTTTTTGTTGTTTTTTTTTTTTTTTTTTTGAAGGGATGTAAGTAATTTGTACACACATTTTTGAATGAATAAAATGGCACTTATGGTTCTAGCTGATGATTCCAGTGTATTTCCCCTTGTGTTAGTTTGGTCTTGGTTTGTTTTTCTTGTGATTATTTTGCGCACTGATGTTTCCAGCAAATGCTTGTGTCCAAGTCAGAATAGGATAAGGAATTTTCTAATACAGAGTGAAATAGCAAATTTGTTTAAGTGTGGGGGGGGAATCTGGAAAGTAATGTTTCAAATCGAATGAGCATGGAAGTATGCTGAAATGTGATGTTGAAGATGTAATTTGCAAATAAAATATGGGAGAGCATCTTTAAAATAGGACTAAGTGTCAAATTACCCTGAAAAAGTAGATTGAAATGTAATGTTGAAGATGTGATTTTCAAATGAAATATGGGTGAGCATCCTTATGACTAAGGCATCCTTAAAATATGACTAAGTGTCAAATTATTTTGAAATTGTGGTTAAGCGTCAGATTATGACTGAGTGTTTTGCTTTATGGGCTTTCATTCATAGGTCTGACTGGGGCTTGTAAAAATGCTCAGGTCTGGCCGAGGCAGTTGAAAGTGCTCAGATCTGTCTGAGGCTTTGAGTGCTTGGTCTGGCCGATGCTTTTGAAAGTGCTCAGGTCTGACTGAGGCTTTTGAAAGTGCTCGGTCTGGCCGAGGCTTATGTAAGTGCTCAGGTCGGACTGAGGCTTTTGAAAGTGCTCGGTCTGGCCGAGGCTTTTGAAAGTGCTCAGGTCGGACTGAGGCTTTTGAAAGTGCTCAGGTCGGACTGAGGCTTTTGAAAGTGCTCGGTCTGGCCGAGGCTTTTGTAAATGCTCAGGTCGGACTGAGGCTTTTGAAAGTGCTCAGGTCGGACTGAGGCTTTTGAAAGTGCTCGGTCTGGCCGAGGCTTTTGTAAGTGCTCAGGTCGGACTGAGGCTTTTGAAAGTGCTCAGGTCGGACTGAGGCTTTTGAAAGTGCTCGGTCTGGCCGAGGCTTTTGTAAATGCTCAGGTCGGACTGAGGCTTTTGAAAGTGCTCAGGTCGGACTGAGGCTTTTGAAAGTGCTCGGTCTGGCCGAGGCTTTTGTAAATGCTCAGGTCGGACTGAGGCTTTTGAAAGTGCTCAGGTCGGACTGAGGCTTTTGAAAGTGCTCGGTCTGGGGTCTTGAATGTGTGCTGCAAGCTGAAACTTAATTGGGACGATGAGAATAGCTGGGAGACAAAAACTGTTGTTATAAGAAATGTAGTACAATGACCAAGAATTACATCATGCGTCAAAATGGGAGTACGACAATTGAGGGATACAAAAGTAACAGCTTATTGGAAGTAGCGTTTCAAGTGTTCAGCATTCCATGGGTGGGGAAGGTCGCGACCCTCCATATCTTGAAGTCGGTAAGTGCCTGGACGCGGTCTGGCTTTCACAATATAGGGTCCCTCCCATTTGGCGGCCAATTTACCCTCGGTCGGATTCTTGGTGGCAAGGGTTGCTTCTCTCAGCACTAAGTCCCCCACAGCAAATTCCCTTGGTCGGACCTTGCGATTGTAGTGTGTCCTCATTTTTTGCTGGTATGAGGCTAATCTGACCGCAGCGGTCTCCCTGAGTTCTTCAATCAGGTCTAGATCCGCGCGACGGAGCTCTTCAGTTGAGGCGAGGTCTGGATGCAGGACCCTGGGGGTGGGCAGACCGACTTCGACTGGGATGACCGCCTCAGCGCCATATGTTAGACGAAAAGGGGTTTCCCCAGTGGGAGTCCGAGCAGTGGTTCGGTAGGCCCAGAGTACGTTGGGTAGTTCCTCAGCCCAAAGGCCTTTGGCAGCTTCGAGTTTGGTTTTGATGATCTTCAGGAGAGAACGGTTTGTGACCTCAACTTGGCCGTTTGCTTGGGGGTGACCAGGGGAGGAGAAACATGGTTGAATCTGGAGGTCTGCACAAAACTGCCTGTACTTGGCGTTGTCGAATTGCTTTCCGTTGTCGGTGACGATGGCTTGAGGGATGCCAAACCTGCAAACGATCGACTGCCAAATGAACTTGGTCGTATTTCGCTCGGTGATGGTGGCCAGGGGTTCTGCCTCTACCCATTTGGTGAAGTAATCGATGGCGACAATTGCAAACTTGGTCTGGCCTCGGCCGGTGGGGAGTGGACCAACCAAGTCGATCCCCCATTTGGCGAATGGATAAGGGCTGCAAAGGGTGATCAGCTCGGTAGGAGGGGCGTGTGGGATGTTGGCGAAGCGCTGACACTTGTCGCATTTAAGCACAAAATCGGTTGCATCTTGGTTGAGAGTCGGCCAGAAGTAGCCTGTGCGGAGTACTTTCTGAGCGAGGGACCTGCCCCCCGAGTGGTTGCCACAGATCCCCTCATGGATTTCTTGCATGACATAGGTTGCCTGGGTGGGGCTGAGGCATCGCAGGTATGGGCGCGAAAAACCTCGTTTATAAAGGATGCCATCGACCAGAATGTAGTTAGCCGATCGAGCTCTGACCTTGGCAGCTAGCTGTTGGTCGTTTGGGAGCTCCCCAGCGGTCAAGAAGAGGAGAATGTCGGATGCCCAAGGGATGGGTTCAGTCTGGAGGAATTGCACTTCTTGTGGGTCGGGCGAGATGGCCGGGTGAGCTAGATATTCAAGGTGAACTCCGTCGCTAAGGTCGGAATGGTCGGCGGAAGCCAGCCGGGCCATTTCGTCTGCTTTGGAGTTTTCCGTCCGGGGTATGTGCCTGATCTGGAAAGTATTGAAGAGGCGAACAAGGGGGAGTGCTATGTCTCTGTAAGCTCGCATTGTATCATCCTTGGCATCGAATTCCCCCGTGATCTGACCGACGATGAGTTGGGAATCACTGAACACGCGGATCTGGTCGACACCAATGTCTTTGGCGAGGCGGAGTCCTGCTATCAATGCTTCATACTCAGCCTCGTTATTACTAGCCTCAAACAGGAAGCGAAGAGCACATTTGAAATAGCCACCCTCAGGAGAGGCGAGGATGATGCCAGCCCCACTACCCGCCCTGCAAGATGACCCATCAACATTGAGAGTCCAGGAATGGGGGTCTTCAGGATCGGCAGGGGCTGATGGGGCCGTTGAGGTAGTGGGTGGCATAGGATTGGTGAATTCCATGATGAAGTCGGCTATAGCTTGCCCCTTGATTGCTGTTCGAGGGCGGTAGGAGATGTCAAACTGGCTGAGTTCGACTGACCACTGCATTAGTCTGCCCGAAAGTTCTGGTTGTTGCATGACCTTCTTCAAGGGCTGGTCGGTGAGGACCACTATAGGGTGGGCTTGGAAGTAAGGGCGAAGTCGTCTGGATGCAGTGACCAAAGCCAAGGATAGTTTTTCTAGCAAAGGGTAGTTCTGCTCTGCTCCCCTCAGAGCTCGGCTGATGTAATAAACAGGCCGTTGGACTGAGCCATCTTCTCTGATGAGGGCCGCGCTGACAGCAGTGTTTGATACTGCTAGGTAGAGGAAGAGGGGTTCGCCTGTGATGGCTTGTGAAAGGAGGGGTGGGTTGGCCATACACCGTTTTAACTGCTGGAAAGCCTCTTCGGACTCAGTTGTCCATTCGAAGGTCTGCCTGAGGACTTTGAAGAAGGGTAGGCACTTATCTGTGGCGCGGGAGATGAAACGGTTGAGGGCGGCTACTCTGCCAGCGAGCCGTTGAACTTCTTTAACCGTTTTGGGCGACTGCATCTCGACCAGAGCTTTGATCTTTTCAGGGTTAGCCTCAATGCCGCGTTGACTAACCATGAAGCCCAAGAATTTCCCAGACCCTACGCCAAAGGCGCACTTCTCGGGGTTGAGCTTCATCTGATACTTTCGAAGGGTGGCAAATGTCTCTCGCAGGTCGGCGATGTGATCGGTGGAGAGTTTGCTCTTAACTAGCATGTCATCCACGTATACTTCCATGTTTCGACCGATCTGATGGTGGAAAACTGCATTGACTAACCGTTGGTAGGTGGCCCCAGCGTTTTTCAATCCGAACGGCATTACGCAGTAGTGGTAGGTACCTCGGTCGGTGATGAAGGATGTGTGTTCCCGATCGGATGAGTGCATCATGATTTGGTTGTACCCAGAGAAAGCATCCATGAAACTGAGCATTTGGTGACCGGCCGTGGCATCGACCAGCAGATCTATGCGGGGAAGTGGGTAGCTATCCTTGGGGCAAGCTCTGTTCAGGTCGGAGTAGTCGACGCAGAGACGCCATTTGCCGTTGTTTTTGCGAACCAGGACCACATTGGACAGCCACTTAGGATAGTCCACGTTTCGGATGAACTGGGCGTCAAGGAGTTTGTCAACTTCTGCAGCGATAAGATTATTACGCTCTGGGTGGAAGATTCGCTGCTTTTGGCGGTAAGGTTTGAAATGAGGTTCGATGCTGAGGCGGTGGGTTATGAGAGAAGGGTCAATGCCTGGCATGTCAGCATGAGTCCAAGCAAAGATGTCCCTGTGCTCGGTCAGGAGGGCAGTAAGGTCGGCTTTGGCTTGGGAAGGTAGTTGGCTGCCGATTTTAGCTGTTTTGAGCGGGTTGGTGGGATCAATATTGACCTCGACGAGCTCCTCCACTGGTTCTCCTCTGACCAACTCGTCTTCATCCCGGGCGTCGAGCCCTTCAATGATCATTGCTTCCTTTAGCTTAACCTCTTTAAGGGAGGCGACGTAGCATTCCCTGGCCACTGTCTGCTCTCCTCTGACTGTCCCGACACCGGAATCAGTAGGAAATTTGATGGCAAGATGGTAGGTGGATGTGATGGCTTGGAAGGCATTTAGGGCCGTGCGGCCAAGGATGATGTTGTAAGCAGAGGGGCAATCGACCACAAGGAAGGTGAGCAACTTAGTGGTCTGCCTGGGGTGTTCGCCGATGGTGATAGGTAGGTCGATGGAGCCGATCGAGGTCACACGGTCGCCGGTGAAACCGACTAGAGGGGTTTGGAGCGGGGTCAAGCTTTCTTCTCCGACCTTAAGCTGGCGGAAGCAATTTAGGAAGATGATGTCTGAAGAGCTGCCATTGTCTATGAGGACTCGTCTGACCTTGTAATTGGAGAGGATTGAAGAGATCACTAGGGGATCATCATGGGGATAGCGGATTCCTGCACAATCGGCGTCTGTGAAGGTGATGGGTTCAATCCACTGCTTTGGCTGCTTGGAAGGTCTGTCGACCATGGCCACCGTGTTGTCCGAGCCCTGCCGGATTTTTCTGAGCTCGGCCCTCTGAGCTGAGCGGGATGGTCCTCCGCAGGCGAGCCCGCCTGAAATGACCCTGATTTCTCCAACTGGTGGAGGAGGATTTCCTGGGGGTCGTGGTTGTGGTTGTTGACGATCACGACCCTGGTCAGGTGGGGCTTGGTGTCGGGGCGGGGTGCGCCGACGGTCGTGTCTGAGGGGCTCAGTCTTCTGTCTCTGCTGAGGGTGGATATTTGTGAACCGGCTGAGACGCCCTTGACGTATCAGGGCTTCGACCTGGTCCTTGAGATTGATACAGTCGTCTGTGTTATGGCCGTGGTCTTGGTGGAAACGGCAATATTTGGACTGGTCTTTCCGGCTGGAGGGGTTTCATGAAGGTAGGGGCCATTTGAGGGGGTAATCTTTCTGGATTTGATGGAGGACCTGTTCCATGGGGGAGTTAAGGGGGGTATACCTCTCGAACCGACCAGGTGGTCTAGCTGGTGCCGGTCGGTCGGTGCGTGGAGGCCGGTCGGTATAATGGGGTGTTTGGTTGTTGTACTGAGTGTTTCGGGGTTCGGGGTCTTTCCTCTTATCTCTGGGGGTCGGGTTTTTAGTGATCGGGTCTTGTCGAGCGGCTAATGAGTCTTCTGCGTTCATATATTTCTGGGCTTTGGAGAGTAGGGTTGCCATGGAGGTCGGGGGGTTTTTAGAAAGTGAGAAGAGGAAATCAGACGACCGTAGACCTGCCATGAATGCGGTGAGGATGACCTTGTCATCATTTTCAGCCACCTGCAAAGCTTCAGTATTGAAGCGAGTAACAAAGCTGCGTAGTGACTCCCCCTCAGTCTGGCGGATGTTGAGGAGCTGGGTTGCAGGACGGCGCTGACGTTGAGCTCCGATAAAGTGGCTGAGGAAAGAGTCGCTGAGGTGCTGGAAGGTGGAGACAGAGTCCGCCGGTAACTGACTGAACCAAAGCCGAGCTGACCCCTTCAATGTTACAGGGAAAGCTCGGCACATGATCTCGTCAGGAAAGGCGTGGAGAATCATGAGGGTGCGGTAGGTTTCCAGGTGATCGACTGGGTCCGTGGTCCCGTCAAAGGAGTCAATGGTGGGCATTTTGAACTTGGCGGGCAGAGGTTTGTCTCGAATGGAGGCGACGAATGGTGAGTTTGTAGTGGTAGAGGGTTTGTGTTGAATGTTCTGCATGACCCCTTGGAGCTGAAGCTTCATGGCTCGGAGTTCAGCGTCCCAGAGGGGAATGTTGTCACCTCCGGAGGGGAATGGAGGCTGGGGTGGATGCTGGATACTGCTGGCTTCCTGCTCGGGAGCCGGTGGTGCGATCGACGGGTGTGGAGGTGGAGGTGGTGGAATGACTTGTGGGTGAGGCGGTTGCAAGCCTCCCAAGTTAGGAAAGTTGGGTTGTGGGATGGTGTGGCTCAGGACTTGTTCTGGATGGGGCGGATCATCTGGGGGTGGCGGAGGCGGCATGGGAAGATTTCTTTGGAGCAAGGCATTTATCAGGGCTTGGTTTTGCTCGGCCATGCGGTTGATGCTATTGGTGAGCTCGATGAAATATTGTGGCGGTTGGTTTGGGTTGGGAGGGTCGGTCTGGTGGTCAGCGGCATTGTGGTGAGAAGCCATGGATCTAGTCGTGACCATACACCTTGATGGGTAAAGGTAAAGGATCGTTGGAACGAGGGTCTCCGGCGACAATGAACACAACTGGCGCGCGGATAAGAACCAAGTTCCCACAGACGGCGCCAACTGATGATGCAGTTCGTCTAGGTGAATGGGCTAGACCGATCCAAGCTCCTCAGATCCAATGGGCTACCTGCAAATAAGTTCAACGGGGAACGGGGTAGTCCCCCAACGAACCCTCCGGTGTATGAATTAGAATAGGTAATAGATCAGAAAAATATCCAGAGAGAAGGTGAGAGAGAAGGAGATAGATAAAACTTAACTTCCTCTTTTTCCTCAGGCTTTGTTTATATCTCTTGGTAATCATTTCGTTTCTTGCCGAAAGCTTGTGCCGTCATTCGTCTTGTTCAGGGTGAGGGGGTGCCATTCCGGCTGAGGGGTGTTGTCGCAATAAATGCTGTGATGGATTGCATTAATGGTGATGTGCTGTGGCAATAACTTTGCAGATCTTTGTCTGCTGATGTGGCCTCTCCTGCATCCGCCATGTGTCTGGATATTATGGGTCCTCCCTGCCCAGTTGGCTTCCAGAGGTGTTGGGTTTTTCTAACCGGGTTGTGTAATGGGGTCTAGATGGTGGGCTTGGGTTTACCCTTTGTGGGCCGTGATCCTAGTGGGCCTATCCCTGTCAGAAATATTTAAAAAAAGTTAAGACAATTTTGAAATGAATGAAAAAGTTTTTTTTTTGTTTTTTTTTTTTTTTGAACGAATGAAAAAGTAGTTTGACATAGGTAAAAAAATGACATCTGTTTTTCAATTTTTATTTTTTGCTAAGAGTTCTTATTTGCAAAACACAATCTTGAATATGGAATTTCAAATTAAAATCTTAAAGGGTGAGAGTGTGGCCCTCCATGGCTTTCTATGTTTTTATATATTATTAAACACAATACCATGGCTTCTGTTTTTATATATTATTTTATTAGGCATAATTTGCATAATTATGTGTTTATTTGGTACTTATATGTTTGCTTGTAAATTATCTATTTAATTGTCGACTTAGAATTCAAAATTGAAGGCCCAAATGGATTCAAAAACCAAAATTGATTAATTCAATATGCTAGTTGGAATATTTAAAACAATATGGTAAGTTTAATTAAAATTTGATTTAGATCAAAATAATTAAAATAAAATAGTCATACTTGATTAGACTAAGCCCAATTGATTAATCTTAATCATATGTGATTAGTGAGGCCTCAATCAACCTATATATGTGTGTGTTTAATCACACTTAAGACCTCATTTTTATTTTTATTATTATTTTTTTCTTTTTTATTTTTTTTTATTTGATCCTTTTTCAAAAAACTCTCTTTCTAAAAAACCTCCACCTCGGGGCCTCACCGTTGGCCAGCTGGCCGCCGCCTTTGGCCATGGCGGTTGGCTGGCCTATCTTTTCTTCTTGTGCTCTTGGGTTTTCTCCCAAGTAACTTGAGCCCCCTTTAGTTTTCCTCTTTCTCCTTTCCAGATCTAATCTCTAGATTTGTTTAGGTTGCTGTTTTGGTTATATCGTTTTTGTGTAGGATGCTCGGTTTGTGTAGGATGCTCGTTTTCAGTAGAAGTGGTGCTTCAGCCATGGTGTTCAGCTGCAGCCATGGGTCTCGGTTTAGGTTGGGTGCGTTGAACATGGGTGGGTTGGTCCAGGAACTTCATTCGGGTACTTCTTTGCGAGCGGAAGTTTGAGGGGTGGAGGATTCAGATTTGTTTAGGTTCTCCATTTGAGAGCTCTTGTGCGAGTGGGAGTTTGAGGGGCGATTTCCGATCAATTCTATGGTGGTTGGTGTTTGTGTTCGGTTTTGAGGAGTTTGGAGCTGGGCAAACAAAGAGGGGACTACTCAGCGTCTGGGGGTGAGGATCATTCGAGGGAGGTGTTTGGGTCACGGAGAAGAACCAAAGGAGGAGGCTGCAACAGCTGTAGAAGAGGAGAGTGAAGCAAGAAGAGGCTGTCGATGTTCAGAGGTGAAGCAAAGTAGGTTTGGTCACGGGTGGTTCTCGATGGTGAAGTAAGAAGAGGCTGTCGACGGGTGGTTCTCGACGGGTGGTTGAGTGTCCGGCAATGGAGGTTGAGTGGTGCAGAGTGCTTCGGGTCAGGCGTGGGGCTCAAGAGTGTATCAGATTTGAGTCAGACGTGGGGTGTGTAGCTGTGGTGTAGGTGGGGGCTCAAGAGTTTGGTTTTTTATTTATTTTTTAGTTGTTTTTAAAATATAAAATCGTGAGGCTAAGGGGTTGGTTGTAAGATTGCAAGTAGCAGTAGTAGGGGAGTGAGTCTTTACTCTTCGAATCTCTCTCAGTGCGTTTTATTTCCTTGTACCTGTAAATTTCATGTTTTTAATGGAATTTTTCTTTGCCGATCAAAAAAAAAAAAAAAAACTTAAGACCTCATTTTCTACACCTTCATGTGCTGAAAATTTAGAGATAGAGAGAGAACTGAACATTTGTAGAGAAAGAGTAAAGAATTCAAGAGAATTAAGGGGAGATTGAAGAGATTAAGCTTAATTAAAATCAAATTCAAACTCTAGGTATGATCTCTACACATAATTCTTGAAGATAATCCATGTAGAAAGATGAATTCACCAAGTTGTCGGACCATTTGTATGCATTTGAAAGAAATGAGCAAGAATCATCAAGAGTGTAATGAATTGTGTACATGCATGCATAATTCTTCACCTTTAAACTTGGTTTTCTACAAATGCATACATGCATGAGACTTACTCAAGTTATTTCTTAAGGATCCTCATGATTTTGTACTCAACATCTCATATAAACATGTTTTGTAAAGAAAAGAGTTGAGTTTTCTACGTGCATGTAGGAACATGATGTTTTAAGTTTGTTTTGAAGAATTGAAAGAGAATTTGATATCATGGTTTCATAATTTCTAAAGATTCATGTTTTGTAAAATGTTTCTAAGCTTATGAGACCAACCATGCAAGCTTTGGATTTGAAAGCAATGTTTTTGAACTTCAAACATAAATCTGGAAAACCCAGAATTCATCCAGTTCGCTTGAGGGAAAGATCCTTCGCTCGAGCAAAAAACGAAGACATCTAGTACTTTTGTAGGCATTTGGCTGTTGGCTCAAGCGACCAAGTGTGCGCTCGAGCGAACTCACTTTTGTTCAGCTCTTGGCTCGAGCGACCATCGAGCGTAAAATTTGAGCATCTAGTACTTTTGTAGACAGGCTACACCGCTCAAGCGACCAAGTGTGCGCTTGAGCGAAAACCTTATTTTCAGCAATTTTTGATCAACACTTATAAGTGCATATTTACATCATCATGCCATTTTGGCATTCTTTTGCATCATTTGAATATTCTTAATGATGGGATAAGGTAGAAACACACATAAGAGAATCAAATTAGGATGCGCTACTTGTTTCAAACGTATGCTTCAACAAGTATCTGTGTTATGTGTATTGTGTAGGTGGATGTCCGAGGCCTAGTATCGATCTAACCCACTGTGAGTAATATCCTTATAAAGATATATTCGAAATATGTTTTGAAAATTGTTACACGATGATAATTTTGAATGTTATTTTATATGAATGAATGAATGTCCCTTTTTGAAATATATTCGTGGCATCCTTTGGTGAGGCCATTGCCTGGGAGAAACAATACGATATCCTATTAATTAATAAACCCTTGTCTGGGGAAAACAATACCATGGCCCATTGATTAATAGGCCCTCGCCTAGGGGAAACAATACCATGACCCATTAGATTAATTAAAACACAGAGACGTCTGATGTTAGACCTTAATGGTCCACATTGAATTATTGAATGACCTATCATGGTTCCATTGGATTGACCTTTGTAATCATATTGGCTTCGGCACATTGTCTATTAAAACTCTATTGGATATACCACGTAAATTGAATGATTGATTATCGTTATTGCAAGAAAGGATTGAAATGATTGAATTCTATTGAATTGCTTATTGATATGTATTGTTTCGAAAATGGAAGATATGATTGTATCATAATGGGTTTCATTCATATAAATCTTTATACTGATATTACTCACTAGGTTTCAACTTAGCACTCTCCCTTATATATATGTAGGTTAGCAAGCGGGACGTCAAATTTAAAGCCACCTCGGTGTCTATCCCTATATGAAGCCATTGTGGAAAGTGCCTCCGTGAAGGGGCGTGCTTGGACTCGAGAAAAGTCAAGCTTTGTTAACCCTCTTTTGTTTGTTTTGTTTCTTGGGTTATTTTGGAACTTGTATGGATGATGGTATGTGAGGAGGTTAACTTTGAGATATTGTACATAAGTTATATGAAGTTTAAAATTTTTAATATTTATGATTTCGGCACGTATGCACTATTCAATGGTCTGTTTTTATATTATGCTATTGCTTCCGCTAAACCCCATTCTTATAATATGATTGATTTTGTCATTGAGGCAGAAAGTAATTCGGGGATTAATGCCCGGTCATGACTTAAAGCTATAAGGGCGAGTTTGGGTCGTGACAAAGAGCATTAATTCCGGTTGGTAAAGCCATTTGAATCATGTTGTTGAGCCTCGCTGAACTCATCATGGGACATACTTTGATAATTCAAGTCATTTATTTTGTAGAGTTCTTTTCGCACATCATTTATGTAAAAATTAAATTAATCAAATCACCGTGAGCTAGGGGTGCTTGCAGATTAGTTTTTGACGGTTCGATTTGCGATTTAGACCCACCCATATGTTTGCGATTTGGGAAAAATTGAACCCGCAATGCGGGTTACGGGTTGTGCAAATAGGGTTTGCAAACATACAAGCAGTAGTGGGCGGTTTGCGGATTGAACTTTTTCCTTTAAAAATTTATTTTTGGACCTATTTTTTCCCATTTTCTAAATGTTTATTTTGGGCATTTTCTCCTCATTTTCTAAATATTATTTTGGGTCATAAAATCACATATTTCTTATCACAAAATCACTTTTTATTCATAATATTTTAATTTTAGAGATTCACAAATTGATCATACATACTTAAAAAATAAAATAAAATAAAATAAATAAATAAAAACAGTTCCAATTACGTATATAAATAAAAGAAGTTCAATTTACTAGAAGTATATATTATATATTATGCATGTATATATATGTATACACAGCAACTGTGAGTGTATAATATATATATACACTAATATGGAAGGTTAAGATTGTCCAGATTTTTATGGACAAAAAAAAAAAAGTATAAGTACAGGCAGGTGTGTGCGGTTGCTGGTGAAACCCGCAACCTACCCACAACCTGAAACTTGAAAATATTTCAAACTGCATTGACCCCACTACAAGTTCGAAACTGCCTACACATGTGCGGATCAGATCAGATTGGGTAGTTTTTGTGGGTCGGATGACCTTATACTCAACCCTGTCGTGAGCACATATTCATCTCATATTTGTTATAAAAAAAAAAAAAATGGACGGTCAGCATGAACATGATAATAGACTATTTATTGTTTTGAAAACAAATGTGATTTGACCATGTGTCATAGTTGTCCGATCAATTTTATTTTATTTTTATAAATGATCTGCTCAAATAATCATACAAGATAAAATATTCAAATTATTAAAATGGATGTCATGAAAGCCCAACTAAGACCTAACAACATTGTCCAGTTGCCAAAGCCAACTAGTTAGAATCTAGTTAGAATCACATCCAATAAAAAACTATTAGCACATTGATGTTAGTATTTACTAGCATATTAACCGTACTATACATGGGTTAAATTTTTTTAAAATTAAATAATGATGTAAAATTTATTTAAAATGTATAGAAAAATAATTTAGAATGATTTAAATTTTAACCATTTCTTTAGAAAATATATATATATATATATATTGCAGTTATTATGTCATTAATGATATATTTTAAATTCTTAATAAGAAATAAATGCCATAATTTAATTGGTAAAGAGAGAAAAAATAGAAAAAATTACAAAAATTAATTTTTGTAATTTTTTTCTATTTTTTCTATCTGGCATGCCATGTTTGGGATAAAATAGTCACAAAAAGATAAAATAGGCTAAAAAGTCAATAAGACAAAACATCACATTCAAATCATAATTATTTCATTTTTCTTTCACAAAAGTTAAAAAAACTAAAAAGTCCATCCCAAACTAATCTTTTTAGCCCTAGGTTAAAATAGCCAAAAAGTCAAAAAGCCCAAAAATTAACCCACATCACAAACAAAGACTATGACATCTATTTCTTATTGAGAATTTAAAATATGCAATTAATGACATAACAACTGCAATATATATATTCTTAAAAGAAAAAACTGAATCTCTTATTTCTTAAATTGATTGATTACAGTGTGTATGCATATTTATACAAGATGAATGTAACTGTTATTTAACTATAGTACTATTTAACTGAAACACAACCAATCTATCTAACTCTAATTAATGCATAACTACCTAACTAATTCAATTCAGTTGAATTGGAGCATGTGCTGAATTCTAGAGCTGAGTTGAGCTGAATACGTGTGGCTGTTGTGACTCAGCTCTGTGACTATTGCTTAGCTTTCCTCTGCTTTAGTTGCTTTGGCTAATTTGGCTGAGCTCCTTATCATGCCCTCGCAAGCTGATGGGAGAGTGATGGCCCAGAAGCTTGGTTTGAAGATAAAGAAAGCGAGAAGAGGAAAGAGGTTTAGTGAATAAATCAGCAAGTTGATCCATTGATGAGATGTGATTAATATGCAACTTCTTGGCTGCAACCCTTTCTCGAACATAGTGATAATCCACTTCAATGTGCTTGGATCTTGCATGAAAGACAGGATTGTTGGACAAGGATAAGGTAGACATGTTGTCACACCAAAGTGTGGGAGCTGACACAAAGATGGACAAATCAAAAAGCAGCATACCAATCCAGCTAAGTTCAGCAGTAGTTTGAGCAAGTGCTCTGTATTTAGCTTCAATAGAGGACCTGAAGACAGTGGGTTGTTTCTTTGCTGACCAAAAAATTAGGTTTGCACCTAAAAAGACACAATAACCAGTGGTGGATCTTCGATCAAGAGAACAACCAGCCCAATCTGAGTTAGAGAAGGCATGTAAAGTGAGAGGGCCAAGACTAAACTAAAGACCAAGATGAAGAGTGCCCTTAAGGTACCTTAGTAACCAAGGCAAAATGATTAGTGAAAGGTGTTTGAAGAAACTGACAAGCATGGTTAACAACAAAAGCTAAGTCAGGACCGGTGATAGTCAGATATTGAAGGCAACAACAAGACTTCGATAGAGGGAAGGCTGAGAGAAAGGAAAATCTTCCTAATCAATAGAAGATTTAAGGGTTATAGGTGAAGGAGAAGACTTGTAGTTTGTCATGCCAGCCTTTACTAAAATTTCAGTAGCATATTTCTTTTGAGATAAGAAGTAACCTAAGGAGGAAGAGGTAACAGAAATGCCTAGAAAACAGTTAAAAAGCCCCAATTCCTTCATTGAAAAAGTAGAGTGTATGTGGGTAATGAGAGAAGAAATATAAGAAGAGTCACTCCCTATAAGGAGAATATCATCAACATAGATCAAAAGAATGGTGATGGAGTGAGAAGTCTTCCTAACAAACAAAGAAGAATCACAATGACTGGTTTTAAAACCTTGAGTAAGAAGAAAGGAAGAAAATGTGGAAAACCATGCTCGAGGAGCTTGTTTGAGTCCATACAAAGCTTTATTAAGCTTGCAAACCATGAAAGGATGTGTGGTATCAACAAAACCAATAAGCTGATGCATGTAGACCTTCTCCTCCAAGACACCATGAAGAAAGGCATTGGAAATGTCAAGTTGTTTGATAGACCATTGAAAGTAGAGAGCCAAACAAAGAAGAATGCGGATAGTAGGCTGCTTTGCTACTAGACTGAAGGTCTCAAAATAATCAATGCCTCCAGTTTGGAGAAAGCCTTTGGCAACCAACCTGGCTTTATGCCTAGCAATGGTGCCATCAGAATTTTTCTTGAGAAGAAATACCCATTTGCAACCAATAGCCTTTTTGGTGGGTGGAAGAAAGACTAAAATTCAAGTACCTTGCTGGATTAAAGCATCATATTCATCCTTTATAGCAGCAGTCCAGGCACTTGATTGAGAAGCCTCTTGATAGGACTGTGGTTCAGTAAGATCAGTAGTAGTAAGTAAACAATGTGGCTGAGATTTGGATCGAGTGATCATAGAGTGAGTATTAGTGGAAGGAAGAGAATGAAGGAGAACAGATAAAGAAGAAATGAGAATAGAAAGAGAAAGAGCCTAAGAGAGATAAGGTAGATTAGGAGGCTGAACTGGTGCAGAAGACAGACTGCCAAGGAGAGGAACAGGTGGAGAAACAGACTGGGAGGCAAACTACTGGACAAACTGTAGTGTAGGTTGCTGAACAGACTGAGACTAAACTAGATCAAATTGACCAAACACAATAGGAACAGATGGAAAAAGACCTATAGAAGGCATAGTTGCATGTGTAGGACTTGTAGAAGGCATAGCTGTAGGTGTAAGACCTTTAGAAAGTAGAACTGTAGAGGCTGCAGGTATAAGACCTTTAGAAGGTATAGCTGCGGGGGTAGGCACAATTGTTGAATAAGTGATAGCAGAAGTGGAATGAGTGACAGGAGAAAAAGACTGTGAAGACTAGAAAAATGAGTTGAGCTGGGACAAAGAAGAAGAAACAGCCAGGACTACAGTTGAAGAAGCAAAGGGAAAAATATGTTCATCAAACACAACACGTCTAGAGACATAAATTTTGCCAGTGGAAGGATCAAGACACCTGTAGCCCTTAGTAGAGGGAACATATCCAAGAAACACACAAGGTACAGATCTATGTTGAAGTTTATGAGTGGCATAAGGCTTGAGCCATGGATAACATCTGCAACCAAAGGTCTTAAGAAATGTATAATCAGGAGGCTGCTGTAACAAAACTTTAAAAGGAGTAAGAAAATCAATTTTAGCAGTAGGAAGTCTATTAATAAGAAAAACAGATGTGGCTAAGGTATCAAACCAATAATCAAGAAGCAAAGAAGAGTGGTGCATAAGAGCAATGGTAGTTTCTATGAGATGTCTATGCTTCCTTTCGATGACACCATTTTGAGCAGGAGTATAAGGACAACTCAATTGATGCTGAATACCCTTACTCTTTAGAAAATCAAGAAATTTGTTGCTGAGATATTCACCCCTATTATCACTTCTTAAAACTAGCAAGTGAGTGGAAAATTGATTTTCAACAAAAGCCTTGAACTCCAAGAACTTAGTGAAAACCTCAGTTTTGTAATGAAGATGAAACAACCATGTAAATTTGCTGTAATCATCAATGAACAACACATAATATTTGTAGGAAACAACAGAGGAAGTGAATGGACCCCATACATCAATGTGAATAAGAGCCAAAGGTTTATTGACAGTAGAATTTGACAAACTAAATGGTAATCTATGACTTTTGAAAACATAACAATGTGAACACAGTTTATTAACATCAACAGATGAAGAAGACAATAGGTGATGTTTAACAAGACATTGAAATTTTCTGGAAGAATGATGGCCTAATCTAAAATGGCAATTAGGAGTTGTGGAGCTATTAACAACACAATGAAAACAAGTTTCTGGTGAATAAGAGGCAATAGATGCAACAGTAGATGCAGTACAACTAGGAAGATGATAGAGACCATGGGAATTGAAGCCTTTATAGAGAACCTTCTTGGTACTCTTGTCCTGTATGAGAAACACATCTTTATCAAAAGTAATAGTGCAACGATTATCAGAGATAAGCTGATGAACTGAAAGTAAATTGGAAGATATGGAAGGCACATGAAGCATGTTGGATAGATGAAAATGAAATGAAGGAATAGGGAGGAGACCTTGACCAGTGTGATGAATAGGCAAAGTAGTACCATTACCAACAGTGACCTAATCAGAACCATGATATGGTTGATATGAAGCCAGATTGTTCAAATCATTGGTAATATGGTGGGTAGTAGCAGAATTCAGAGACCAGTTGGTGTTGGTGTTGTGATGAGAACTGTCACCAGTGGACACAGTACCAGGCTGAGATGATATGGAGGCAACATAGGCTTGAGAAATGGAAGATCTGGCAAGTTGGAAGGAAGTATCCAATCTGTACCAACAATCTAATGCTAAGTGATCTGTTTTTCCACAAATCTGACAGATTACTAGAGAAGAAAAATTCGGATTTAAGGAAGTAATAATAACAGCAGAAGAATGAGTGGATGGATATCCTTGATATCCTTGATGAGAGCCTTGAAGAGGACCTTGTCCATGAGATCTACCTCCTCTGCCTCGAGGACCAGAAGAATTGCTTTTAAAAAATCTGTTACCATCTATTCCTCGACCTTAAGAACCTCCTTTATAGCCACCTCGAGAAGAAGTTGAATTCATTTGTAATTGTCAAACTTGACTCCACCAATTTCATTATCTGAAAAAATTAAGTTCAGAATATTCTCAAAGCTACACAACTTTTTTGGTTTATTGATGGCACAAAAGTATGTCCATCATCTACTATCACTGATGAACACAACAATGTGATTCTAAATCCAAAGTATACACAAGGGATGATTATCGACTCTCATCTTCTCACTTGCTTGACTGCAACTCTCTCTCCATCTATATTCACTTTTGTACTTCATTGTTCTACAAGTCATGAGGTGTGGAATGCTCTTATCAAACGTTTTATATCATTGTTAAGATCACATATTCACCAGTTGAAGAACAAGCTCAATCACATTGTTAAGAAAGGAAATACAATGGAAGTACCTGACTCAGATCAAATCAATTGCTGATCAGTTAGCTTTAGCTGCCTCACCTATAGATGATGAGGATCTGGTTTTACTGATTCTTAATGGATTGCCTGATGAGTACAATGCATTTAAAACTTCCATCATAACTCAATCTGAATTCATTTCTATTGGAGAGTTATGTTCTTTATTAAACTTTGAGTCTATTCATATTGAATCCTCCTCCAAGCAAGTCCATACTACAAAGATTCCATTTGCTCTGATACCATAAAAAAAAAAAAAAAAAAAAAATGAATTGATTTATTACAGTGTATATGCATATTTATACAAGATGAATGTAACTGCTATTTAACTATAGTTATATTTAATTGAAACACAACCAATCTATCTAACTCTAATTAATCCATAACTGCCTAACTAATTCAGTTCAGTTGAGCTGGAGCTTGTGCGGAATTCTGGAGCTGAGCTGAGCTGAGCTGAATACGTGTGGCTGTTGTGACTCAGCTCTATAACTGTGGCTCAGTTTTCCTCTGCTTTGGTTGCTTTGGCTGATTTGGCTGAGCTCCTTATCAATTCTAATGAAATGGTTAAAATTTAAATCAGTCAAAATTATTTTTCTATACATTTTAAATAAATTTTATATTATTATTTAATTAAAAAAAAATTTAATCTGTGCATAGCACGGGTGATATGCTAGTTTATGATAAAATAAAAATACACATTGTCCTATAAGTTTTTCAATTTTATTGTAGTCTATGTTAAAATTTGTCCAATTATATATAGCAAAAAATTTCATTCATATTTCTATTTCAATACTTTTAAATTACAAATAAATAAATTTTATTTGGATTCTTTTTTTAAATATCAAATTAGGTGCAATTTAGATATGGTTAATTTTTATTATTATTGTTATTTTCCATATATAAATTCTTAAATTAGAAAAAATAATTATATAAATCACCAGTTTTATACCATATATATAGAAGAAAAAAACATGATATCTACTCACATACTTTACTTTGTCATCCATCCAAACATGATATTTAGAAAATACAATCAGTTATTTTCTTTTTTCAATTAAATGAGATATCACAAATTTATTTTTTCTTACCGTCTAATCAAAACGAAGTGTAAATTTTCAACACCCACAATAAGAGAATAGATGAAAACAAAAGCAATAAATATTGTAAAATATTAAGAATATCACTTAAAATACAAAAAGAAAAAAAATATGTCTCTTATGTGTTTTACTTTGTCATCCATCCAAACATAATAGTTAAAAAATACAATCAGTTAAAAAATGCAATCACACATTTTTTTTTTAATCACCATCTTATCAAAATGGAATGTAAAAAAATACAATCATAATTTTAATATTTATAATATTAAGAATGTCACTTAAAATACAAAAAGGAAAAAAAAATCACACTCATATTTGTCTCTCACGTGCTTTACTTTGTCATCCATCTAAATATGATAGTTAAAAAATAGGGAAATTTAGCCAAAACCCTTCCATTGGACCCTTATTTGGTGAAAATGATAGCCTAATTTATTTTACTTCATAAACCCCCTAAGGAGAAAACACATAATTGGGTAAGAACAAAATAAAATATCGTGTTTTTATTTTTTCTTAGACAATATTGCCAAAGTAATTAACATGTTACTGTAAATCAGAGTAAAATGTTATTATGAGAGACACAGAGTAACATGTTACTGTTACTGTTTACATCAATTGCGAATGTAATAATTTTTTTTTTTTTTTTTTTTATGAATTTCATAGTCAACATGGATCTTATTTGATAGATCTTGATGAGAAAATTTTAAAAATACTAATTTTATTAAAAACTGACATCTACATCAAAAGTTATATTATTTTAAAGTTTAATATTTTAATAATAATGGTATGTGTTGGACTTTTCAAGGAAAATTTTTTGTGTTTGTCCTTAATACATTAAAGTTTTATTATGAAAGGGCTTTAACCAAATCCTCATAAAAAATACAATTAGTTAATTTTGTTTTTTTGGTTCTATTTTTACAAAAACACTTTTCAGAAAATTCTACTTTCTTATTTTCCGTGTTTTTTTTTGTTTTTATTCAATTTTTTTAATATTTTAAGCAATTTTACCAAAAGGAGGCGGAAGCAAACAACACTAAACATTTTGATTAAATAAAAGAAAGTAAATTAAAACTTACTTACAATTGTTTACTGGAATGAAGTAAACAGTTCTTCAAAATACATAACTTGAAAACGAATTTGAAAATATAAAGTTACAGAGATAGCTATTTTTCCTGAGAATGAGCACTCCGATTTTTCTAACTCTGCCTTTTTCTTGACTGAAGAGGCTTTTTTATAGATGAAAAGAGTTACTGTGAGCCTTGTAAAGAGTTACTGTGAGGCTTGTGAAGGAATCTGACTTTGAAAGAAGCACATGGGAGCTGTCTGCAACTTTCGGTGAGTGACTAAAGTTGATGGCTGCCTTTGATTGTACTGATTTTGTCGGTTGGATGAATGATGAATAGTAATGTTGACTTTTTGATGAATAGTGAACAGTAAATTTGACTTTTTTTCACTATTCATTGCTTTTTGACGGAGGCATGTGACTGAGGGAATCAATATAGATATATATATCAGCAGCTTTTCTCAAAAGAGTATTGATTGAAGCTGATAATTATAGCTATATAGAATCTAATGACTATATCAAGCGTATGGGTCCTGAGCATCTTGAAATTGGGGCCCATAAGAATCTTGATTGGTTGAACCTTCAGAAGAGTCTGAATCATTTGAACCTTCTTCTAAACTGGCTTCATCAGATTGTGACTTGGCTTGGGCCATGAGTAGGCGAGCTATTTGGAGAAGCTCATCTTTGGATGACTTGGACTTGACTTTGGGCTTAGCCTGTGATGATGACTGTTTAGCCTTGGTTTTTGGCTTTGCTTGATCAGATTTGGGCTTCGCTGACTTGGGCTTGGAAGAGCTGGAAGTTGGGCTTCCAAGATTGACTGGAGGAAGTTGGCTTCCTTGTGTTAATGAAGCAGTTGGGTTCTGCTGAGCTTTAACCATGGCAGGAGTTGGAGCATGAATATTGACTGGAAATTCTGCTTGGACTTGTTCAATGATGCGTGGAATTTTGAAATTATCCCGCCATTTAACAGAGTGTTGACGAAAGATTATATCCTCAGAAATAGCATATTGCCATTTAAATATCCATGGGACTTTGTATTTGGATATAAAAATGAGCAATGTATGGAATTTCTTTTGTTGTGGAGTGAATGAAAAAATGGTAGAAAGATAGTTGATTTGTTTAATCAAAACAGAGAGGAAGATATCTTCAATAGCCCCATACTGAGTCCACCATCGGAGAAACCAAGTGGGGAATTCTGACTTGAATTTATGATCAAATTAGAGGAACCAAGAGTGACTATTTGACTCATTTTGATACAGGAGAACTTTGAACCAAGCATCAATATAATCATAATAACTATATTGAGTTGTATGACCAGGTAAATCTCGGAGTTGAAAAGGTAGACCCCATTCATTCAAAGAGACTATATTGTGAATATACAATGGATGGTATACAATTTTACTGGTGTAAGTCCGATCATAGATAGGTTTAATAACAATGGACTGATGGTTGAACAGGATGCCTTTGTAATAGGTGATTGATTTTTCTAAATGAAAAGGAGCAAAATGCCATCCAGGAGGAAAATAGGATTTGACTAGGCCAAGAACAGTTTGAGTATTCTTGTGACTAGGTTCTTTGAAAAAGAGATTAGTGGTATGAGATTTGACATAATCAGAACAAGCTGATTTAATAGGGTTAGGAGGGTAAGAAGTAATTGACTGGGAAGAAGAGGCAAATGGATCAGTAGCCAATGCAGAGGTATAACTAGGTTTAGGAATATTACCAAGAACTTGGTAACGGTTGACTAATTTAGCAGGATGATAACAGGTAACTAATTCCAAAGGAGGAACTGGTTGACTAAAAGGAACAAAAGCCTTACTAAAAGGTCTCAACGGTCTTTGAGTAAACATCTGTAAAATAAGTGGACAGGACGGAAATTAGCATCCACTGAGGATATCTAATTGACTCATATGATAATCAGCACAGTTGATATAATGAGTAAGTAGATTACGGCAACTACGAATTGTGTGAAATCGAATAAATTGAGCATGTTTAGTGGATTTTTTGGCTAATTTGAGGCAAGCAATATGGTAAGCAGTTTTGTGAATGAGGTCTTTATAATAGGTGACTTGTAATTTATGATAGGAAATAAAAGGAGTTGCCATCCTCTATCCCCCCTATAAAAATTCTCTAGTAAGAAAATCAGGAATAGAATTTTGACAACCAGGGATATATTCAATATCAAAATCAAAATAAAAAATACTTAAAATAGATTGCCATCGGGCAAAGATTTGCTTACTAGTAAAATTTTGAACATCTTTTTCTAAAGCATATTTAGTAGATTTGCAATCAACATGGAGTAAAAATTTTTGATTTAAAATATCATCTTGAAATTTACTAATACGTAAAACAATATATAAAATCTCTTGTTTAATAGTACTATAATTTTTTTGTGCTTTATTCCAGACACTAGAATGGAAACGAACAATCTGTTCAGAGGACTGATGAGTGATTTTTTGGAGAAGAATACCACCATAACCAATATCAGAAGTATCAGTTTGAATAATTTTAAATGAATTTTCAATAGGAATACCAAGGCATGGGAGAGACTTGATATATTTTTTGACTTGTTTAACAATATCAGTATGAGTAAGAGACCAAGGAGGAGGATTATCCTTTAATCAATCAAAGAGTGGTTGACAGGTTTTCCGAAGGTCTTTGTAAAATTCAGCAATATAATTAAGTGATCTTAAGAATCTTTGTAACTGGGTTTATCTAAGATTTCATCAGGAAATTTAGAAGCAAATTCGATGGATCGACTAATAGGTAAGATTGTATTCTGGTGGATGTCATATCCTAAAAATCTAACTTTGGTTTGAAATAGTTTAATCTTAAGAGCAGAAATAACTAGACCATGAGTTTTTATGGTATAGAAGAAAGCAGTAAGATGTTTTCAATGTTCACTAAGGGATTTAGAAAAAATGAGAATATCATCTATATAAACGATGGAAAAATGACTAAAGGGATTGAAAATGTCATTCATTATGTTATGAAATTCACTATGAGCATTTTTTAATCCAAATGGCATGACATTCCATTCATAATGCCCAAAAGGTGTAGTGAAAGCAGTTTTATAATGATCCTTTGGGTGAACTTATATTTGCCAAAATCCACTTTTTAAATCAAATTTACTAAAAATGACAGCTTGGCTAAGTCTTTTAATTAAATCTTTTTTTATTAGGAATTGGATAATGAATCCATTCTAACACTTTATTTAATGGTTTGTAATTAATTACTAACCTAGGAACTCCTCTTTCTAATTCAGCATTTTTATTAACATAAAAGGCAGGACAAGACCAGGGTGACTTACTATGACTAATAATTTTGTTTTGTAGTAATCCATTAATTTCTTTTTTACACATTTCAACTAATTCATGATTCATTTGAATAGGTTTAGATTTAGTAGGAATTTGTTTTTCATTAAAATTCTTAATATATGGTAGTGTGACTATATGCTTTTTCCGATGCCAAAAGGCAGTAGGTAAAGTAGAACAAATAGTTGATTCTAATTTTTGTTTGAATTGTTCAATTTGAGCAATAGTAATAGGATTAGTTAATTATTGCTCAATTCGTTTATAATTCACTTCTTCTTTAAGATATCTGATGTGACGAGTTAATCGATTAATTGTTTTAGAAATAGAACAGTCTTTTAACTGGTTTAATTCTTTAACTTCGGGTGGAGATAAAAATTTAAAAGTTATGGTTTGGCCAAAGGCTTGAGTAGTTATTCCTTGATTAGAAGTGGTGAATGGATAAAGTAAAAATATAAATGGTGTTCCTAAAATAACTTTATCAGTCATATTTCTAACTAAAACAAATGATGTTTTAAAACAAACATTATTTTGACAAATATGGACTTTTGGTAATTTATATTTAATATGCATTTTACTGCCATTAGCAGAAGTTAATTGTTCACCTGTTTTATGATAATATTTTGTAGGAAGTAAGCCTTCTTGAATGCAATTAAGATCAGCACCAGTATCAATTAATGCGATGACTTCTAACTCAAAATCATCGATAACTAATTTGATTTTTGAATGCCATTTTTGAATATTAATTTTATTGATAAGATTTAATCGTTTACTTTCAGGATTATCAGATGGATTGGATCGATTATCGAACAGAACATTATCTGGATTAGTATCTTCGTTAGTACCTTCAGATTCATTAGATGAGATGGCATCATTCGGTTGGAAGTTGTCTAAACTTTTATTAATTTTTAGTACAGATATTTCTTCTTCGAAAATTTTATCTTTACTTTGTAAATCTTTGATGAGTCGTTTAATTTGATTAATTTCTTGTTGTAGATCTTGAAGAGTGGCTTCTTTTTGTCTATTTTTAAATCTATCTAAAGTTTTTGTTATGCTAATGATTGGTTTGTCATGTTGTGGTTTAGTATCTTTGTTAATTAGTAATGATTTTAATTTGTCGGTATATTTTTGCTTCAATTCAGGATCCTCTAATTTACTAATTAATTCAATAAGAGCAGTTTCTTCTTGATGTTGTTTGGTAAGGACAGTGATTTGTTTAATAGGTTTGCAACAAGTATCATTACATCCTAATTCAATGTTATTATCAGAAGTATCACTAGGTGAATGGTAATCAGATGAGGTATTTGAGTTAAGTATGTCAGTGGAGGAGTTATTGGGGGATTGATCTAACTGGAAGATTTCAAATAATTGATTTTTAGATTCATCATTTATTTGGAGCTGATTAACTTTATCCTTTAATTTTTGTTTTTCTTTACATTTATTGGAATAATGACCTTTCTTGCCACAATTGAAACAAGTAATGTCTTTAGTAGATTTTGACTTTGGATTCTTATAATACTTCTTTTTAGGTTTAATATAAAATTTATCAATTGATTTAGAGGATAAATACTTCTTATATTTATTGGAGTGTTTGTAAGAAGTTTTTTGTTTGCTATGTTTATGTTTTCGTCTAGAGGGTGCAACTGGAGGTAAACCATATTGTTCACAGAAATTTTTTAATTCATAGTTAGTTTTATGTTTTCCTTAGCAGCTTTTTGACTAAGTTTTAAGTCGATACACATTCTTAATCCTTCTTTTTGAATAGTACTGATTATATCACCATAGGTTAAATTATCATATTCGATTACACCAGTAGGTTGACTAAGAATATCTCTAATTTTGTGAGCAAAAAGACTAGGTAAACCATTAATAAATTTTTCTTTCCAAAATGATTTAGTACAATCTTCGCATAGCATTACTCTAGATGTAAAAACATCTTTATACCATCGGAAATCACTTAATGTTGGACAAGTAAGGTTACTAAGTTGATCATGTATTCTAGAATATATATTAGTAGGTGTGCCAATAAAATGTCTAGCTATGGTGTAAATTAAGGTATTGATACCATCAGGTTTATAATAGCCAATTGTTTCGTCAAATATGGGTAAATCATTTTCATCTTTCTAACTTGCATGTAAAATAGACTCTCTTTGATCTTCAATGAGATATTTTTCCCACCAAGATTTTAACATACTAGTAAAACCAGATGTTATTAATGAAACAATTTCAGGTTGAGTATATTCTGGGTAGTTACTAAGATAACTATTGGCAACCATGGATAAATGGTTTAATTTTTGAAGGATTTGATCTTCACTAAGACCATCGATATTCCATTCATATAATTTTTTAGCAGAAACAGAAAATTGGTTATTAAGGTTAGTTTCTTCATATTGAAGATCAGGAGGAGTAGGTCCAGAATACCAATTTTTTATAAGAGTTGTAGGATTGACCTTAGGATAAGTAATTTGATTAAGATTAGAAGATTGAAATTGCTGAGCTAAAAGACTAATTTCATTATCAGATGTGTCGGTTTCTGAATGATGGGAAATAATATCTAGAGTAGGTTGTTGGTTTAATATAGTAAGACCTTTTTCAGTTGAAGGAGAAGCGGCTTTTTCATTTGAAGGAGAGACCAACTTAGTGAATAATTGTTCTATGATTTTAACAGTAGAACTATCCTGAGTGACCAGACTATCTCTTTTGGAACGTTGACTAGGTAAATTAATTAAAGGTTTGTCTAAAGATTGTTTGGAGGAATGACTACTCGTATATTCATCTAAATTAGTTTCTATTTTATCTAATTGTTTGCCAATTGTTTTTAAACATTGATTAGTATAATTGTTTTGTTCAATGACTTTCTTTAATTCATTGTCATTACCAGGTAATTTAAATGGAGAAGCTTGAATAACAGAACCTTGGTGTTCTATAATTATGGCAGATAGAGGAGGATAACTAGAGCTAACAATAGTATTAGAAAAAGTTTTCCATTTAGTCTTTGTGATTGTATTAACTTTTTTGTAATAATTTTTTAAATATTCAAAGAAATGAACTTCTATACTATGTTCAGTCATAAACTTATACTATTTGTGAGTAATTTTGGATTGTTGGTTAGAGTCATATTTAAGTCTGTAAGCTTGGCGTTTGACTTTATTATTTTTAGATTTAAATTCAATATGTAATTTATCTAAGTCAGAAGCAAAGGGTTTACTAATTGTTAATAATTGGGGGTTTATTGGAGGTATAACTTCAAAGTCAGTTTGTGTAGGTGACTCTTGGGAGACAGTGTCCTCTTCAGGAAGATGAGTATAACTTGAATAGACAGGTTTATTAATCTGGAAAGTTGCAGAATCATCAACACCTTTCATTCTACTATGTGAAGTTTGACCAATATGGATTTGACTGTTTTTCGTGTTACTGTTGGAAGTGTTATTTTATTTAATCAACCCTGTTCCTTTTGTCTACAATTGTTTGCAGTTCTTTTAATCTGTCAAAAACTTTATCTGTGTCTTTCCACTTTGTCACTAGCCACCCATCTTTCCTCCCAGGTCCTAGGTAAGTCCTTTGGTTAGGCAGTATTGGATACATAGGGGTTCTCCGGAATGGGTATGTGTGAACACATCGTATGTGAAACCATGATAAGTTTAGACAATGTATTAAGCTCACTGTAAGCCATTTCAAGAAAAGGAAAAAATGAGTCGATTATTTAAAGTAACTCTTCTACCAGCTCTAGGTCAATAACGCTACCCTCTATACCTAATCAAGGTCTAGTAATTAATGAAGAAGATGTAGAAATACAAAATGATAAAATTGATGTAAGTTGGAATATACCACAATTACCAATTAAAGAAATATATAAAACTACTTTTATGCAGTCTACATTTCATGTAAATCTTCATGTCAAAATCTTAGAACAAGTTTATGCTTTGGAAAAACTTAGAGAAACATGTCAATTACTTGATACTAATACTATTAAACGTCATTTAAAAACTGGTCATAATTTTATTCACTTAGGATTAATTCAAGTTGGAATCAAACCATTGACTCAACAAGGAAAAAATACTTCTGTTTTATTATGTCTAAGAGATGCTCGTTTTCTGGATTATAATGATAGTTTAATGGGTATGATGGAAACTGGTCTCCACAGAGGACCCGTCTATTTTAATTGCTTTCTTGATTTTACTCTTAGTCTTAGAGATCCACATATACTTGATGCATTAACTTTGAATATTCAGTTAAATGGTTCTTTTACAAACATGAAAGAAAAAGTCCATAATATTGCATTAATTTATCATGTTTATTACAAATGTATTAAAATTAATCTACATGTTCAAGCTTTACACAAGAGTCCAAAAGACAAAACTTTACTAATTCAAAGTAGTAGTCTAAAAAGTAAAAAAAATTGTGAAAAAAACCTTTTAAAAATTCACTAAATACCAAAAAATAAAAAAAAAAACGAGAATTCAGTACATTTTTTTGTATTTTTATGAATGTATTAATTTTTTTAAATATTTTTTCACAAATTTTTTACTTTTTAGATACATCTAAGTAAGGTGCATCTAAAAAAATTTAAAAAGAAAATGTTTAAAATTTTAAAAATATCCACTAAAAACAAAAAAACACAGAAACCAAAAAAACTCAATTTTCAAAAAATTTAATTCAAAAAACTCAAACCAAACACACTAGTTTTTTTTCTTTTTATCTGATTAAAACATAGTGTAAAAAAATACAATTAGTTATAAAAACACAATCACAATCAGTTAGAATGGAGCTTTGAAGCTCCCACGAGCTTCTCATTACAAAACTTATTTTTCTTAATACATATATATATATATATATAGATTACTTGATTGAATGTACCAGAAGAAGAAAAAAAACTATATCCAATAAAAAAAATACCCAGTAAAAAAATAACATTATGAACATAGAAGAAAAACACATACATAAAAATTATTTAAGTTTCATTTTCACCATTATAACAGTATACCCAAACAAAAAAAATACCCAATCAAAAAATAACATAGAAGAGAGAGTGAGAGTATAATGAAGATGCAGGTAATGTGTTTTTTGTATTTTTTAAATGCAGGTGATAAAGATGCATCTTTTAAAAAAAAAAAAAAAAAAATACTCATATCTTCCTCTCACATACTTTATTTTCTCATTTATCCAAACATGATAGTTACAAAACATAATCATTATTTTTGTTTTTTTACCTAAATGAGATACCATATTTTTTTTATTTGTCCCTCCCATCCAAACGTAGTGTAAATCTTTATTTAAAGATTGGTAAAAGTAAAAGTTATTAAATATTTAACATCCTCAACAAAAAACTTAAAGTTTAAATAATCAATTTTTTATATTTTTTAAATACAAGTAATAAAATTATATCTAAATAGACTAAAACAATAGTAAAAGTAGATGATAAAAGCAAACAAAAGCAGTCATAAAGAAAGAGAACTCAAAGGGTAGTCAAAATAGTACATACCTTGCTGTTGAGCAACTATGGAAGAGAGGGAACTAAAGGAAAAGCATAAGATCATCTCTAACCATACTCTCTAACTCAAAGTACATAAAAAATTATTTTTTTTATTTTGCCTTACTAGTTTAGTTAGTGTACATTTCAACCATACTCTTTAATTTAGCTAACCAATCAAACTGACTTAACTAATTTTTAAAAGAAAACTTTATAAACATTAATAAATAAATAAATAATCTTTTTATGACATGCTGCATATATTGACGTGGCATTTTCAAATATTTATTTATTTAAAATATATAATTAAATTATTTATAAAAAAAATAATTTCAAACAATCATATTATCTCAACGGTCATATTTTCAAACGGTAATATTCTCTAACGGACATATTCCTAACGGTCATATATTTTTGTTTATAAAAAGGATTTGCTCTTTCATTTTTACCAATTTGAACTATATTTCTCAACTTCATTCATTTTTTAATTTCCATGGCTCGCAATACCATGAAAATAATTCTTAACGACTTTGACGGTGATGACGAATTGCAGCTAATAACGATAGCTGCAATGGAAGAAGAACGACTCAATAGAGAAAGATGTTCGAGAAAACGTAATGGTTCTATTGAAGGCCATGCAGTTATTTGTTGCGATCGAGTTCAAGGCCATGAGAGACTTTATCGAGACTACTTCTCAGAAACAGCTATATATCCTGCCCATTTATTCAGGAGGAGATTCCGGATGAATCGATCTCTCTTTCTTCATATTCTATCTACGGTGGAAGCATACGATCCATATTTTGTCCAGAAAACAGATACTGTTGGAATCATTGGTTTGTCTTCCCTTCAAAAAAATGACAGCTGCTATGAGGATGCTCGCTTATGGAGTAGTAGCAGATTCGGTGGATGATCATGTGAGAATTGGTGAAAGCACCGCCATAGAGAGTCTAAAACACTTTGTTAAGGCGGTGGTTGCAATGTTTCCTGAGAGGTACTTGAGGAGCCCTAGCAACGATGATATTTCAAGATTATTAGTGATGGGAAGCCATCGCAGGTTTCCTGGTATGTTAGGGAGCATTGATTGTATGCATTGGAAGTAGAAAAATTGTCCTACTGCATGGAAAGGTATGTATTCTAGTCACATCCATGAACCAACTATTATTTTAGAGGCTGTGGCTTCTCAAGATTTATGGATATGGCATGCCTTTTTTGGGATGCCCGGATCTCATAATGACATCAATGTATTAGATCGTTCTTCTATATTTTCACTCCTTACTCAAGGTCGTGCTCCTCCAGTCAATTACTCAATCAATGGAAATGATTATACAATGGGATACTATCTTGCCGATGGTATATATCCGCAATGGGCAACATTTGTCAAAACAATCTCATCTCCACAAGGGAATAAGCAAATATATTTTGCAAAAGCTCAAGAATCGGCAAGGAAAGATGTTGAGCGAGCATTTGGTGTGCTCCAAGCATGTTTCGCGATTGTGCGAGGACCTGCACGTTTTTGGAAAAAGGAAATAATGGAAGATATTATGATGGCATGCATAATAATGCATAACATGATTGTTGAAGATGAGAGGGATGCCAATGGATTAGACTTTAATTATGATACAATTAGTGAAAGTCTTCCACCAGTTTCTCATGAGTGTACACCAGAACTTTTTGAATTCATTCAAAATCATCATCGAATCAGAGATAGAGAAACTTAGTCCAAACTCAAATAGGACTTGGTCGAACACTTGTGGACACTACATGGAGACTCCTTGTGAGAAGTACTAGTTGGTTCTTATTGATTTCTGTACTAGCTTATATGCTTTAGTAAGTGTGTTTTCAAAAATATTTGTACTACTTTATGTGCTTTCAATAATATATCACTAGTGATCTGTTTTTAATCTATGATCTTCAGTGATATTTAGAATAAATTTTTTATGTCAATAAATCCCTAACTTATTTTTTGAATACAGTCAAACTTATTATTGGCCATAAAAAGAACAAAAGAATAAGTGAATGAAAGATCCCATTAAGTTGAATATGGAGAATTCTTAATCTTTCTTTACATCTCTCATTAATTTTGAAATCCAGGACTTGAATGGACATCCAAAATATAAAGAGCAAAAATTGAAGTAACCATAATTAGCTGTATAAATTTTATGTAGAAACACTTGTTGATTAGAATATTGATTTATAATACCCCATTTATTTTTTCAATTTTATTTTCTTAACACAAATTGGCCTCACCCTCAACAAGCACATCAAGTCTAAACTAACTTAGAAGAGCACATGCTTTAAATTTAAAGAATACCCAGTCCACAACTCTAGCACAAGATACAACACATCAAGCAAAATTAATACAGAGAATATGCAAAACAATAACAATAATTTGCAACAACTCACTGTTATGCCATGAAAAGTGAAATTCAATCATAACCCAAATTTACATTAACACAAAGTTAAAAGAAAACTAAATTCTTAGACACTGAGAAATACAAATCAATGATATTTAGGCACAAAAAAACATATGTTTTGTATGTCTACAAGTAGCTGAGTCTTTACATCCTTCAACAGCCTCTTCCTTCACAACAACTACAGAATCTTTAGAATTCAAACCCAACAAGTCACTCTCCATTTCAAATTTCAACCAGCAAAATTTGAAACAAACCCAACTCTAAATCCAAGTCAAAGCACTAAAATTCTGCTGATCAAAAACAGATGTGCCAGCAAACCCAAAAATAAAATACGGTCAAACTTAAATTAAATAAAAACATAGTTTCAAAGCTAAATAGAAACAATTAATTCCTTTTTTCAAGGATTTGCATCTGACGTTGGCGAATATATTGTGCTTGCAATGGAGGCATCATACTTGTATCCATTGACCTGATTCTCTCTTCCTCTCTCCCTTCCTCCAATGCAAGCCTTCGTTCCTCTCTCCTTTCCTTATTTTCAATCCTGTGTTCCTCTTGAAGATAAGATTTCTCGAATATCTCTATTTTCTTCTCATTTGTTATGTCATTCTTTACCTTTATCTCTTCTAAGAGCTTCACAAAAGGCAACTCTCTAACATTATTTCCAAGATCTTTAGCTTTGTTTTTCTTTGCGGCCTTCCTTCCGGTTGGTCTTTCGACAACATCATAGTTATCATTGTCCTCTAAATTTACTGAATCTGGCGTACAAGAGCTAGACGTTGCTGGAGATGCATTTTTGGTGCTTTTTTGCTTCTTCGTTGTTGTATCTTCCATCCATTTTGGTTGGGATCTCAATTCATTCCAACAATGCTCAAAGGGAAAGTTCAATTGATACAAGCCTTTGTACAATTTTTTCGTATCCCGAATCTGAAAAATAGATTAAAGAATAGACACTATCACGTAATGAATAATATATATTCATTATAGGTACAAAATTAAATTCTAGTAATGTAGACACCCATTTTTCACTGACCTTAAGACTCAGACGTCATCGATTGAGCACTCGGTGATGGTGCATGTTGTGCTCGTTTAGAGGTTTCGGAGTTTTGGCTGAGAGCGTTACTTCCGGGCCTCTGAACTCTTTTGTGCTTCGGCTCGGTTTGTGGACCGAATCTTGTTTCTCTTCCCGGAGGGAGGGAGAGGTCTTGTAGACCATCTCTTTGTGGTCGTAGACCACTTTTCGTGGTCGTAGGCCACTTTTCCCGTTTGGAGACTAGTTTTCGATTTTTGGAGCCTTTGGCCGCGCGCCTTGTCTCAGGACCGCTTAACGTTCTCCGTTTGGCGTGGTTTTTGAACCACACCTTATTGCCTCTGCCTAGAGGAACACTGTGGTCCGGGAGACCACTTTTGTGGTCGCATACCACTTTTGGTGCTCGTCAGCTAGTTTTCGGGACTTTCGGCCGCGTGCTTTGCCTCCCGATCTCTCGTCTTGCATCCACTTTGGTTTGTTTTTGGTACAAACCTTGTTTTCCTTGTTTGGAAGGTGGTCCAAGGGTGGGAGACCAGTATTTCTCCTGGCCGACCACTTCTTCCTCTGCCAGCCAGTTTTCTGGTCGGACAACTGGCTTTCTTGGTCTTTGGGGCATTTTTTCTGGTTGGCCACCACACCACTGCATTGTTTTCATGCCCTGGACTCCCTCCCACCATGGCCGACCAGTTTTTGCTCTCAGAGGCCACTTGAAGTGGTCGGCAGACCACTTTAAGTAGCAGGCTGACCACTTCAGGTGGTCGGCTGCTTTTTGACACCTTTTTGGAGATATTTTCCTCCAGCCAGCTGGAGGACATTAGGGCCATCCTCCATATGTATGGAGGGATTGCCTTGGTGCTTAGCATCTCCTAGAAGCTTTGCCTTTCCTCTTCTATAAGAGGGAGGCTCCTCATCCCTCCTCTAGGTTCAGAAAAATCACCTTTGAGTGATACATATTATCTTGTATCTATCTTGCCTTGTTTCTTCATTTTTGTGCTTCAAAAGTGTAGATTTGTCTTGTTTTTTCACACAAACACACACTCAAACACCATCCTTTTGCTACTAAGGTGCTTAGGAGCTGGTTTTGGTGTTCTTGGGTTGGTTTAAGCTTGAAAAAGTTGCTGGAGTTGCAGTGGTAGAGAAGGTTTTCAAGGGTGAGTCTTTGACCTTTAAAACCCCCATTTTTGCTTAAGCTTTTGAGCCTATTTGCATGCTGTTTTGAGCTTAACTTATAACTGGAAAAAAGTTTCATTTTTAAGTGCTTAAAATAGTTGTTTTAGGTCACTTTTTCGTTTGGGGTGATTTCCCCCCTCTTAGGCCTTGTTAGGCCTTATTTTGAGCCATCCCTTTAGGCTCTTGTTAAAGCCTTTGCATGACCTTTCTACCACTGAAATCTAGAGAATTTTTAGTGGTGGAAAGGTGGTTTTGGTGTCCTAAATATGAGAGGGTCATCCCCTCTCCATGTGTCTTGTTTACTTGCTTCATATGCCTCATGTTTGAGCACCTTTGTTAAGCTTGTGTTAGCCATATCTTAGCTTGTATTTGTGGTTATTTTGCTGAGGCATACCACTGTTTTTGCTTAGTTTGGTCACCCCATGCATGGTTAATACACTTGTAGTGTAAATCATACAAACTAACTTTGTATGCCTCATGAAGTAGCATGACATTCTAGCTTGTTTTCTTTCCATTTCAGCATGTTTTTGGTGATGTTTTGCCATGTCATGACTCCGTTTTGGTTTGGTTTGGTTTGGTTGGCCCTTGCATGCCTCATGCACTTGTAGTGCATTTCTATGATTTAGCCTAACATGCCTCATGCCTTGACATGTCATTTTAGCATGCTTTTGGCTTAACTTCATGAAGTTTTTGTTCATGTTTTAACATGCTTTAGCTCTGATTTTAGTTGTTTTGGCCATGCATGACTTGCTTTGTATAGCCTTGGTTCATTCTAGCTTGTTAGCTTTGTGCATCAAGTCCACTAGTATGCATTACTTGGACTATTTTAATGATTTGGCATCATTAGTTATGTTATTTCAGTCCATGTAGTGTGGCCATACACTTGCATCTTTCACTTATTCCATGCTTTAGAGAGTTTGTGTTTTGTGCCTTAACATGAATCATTACGTATGCCTTCATGCCATAGCTTGCGAGCCATCATTTCAATGCTTATTTGGGGTTATTTTGCCATGATATAGCTCTGATTTTTATTGGTTAAGTCATTCCATGCTTGGTCCTAATAGGTGTAGTGTAATCCATCTTATTTGCCTTGTATGCATCATGCCTTATGCCCCTCATGTTAGCATGTTTTGGCTTCCTTCCATGCATGTTTTAGACTCATTTTAACATGTTCTAGAACTTTTTTGGGTTGCCTTGGTCACATGCTTCATGTTTTGTATACATGTAGTACAAATGCTCTTGCTTGCCTCAAGCTTTGAGCACCATTGCATGCTTCATTTGTGTTGTGTACATGATTTGGCATCACCTAACATGACATTTCAGAGCATTTAGCATTGCCATGTTCTCACTTCATTCATGCTTTGAATGTCTTTAAGTGTTGTGCATTGTTGTCTAGTTTATGCCTTAGCTTGTATGCTTGCATGCCTAGGTATTTAAGCCTCCATTTCAGCATGTTTAGGTCCTTATTTTGACCTACTTGAGCTCTGTCCATGCTTAGTTCATGCATTTGTGCCATGTATTGCATGCCTCCTTTGTAGTCCTCTTTGATAGCTTCATGCTTTAAGGACCCTACCATGCTATACTTGTGTTGATTGAATGATTTGGCATCATTTGTTACCTCGTTTCAGTGCATTTAGTGTTGCTACACTTCCATGCTTTTCACTCTTTCAGTGTTCTTGAGAGTTTCACCTTAGTGCCTTAGTTGGTGAGCCAATTGGCATGTATGCTTGCATGTGTTTTCGGTGCCTTCATTTTAGCATTATGGCCACTGATTTGGGCATGGCTGAGGTCTACCCTTTTGGTTTAAGTCCATTGAATATGTTTTATTGCATGTTGTTTGCATGCTTATATTACATCGCATTGAGCATGCCATGTTCATCACATTGTATATGCCTTATACCTTGCATTGTGTATACTTAGGTTACATCATCGCATTGTGCATGCTAATTGATATTTGCATTGCGTATGCTAGCTGTCGCATGCATTAGCATTGTGCATGCCATTAGCCTTGTTAGGTTGTTCATGTTGCCTTGCATGATTGTATGCTTAAGTCATATTGCATATTTGCATGCTTGAGTTGCATTCCATGCTTGCATGCTCGAGTCGCATTGTGTATGTCATGCTTGTTGTTGCATTGTGTTTAGGAATAGGTGTTAGTCCAAATACGGGAAACGAGGGGCGTTTCATACTTAAAGTGATGAAACGTGCCTTAATTCCCGATCGCCGACGCTCTTGATCATACATGATAGAGTTTTAGGCTTTATGTGTTTACTTGTGCATTCATTTCCATATTGAATTGTGCAACTTCGCCTCTCGGCCATCATGCATTGAAATGCGCGATTGGTGGCCCGAGGGTCGAGAACCACACCCTCTTGAGTTCATGACATGATAGGGAGGGTGGTTGTGCACACATATCTTGCAAATACATTGCCATGCCCTTTCTTGCTCTCTGTTGCAGAAAGCTGGGATTCAGCAGTAACAACTGGCTGGCCAGCCAGAAAAACTAGTTAGCCGACCACTTTTCTGGTTTTTCAACAACCAAAAGTGGTCGGCCACCCTCCCACAGGATTCCTAAGGTGGAGTTTCATCTTTCTAGAGTTTGGTGCAGAGTTCTGAGGACAGATGAAAACAGAGGCAAATCGGGGCATCGCATTGGATTTCCGAATGAGGCGACGGGGCTTGCATGCATTCCTCTTCCTCTGGGGCTCCTGATTTACTGTTTTCCTTAGCTGCCATGCTTAGATAGCTTGCTTTTGCTTTGGTTTGTACTCTTATTAGTTAATATGTTAGCTATTCAATTCGTTTTGTAATAATTAGTTAACTAGGATTAGTTAATTAATTTGTTGTGTAATAATTAGTTTAATTAGCTTAGATTAGCTAGTTAGCTTCTTATTCGGTCCCTCTTTCGAGAGGGCGTATTGTTGTAATAAGCGTGCGTGTGTGTGATGTATGTCTTCCAACCTCCATTTCTTTCTCCCTTTTACTTAACCGCTTACGATGGTTAGTTTTATGGCATATTTCATTTAGCATACTTATGCTTCGCATGCGTGCATCCATTCATCTGTATTGCATGCACCGGGCTCGGCGCATCATACTAACTGCATTGTATTTCAATACCTATTTGAATACATGTATCAAAGTTGCATTTCATATGCCAATCTAGAATAGCCGAGCCTATTTTAGTTATATTTTCGCATGTGTTGCATTAGCCATTTTACATGCATGATTTCTAACTAGTTCTTTGTTTTGGCTCGGAGTACACTGTGAGTGTTTACGCTTTAGCATACTGCATGTGTGTTAATGTTGCCATGAAAGCATGCTTACCATGAGGCTAACTGCTTAGTTGATTAACTGCCTGAATGCCTGTGAATGAAGGTTGGATTACTTGAATTGGAACAATTCATTGAAATCCGCATTTTAGCCTACTTGCAAGTAGCAAACTTCAAACCGTTTTCAAACGAACATGCAATGTTTGGTTCCAAATTAGGCGATCTAGTCTATACTTGTTTGCTGTGTGCATCACATAGTAAGATTAGCTAATTAACCGGAATAAGAACACATATGTTTTCAAAAACAAAATATCATGTTTAGTACAGGCCGATCTTTGATCGGGCGAACGGGGGTGCTCTTAGATGACCTTCCCCAATCGTACCCAAGTTCCCGAGCCGAGGCAACTTTGGTGATGACAGACACGTGGCCTTAGGCACGAGTCAGGGTTTCCTAAATTTCTCCAAAAATAAAATATTTAGGTGGCGACTCTGTATCTGGCAAAGCAGTCCATGTTTGGCACTTCTTTATAAAAATCTGTTTTCCAAAACGATTTGCCGGATTCGGACTCTTTGGTGATTTATCGGTTTCACATTGCACATTGTGAGATTAGATTCAGGACCGTGACACTTGAGTCCGAACTGTAGTAGCTCAAAAAAAAACGAGATTTCGCGCCCTCGCAGGCGCGGATATCGGAGAGTTCCCGGGAGCGCGTCTACAAGTAATACCTTGTCTTTTTCAGTCGAACCACTTCGATTTAACCGTTCAACTTGAGCAAAACATCCAAAAAATTTATTTGTGGCAAGTTGAATCGTTGACCACCAATTCACTAGAGAAGTTTGAGTTCTTTCAGAATCGAAGGTTTTGTTCTTGTTGAAGTTCTCCCACACTCTTAACCAATATGCCTTTGACTTTTTCTCATTTCCTCTAATTGGATCTAAGCTAATATTAAGCCATGAAGATATGAGCATCATGTCTTCCTCTACGGTGAAGTTCCATTTGCGTTCTGATATCTTTGTGGTTTGAGTAATAATTTCAGGAGAGAATGATAAAGATTGACTCTCTTGTTGAGGAGATTACGTGGTAAAATCATGGTCAAGGTCAAACCCGTCGTTCATTAGGTTGCTAAAATATGCATTTCCTTGATATTCCATCTAAAGCACAATTGTTCACACCACACAAAAAGAAGAAAAAAAATTCAGGGGAACAAAAAATCAGTGCATATATTTCAAAAAACAAAAGCCCAATCATTTTAACTAATCAGGGAAAAAAAATGAGAACAGTTTGCTAATTGCAACAGCCTAATCATTTATTATTCTAAGATTCATAATCTTTCATTTTCATAGTAGGAATAATAGAGTATAAGCCCTAAGCAAAAAAAATAAAGTCACGAAATGAATTAAGGCATTTTCAATAACTGTTATAATGAGCAAGTGTTAACTACAGCACCTGTGAAATGTTTTTCTAGTTGGTGCACTTCATACTCACAATTTCCCATTAGAAGATCTTGTCGAATTAACAGTGAAAAAAAAAAAAAAATTTCTTTTTGGGTGCCTATTTTTGTGATCAAACAAGGCAAAATTTTCTAAAAGTGTAATAAATATAATCTAAGAATGTACAATAATCTATAAACCTTTTTTTCCCTTTAAATATTAAACAAAATTAATACAATAATCAAGTTAATAAGTTGTGGCATAATACGCAATGAAGATGATACATAAACATCATAAAGGGCTCCCATCTACACTATGTGGAAAGAGTAAATTGTGACTATCTAAGCTTTGACACAAAACAATGTTTATAACCCCAAAACAACCAAGGGGATATGTTTGGTACATGTATATTCAATCTAAATTGCATATCAATTTGGAACAGAATACATCTCATGTAATCAAATTGTGCCATAATAACAAGGAACAACAAATACAAAAGAAGAAAAATCATTTACACCCAATCAACTGACCTCAAACACAAAAAACCACAAACATCCAGATTAATGCTCATTTTCCACATCATTCAAGAAAATAATCCCATATCCATCCACAATATGAAACAATTCCACAAATTAGACCCATGAAATTCATTTGTCATTACCGAGAACAAAATAAGATCCACTCATGTATACAACATGCATATACACACACAATGCATAAACAGCTAAATCTACAATTGATACAACACAATATTGAAACTAAAAGGAAAAAGAAAAAACAATAGAACAACCCTTCTGATATTAAGTCTGCATATTAACCCATACCTGTGCACATATTGATTGAGCTTATTAAGTCTACATATTAATTCTATTTATGCATAATTAGATTCATCAAGTATGGACTATGGATCAAAATCCATTTAATCAAGTCTACTCCAGCTGCTGCTGCTGCAACAACACATAAATTTATTCTCTATCTCTCTCTCTCTCTCTCTCTCTCTCTCTCTCTCTCTCTCTAAAAAATTCCAGAACAAAACTTGAATTTTCCTTCAATTATAATTGATCAAAATCTTGAAGTAAAAACAATTATAAATTCAGAACAAATGACGAGGGAGAGAATGAATTCAGAATAAATTCAAAATAGTAAATTCAGAATAAATTATAAATTTAGAACAAATTCAAAACAATTAAAAACAAGGGCTACTTACCAATTAGTCCTATTAACTAGACTTATTTACCTACAGGTCCTAACTAATAAATTTAACACTATAAAAATAAGAGAGTGATAAATTTATCACTAAAAATTTATTCATAAAAACAAAGAGACTGATAAATTTATCATTATAAATTTATTCATAAAAATAAAAGACTGATACATTTATTTTTATCACTTAATAAATTTATCAATAGGACTTAATGGGTAATAAGTCTCCAAAGTAGGACCTATTGGATAATAAGTCTCTAAAGTAGGGCCTATTGGTAGTTTACCTTAAAAACAATCATCAACAAACTTTCATGTACTTTGTACAATCATCATAGTAAGAGGAAGAGAATGAAAAATCAAACAGAACCCAATTAAGGACAAACATACCAGGAAATAAAGAAAGAAATCGAAGTAAAGCAAATGTATTGATTTAGGGTTCAAAGAGTTCTGACCTTGAAATCCAATGTCCAGACCTCTTGAATCTTCCTGAATCGCAACGAGATCAAACAGAAGGGAAAGGATTTCGTAGTGCAGAAGGTGGGTTGAGAGAGATCGTTGATGGAGAAAAACGAGAAAGGGAGAAAGAGAGAGAAAGAGAAAGAGAGTCACCTAGCGGGAACACACTTTGCCTAGCAATGGAGGCTGGCTACTTGTGGAGAGCCAAAACGAGAATGGGCAAAATGCCTTACCATTTGCCTCATGCGTTGGAGCCGTAGAAATGCAGCTTCAATAGGCAAAATGCGTAATTCTCTCCATTTGCCTCATGCGTTAGAGATGCTCTAAGTAAAGAGAAGAAAGAGAATCGGTTGCGTGGTAGTTAGGGGTGTAGTAGGGTTTTTCAAAATTCAAAAAGCCCAAAAAAAAGGGTTAGCGGGAGTTGAAAGATAGAGTATTTGAATTTGGAGCTCTTGAAGGCCTTAGGGTTTTTTAAATTTTAAAAAGACTGAAATTGAATAGTGGGCAAGAGTTTTTTTTTAAATCATAAAATTAAAAAATTAAAATTGAAATATTAAAGCTTCCACAAGGTTTATGGGTTAATAATCTCATTTTCCTTATGTAATATATAGATAAGTATTTTTACAATTGCCTTCCATAATAATTGCATTGTTGTTGATGCTGCTTAGTTAGGGCCTACGCATTTCATAAAACAGATCTTGATATTGGCTACCTTGATCTTAATCTTAATCTTGACATTTCATTTATTAAAAAAAAAGTGAACTCGTTCGGTTCATCGATTATCTGCACCCAATATATTCTCAAGGATAGTAATCCATGGCCATTTTTTTTTTGGTAGCAAAAAAGAGAGGGAAACTCATAATATTTTTTAAAAATTACATACAACATAAATAGTTTCAGGGATAAACCCTTTTTCATTAAAAATATAAAAATTTTATTGCAAGAAACATTAAGACATCAATTTATGTCGTTAAGAAAGAATCATCACTAAAAAGTTGTCTGGAAAAGTTAAGGAAAAAAAATAACCATAATATAGTGAGAGGGTAATTTGTGTAGTCAAATTGGGTCGAGCTAGGTTGGAGTGGCGGTCATGATGTTTGACCGAACCAGTAAATATCCATATTTTTAGACCTAGCTACTTCCTAATGGCGTGTCAAAGATGTTTGACCGAACTAGTAATTATCCATATTTATGGACCTAGCTATTTTCTAGTGGCGGTTAATGCCATGGCCGAGCTACCAATCAAGGTAGTCAAATAGAGAGGAGAACCGAGCTAGGAGGATAGCCGCGCAATGTCAGTTTAGTGGCGCGCCGTGCACACATTGCATGGTGCTGCGTGTTACACGACTAAACCATTGGTGGACAGAGCAAAAGTAGTCTAGTTGCACAGCAGAAAGCCGAGCAAAGACTTGTGCCATCTCACTTGGCTTGCAGTGAGGAGGGTGTTAAAGGATAAGTATTATTCTTTGGGAATGTGATTCCTAGGAGAACTCTACATAGGAAAGTTAGAGTCCTATTAGGATTGTGCTATGCAGAATCTACAAAATCTCAAACCAAACCCTAATCTCAAGTATTGCAATTCGTATTCCCGAATTCACAGAGCTTTAGTGTCTTTTGTCAACTTGCTGACTTAGGCATCGGAGGGGTTTTCGGCACACACCTGCCGGCTAGCTCACGTTTATGTTTTCAGGTAATAAGATGACGACGTTTAGAGGCATGCAAACTTGATCAATAGGATTATACGAAAAGGATTATTGCGTGCTTGTACATATAGTATATCCACAAAAAACTTTTTGAGATGAAAATTTTCTATCCCAAAAGTATAATAATTCATCATTAAATGTTCAATTTCGTTGATAAAAATAAAAAATACATCAATAATATTTTTATCAACTAAAATAATTTATTTATAAAAAATGATTTAAATGTAATGCACCTTAATTTCATTTATTAAGGAGTCCGCACATCATTTAAAACAGAAATAAAGGTATGAGATGATAATGCCAACTCAGTCCTGTTGGAGACCTAGGCCCTACTTGTTATTTGTGGTAGGCGTCCGAACTGGATTGGTAGTCCGAACGTTTTCTCCAATCTCACGTTTGTTTTCAATATGGAGGTTCGGATTATGAGTCCGTTCGGACTATGAGAAGCCTCCAATGAGCGGACTACGAGTGTGACAACGGGGAAATGGTATTCAGAAATAGTCCATTCGGATTATAGGGTATCTAGTCGTCCGCGTGGACGTCTGGCTGATCGTCCAGCCAGTTGACCGGAATAGTGCAATTTGCTTCTTTTTTTTTTTTTATTTTACCACGAGTGATTTTGTTTTTGTTTTTTTTTTTTTTTTTAGGTAAGTCAATACCATGGTTTCTATTTGTTTTTATTATTTTATATATAAAAAAATTAACAATCCGCACACTAATAACTATCATCAAAATAAATACAATTTTACCTTACTAACAATCTCATTCATCCTACCTCTGAAAACAAATGGCCCCTAAAGGCTAAAATCTCTTTAAACAACATTTGGTTTCAAAGTTTTGATGTCACTACAAGAAAAAACACTTTCCATGACCAACATTTTAGTCGCGAAAAGTACCATATTTGGTCGCTAAAACCTTTTCGCGACCAAAATATGTTGGTCGTGAGTTAGTCGCTAAAGCCTCGTGACAGATAGTTTTCTGTGACCAAAAAAACCTTTAGTCGCTAAAAGTGACCACTCGCGACCAACTTTTTTGGTTGCAGAAAGTCCAATTCATATTAGCCAAAAGGGAACTTTTAGCGACCAAAGATAAGTTGGTCGCCAAAAGTCAGTGCCTTGACCCAAAAAAAATAATTCTTTTGTGCTGCCTGGGACTTGAACCCCTGACCAAGGAGTCACCATGCACCCAATCCACTCTGCTAATAACATGCTTCTTGTTCATATTTTGCAGAAAAAATATATAACCCATAAAAATCGGTTTATATATTATTTTATAAAAATTTTTATGCCTAAACAGAAAAATAGCATGTAATTACAGTAGTATCCTTTTTTTAAAAATTTATCCCGCCATAACTTTTCGCGACCAACTTTTTTTTTTGGTCGCCAAAGGGTAATCTTCCGCGACCAAAAAAGCCTTTGGTCGCGAATAGGTATACTTTTCGCGACCAACTTTTTTTTTGGTCGCCAAAGGGTATACTTTCCGCGACCAAAAAAGCCTTCGGTCGCCAAAAGGTATACTTTCCGCGACTTAAAAAAGCCTTTGGTCGCCAAAGGGTATACTTTCTGTGACCAACTTTTTTTTTTGTCGCCAAAAGGTGATCTTCCGCGACCAAAAAAGCCTTTGGTTGCCAATAGGTATACTTTCCGCGACCAACTTTTTTTTTGGTCGCCAAAAAGTGATTTCTGCGACCAAAAAATTGTGGTCGCCAAAAGTTAAATTTTAGTTGCAGAAAGTGGACTATTTGCGACAAAAAAAAAGGTGGTCGCCAAAAGTGTTTTTTCTTGTAGTGTGTGTATTTTTTTTTTTTTTTCAAAAAAATATTTACCAATTCATCTCACTTGACATCATCTGGTCCATTTATTTCCATTTAAAATGATGTGTCAACTTCCTAACTGATAAAAATAAAAATGCGTTAAGAATTTCGAAAATACTTAACTAAGATTGTGAGATTACAAAAATAAAGAATAATAATAAATGTGAATTGTAAATAACACACATATTTCAAAACACAAAATTTACTTGATTTATGCTAGAACTAGAGTTACGTCCACAGATATTGTTATTATGATAAAAAAAAAATGTTATAAATGAGATATAATTAATTAAGATTATATATCACTAGTGCAAAAATGTCAAAAATAAATTTACTTAGGGCTGAGCAAGGAATTCATGAAATTCATAATTCGATCCGGTCTAGTCAAATCCTGTAGATTTGGATTGGTTTTTTGAATCCGTGGTTCGGTTCCGGATTAAAAAATTAAAAATCCGTAGTCCACGAATCAGTTCTGAATTGAACCCCACGGTTTCGGATTGGAACCAATCCGGACCGTATACAAATAACCTATATTTATATTATACACCCTCCCGCATAGTATCTTCTTTTATTACTTTTATTTGTTAGTTTTTAATTTTAATTTGTAATGGTCTAAATACTTATGATGAAAGCAATTTTCTTATGGTTGTTTAAATTCTAGAATAGTATGTCGCTATTATGGAAAGGCATGTTGCTATTGTAGAACTAATATAATGCTAGGTTTATGTTTTTATGAACTTAAAATGTTATATATATATATATTTATTATTTAATTATGTAAATATGTGGTCCTAAATCGATCAAATCCATGTTTAAATGGATTGGTTTGGATTGGTTCCACAATTTAAACGGATTGCATTGGTTCCAATTTTTCAAGAACCGTATATAACGGATTAGTCCTGATTTTACCTCAATCCGGACTGTTAATGTATATATGGTATATATATTCTTACATATATTAGGTATTGATTTCCTAAATATATTAGGTATTGTCATAATTAGGTCTCTTATAAGATATTCTTTCACATAATTAGATTTCAAGTATGATACTCTTTCTTAACCTATATATACAGGCTTTCTATTGTATTCAATACAATTCATTCAATACAATACATATTATTTTCTCTCTCTCTCTACTATTCTAACATGGTATCAGAACTAGGTTAAGTACCTAGTAATTTCGCTTCACCGGCGGGCGGTAGCCTTGCCTTGGCTGCCCCCCGGACCTCAACCCATTCCGCTGCCATATTTTCCTTTCAATATCACTTCGTGGTGATCTCTTTATCTATCCGCTAACTTATTTTTATCTCAAATATCTCTATCATATATATATATATATATATATATTTGCTCATAATCCTTTTTTTTTTTTTGTTTCTGCTCCACTTTGCCTTTCCCTCTGTTTCAACCTCAAATAGGTTTCTATCTTCAAACATATTTGAGTTTGAGGGGGGTATTACACATGTATCATGGTGAGCATAGTTATACACTATGCGAACCACCCAAGCCGCCAATGGTTATACACCATGCGAACCACCCAAGCCGTCCCCTTTGGCGCACCACCCAAGCCGCCCCCTCTGGCGCACAATCCAAGCTGTCTCATTTGGCACACAATCCAAGCCGTCCCCTTTAGTGCACAATCCAAGCCGCCCCCTAGCGCACTCAGTTATCTATTACCATCATCCAGTTATCTGTTGCCATCATCGTTTAGCACCACATCATAAGTTATGTGTGTGTCGCACTTACTGGTTCAACATCCAGTTCTCTACATCGGTCCAGCATGACCCCTTTAAACTATCCCGGCATTGATTTCAGTTAGTCAATCTCTACAACGGTCGGGCATAACCCCGTAAACTGTCCCGATATTAATTCCGGTTAGCTCCTACATCGGTCCGGCATGACCCCTTTAAACTGTCTTGGCATTAGTTCCAGCCAGTTTCTACAATGATCCGACATGACCATAAACTGTCTCTCGACATTAGTTCTAGCCAGTTTCTATATCGGTTCGACACGACCTTAAATTGTCCTGACATTAGTTTTAGCTAGTTCCTACAATGGTTCGACACGACTATAAACTATCTCCCGATTTTAGTTCCGACCTCTTGTCTATTTCAAGCGCCCTTGCGCTCTCGTTCATATTTTGCAATTTGTTTGTCTTTTATTTTATTTAGTTTTTATTTTATGTTTTAGTTTCTCTCTCAAAACTCAATATATTTATCCTCCTTGAGATTTGAGGGGGATGTTAATGTATATATGGTATATATTCCTACATATATTAGGTATTGATTTCCTAGATATACTAGGTATTGCCATAATTAGGTCTCTTATAAGATATTCTTTCTCATAGTTAGATTTCTAATAGGATACTCTTTCTCAGCCTATATATATGGACCTTCTATTGTATTCAATACAATACATATTATTTTCTCTCTCTCTACTATTCTAACACGGACCAATCTGGACCACGCTCACCCCTATATTTACTCTAAAATTTTATTAGTATCCAGTACTAATCAGAGGTCCATGCCAACCATGAAATTGAGAGAATCAATGGTTCATTACATTCCTAGTTATTTCACAATAAAGCCCCAGAAAGTGATCAACATTTCATTCTCAATAGAATTGATGATGCTTTAGAGTTAGAGGCATTCTCAAGTCATAAAGTATAATGTTTTGAAAGAATATTTTTCCGTATGGAAGCAGGGTTGAGACTTGAGACAAGTAAGTCATTGTGGAGTCCACGTCCTCAAGAATTATAATTTAAAGATTGTTTTTGGACTGTAGCCTTTGTCATGCATAGGTCCTAGAGGTAAATCTAAAATGTTAAAAGGAAGACTTGCTATTCACGAAGACCATATCAGAGAAGACAAGTCGTTTAATCAAATTGAAAATTCTATGAACAAAAAATATTCAAAAAAATATTTATAAAATAAGGTTTATGTACACTTAAATTTTAGGGAGTCTTATGCGATGTGAGTTTAGACTTGAGAACTTGAGACAAATTTGGTCCATAGGCTTTATTTTCTGAATTATTTTTTAAAATATTTTTTCTACATCAAATCGCCCATATATATATATATATATATATTTTGAGGGGTTAGTTGGACCCACTCAATTATTAGTTAATATAATTTTGTCTCTCATTTATGAATCTATATATTTTGACTTCTTCAATTATGAAAACTATAGAAATACATCATTTTTAGAGTTGGAAGGGAGCGAACACTCTTTTTAGAAATGGTCTAAAATGATATATTTTTATAGTTGAAATTGTCAATATGTATTAGTTGATAGATTGGGGGGTAAAATAATATTTACTGATACTTGAGGGAATCTTGGTGTAATTAACCTAAGATGGTGTGAAGGGGCAAAAATAATACGTTTTTATAATTGAGTGAGTTAAAATGTATGAATTCATAAATATAAATAATATTCACTAATAATTAAAAGGATAAGGATCTGAGTGTAATTAACGTTTGTGGAGATTAAAAACTATGTAGACCCACTAATGGGCCTCGTTTTCAATAGGCTTTATTTATTAATTTGTTGGGCCAGAGTTGTTAAGATCCTGACAAAGCCTATTTGGTAATTAACCCCAATATTCTCCTTGGCTTGTTTTGTTGAAAAATTAAGAAAGAATAAAACAATACAAAAAGAACAAAACAAGTGGGTAGCTAATCTTTGTAACCGTGTGTGTACATGTAGTTTCTATTTTCTCTGTTTAATTTTATTGCATTATAATTATAATGTAGAATTTGATAGTTTGAAACTCCAACCTCTTCATACTACATTCACATGAGTTTAAAGTTTAAACTACACAAATTAATCTTTCTAATACCGAGAAGAGGTGAAAAATCACTGCTTTGCTATTCAAATCCTAGCCGTATAAGTTGTACAAAAGTAAATTATAGAATTAAATACATAATAAAAATGGAAGGCTATGTCTCACATAGATAGGTCTCACGTATGAACCCGTTTCCTATCTCTATTTAATGATTAATTATGTAATTTAATTCTATATAATTAAACTTTTTCATTGAAACATCTTCTCACCAGATATTATTTAGTGGGTGTTTGAAAAGTTGCTATTTTACTAGGCTATTTTAATTTTTAGCTATTTTAGTAAGATAAAATTTTTGTGTTTGGGAAGATAGTTACTTTTTTTTATAGTTGGATGTGATATTTGTGAGAGAAAAAGTAAAATAATTATGAATTTGATGTGACATTTTGTCTTATTGATTATTTTAACTTATTTTATCTTTTTATAAATTTTAGCCCAAAATATCAAAAAAATAGCCTTTGCCAAACACCCTAGTCTTTCAAGAATATCATGTAGAATTAAATACATAATAAAAATGGAAGACTAGTCTCACATAGCTAGGTCTCACATATGAACCCCGCTTCTTATCTCTATTTGATGATTAATTATGTAATTTAATTTTGTATAACTAAATTTTTTCATTGAAACCTCTTCTCACCAGATATTATGTTTCAAGAATATCATGTGATTTTGTGATCAACTAATAATAAGTACATGGACTCTTTGTGTTGATTTGGAGATATCGCCACTACAAAATTTTCAAAATACTAAATAATTACTCCTCATTTCTTTCTTGCCTGTATCCATCACAAAGTGGCAAGTGAGAATGTCAATATGTGAAGAGTTGTGAATGGGCTAGCTAGAAACTTACACGAGTCATGCTTTTCATTCCCTGTTTGGACTAACATTCACTAAATTTATCATTAAAGGACTATGAATATCAATTCAAAGTGATACCCACAACCATAATTTTGATCTAAGTGTATTGTTCGGAGTCAAGACAACTAAGGTCTCATTTGAAAAATAAGTTATTTTAGTAACTTTTTAATTTTTTATAAAAAGATATTCAAAAAAGTAAAGAGAATTATACGATAATTTATAGTGATTTTTTGACTAAAATATGCAGTTGTCAAACGAGACCTAAGTCAAAAAATTGAATTAGTAATTTTCAATTAAAAAATTCTTACATGAAAATAAATTAAAATATTTTGCAACCCATTGTAGAGAAAATAAATGGACGAAAATTATGAGTGAGACGAATATATATTTACTTAGATTGTTCAATTTATATTTTTAGTCAAATTTGCATTCTTATACTTTATTGATTTTTATTCAAGTACTTCTTTTTTCTTTTTTTTTTCTTTTTTTTTTTTTTTTATCTCAACTCAAATGCATTCATAGCGATAAAATTAGAACACATATATCATGACAAGTAAATGAAGGTCTCACTCACTAGGTCAACTTTGAAAGATGGTATTAGATAACGACAAAAATTACTATTTTGTTGTACCAGTATAGAAAGGTGCAATGCTACTTTGCGATTATCAATGAGAATTAAAGAAGAATGTTTCACTTCGATTTGAAAAGGTCTCACTCAAATCAATATACAAACACACTTTTAAGGGTTGTGTATGGTGTTTTAAATAGGTGTATTTTTTAATTTTTTATAAAATATGGGTTGGATTTGAAGTGATGTGATAGAAAGGTGATATGATTTAAATAAGTACAATTTTGGAAATATTGTAAAAAGTCACATTTTTGTCCAAAAACGTGGCTGTCAAAAACACAACAAAATCCCTTTGGGAAGTGCCAAAAACGCAGTCCTAAAATTACAAATTAGGGCCTATGAAAAAAAAATAAATAAATAAATCTCTTATGTTGGGTAAGGGTATTTTGGTCATTTTAATTTGATTTGACACCATAAATAAATATTAAACTAAAAAGCAAAAAGTCAGCTTTTTACTAACTTTCCAAATCACTTCCAAAAAAGCCAAAAAGTTTGGTAAAAAGCCAAAAGCCAGCTTTTTACCAACTTTCCAAAGCAACCCTAAGATGATGTGACTTAAATAGACTAATGACTTTTTGACTTTTTTAGGAGATGACAAACAAGGTCTTAGAGACTATGGTACTAAAGTGCACTGGTATTAGAGCATCTTTAATGATAAATATTATAATAATATTAAAAAATAATTGAGTGTTTTAATAAAGGAGTTTTTAATAAGTTTTAATGAGAGTAGATCCTACTGTGATGTGATGTTTTGACTTTAAATTTATTTTTTTTAATTTTTTTTTTATTCTCTGTCACATTATTAGAGCTCAATTAGAGGTCCAAAATTATAGGGATGTATCTTTGCTTAATAATATTTATTATTATTATGATTTAGTAATGAATAATGATAAATTGTCAACATGTAGTAATTGTATTTCAATGATCACATGTCATTTTGATAAATCTAAACCAACTTTTTTTTTAAAATTTTGTAAACGTTATTTAGTTATAGATTTTTTAGTAATTTTTTTATTATTTTTTCTTTGTCTTTTATGACCATTTTTAACTTTTAAAAAAAATTAAATATTTACATTGTACCCAACTAGACAAATATAAAAAATTGAAAATTTTGAATTTTTTTATATATAGTTCACCCCGCCAAAAAAAAAATACTATTACAATTTTTTTTTTTTTTTTAAATTATTAACTACATTAAAATTACATGGACCACTACATTACATTACAAAATAAAAAGTATATTTAAAAAGAAATAATAAAAATTATATTGACAAATAAATGACATTGCAAAATTAAAAAATACATTCTCCCGTAATTATTTATTAGGAGGTAGGAGAAAATAATAATTTAGGTTACTGACATGTGCAGACCACTTGACGAAAATCTATTTTTTACGCATTATGTAATACATTTTCGTTTGAGTGTCCAAATGAAAAATGTCCATAATCATTATAAAATGTTCTTTCTTTTTGACATCAAGGTCTTTCATCTTCTGCAAATGTTCTTTCTTTTTAATCTCAAGTTCGTTCATCTCCTACAATGCTTGAATCCTTTTCTTTTTCTTTTTTTTTTTCTTCTCTTTCAATTATTTTCATTTCTTTCTCAGCAATGTGTTGGTTAAATGTCTCAAACATATTGTTAAATTTGTGGACTTCAACTTCTACAGCTTGACTTTTCCAAAGCAATACTTTTACAGATTTCCTACCCATAGACCTTTTACCCCTTGCAAAGACACTACCCTCACCAATTGGATTATTACCAATAGTTGGATTGTTATCAACACTTGGACGGTTATCGTCTTGAAAAGAAATGCAATTATCCATAGGGGATTTGGAAACTTTGGATTGTTACCAACACTTGGACGGTTATCGTCTTGAAGAGAAATGCAATAATCTATAGGGGATTTGGGAACTGAATCAGGGGAAAATAGTATATGTATCATTGACTTCATTGTGTTCGTAGGAGTTACATCTTACCACCTGATATTGTTTTGCAACACTTGCCAACAATGTTCAAAAGCAAAATGTTTTTTTTTTTTTCATCTTGATGGTATAAAAATTTTGCTTGAAGCATCCGTATAGATAAAATATTAAATTAATTAATTAGTTAATTTTTATACGACTTGAAATAAATAAATAAATAAAAAAACTAGCAAAATAAACGAAGATAAAGTCTTACTATATCAACTTGAGACATCCCACTTGGGTGTAGATTTTTGACATGTGCTAAACACCCACGAAATTTGTTGGAACATTTCATGATTATACCCCATCGAGATTGGATAAACACTTGTGTTTTCAATGATCATTATGAAGTGAGCAATAATTTTCATAAATTCTCCCCCAAAAGTGAGTATAAGATTGCGAATTGCCACCAATTGGATCTTCAGAAATGTGACACCAAGCTTTACAAATTGCCACATCTTCATCAATGATGAATGTTTTTTCTCACTTTGTTTTTGATGAACCTTCCATAGTGATTATGTGAAAAAAAACTATAAATAAAAATGTAATTTGGAAGGTTTGTTGTGAAATGAAATTAATAAAAAGGGTTTGTATTTATAGAATTATAAATATGATCTTTTTTTTCTTTCTTTCTTCTAAATATGGTCGTTGAGAATTTTCAAAAATTTGATCATTTATAGTCGTTGTGCTTCTGTTTTACTTGTGTTTTTATTTATTTATTAATTTTTTAATGAACAAAATAGGACAATAGTAATCATTTTAGCCGTTGATTACTGAACAAGATCTCAGTTGTTGATTAAATAATAATCCAACGGATGAGATCATCTCTCTAGAATGATCTTTTTCGATCTCAGGACAGAAGCGCCCTTTCTCTCTCTATCTCTATGTCCTCAAACCAGTCAGCTGAGATGAGAGCATCTCTTTCTTTGTCTCTGTTTTTCATCTCAAGAGCATCTATCTCTCTCTGTCCTCAAACTGATCACAAATGTCCGATCTTTGAAACCAGTCTTCTTTCTCTTTCTCTCTCTCTGTGATTTGTATCACCACCACTAGCGCCGATCTCCGAAACGAGTCTTCTCTCTATCTTTCTCTGTCTCTTTCTCTTTCTATGATTTGCATCACCACCACTAGCGCCGATCTCCAATCTCCGAAACTAGTATTCTCTCTCTCTCTCTGTGATTTGCATCGCCACCACCAACACCGATCTCCGAAATCAATCTTCTCTTTCTGTTTCTGTCTCTCTTTCTATGTCACTTTCTCTGTGATTTGCATCACCACCACCAACGCCGATCTTCGATCTCTGAAACCAATCCTCTCTCTCTCTCTCTTTATCACTCTCTCTGTGATTTGCATCACCACCACCAATGTTGATCCCCAATCTCCGATCTCCAAAACCAATCTTCTCTCTGTCTCTGTCTCTCTCAATGGAACTCCAGTGTTTGACTAAACACCACTGTTTGGACTTCGATGGTGCTCGATTGGTCTAGGAACGAGCCCTATAAGTTGATGAAGCAGAAGCCTTACAGGTCGATCCAGGTATTTATCTTCTAAATTTGTTTCTAAAATTCATATAAATTTATGAAATTTGGATTGATTTGTTCTTGACTAAAATTTGGGTTTGATTTGTTCTAAATTGATTATGAAATTTGTGATTTGTTCTAAATTTTTTCTGCTATTTGTGAAATTTTTAAATTTGGCAACTCTTTTGAAATTTGGGTTTAATTTTGAAATTTGAAAGGTTTTTCTACTGAATGAATTCTATTTTTTCAACTGAATTTGGAGCCAAAAATGTTTTGATATTTTGATAATGTGGCATATTTGACATCTGCTATCACTACAAGAAAAAACACATTTGGCGACTAAATTTTTAGTCGCCAAAAATGAATTTTTAGTCGCCAAAAGTTGGGTTTTAAGTTTCCCCGACTAAATTTTTTAGTCGCCGGTTTGGTCGCTAGAAAACTGTCGCGAAAGGTATTGGCGACTAAAAAACTTTTAGTCGCCAAAAACCAAGTCTGTAGCGACTAAAATTTTCGTCGCCAAAGCTCATTTATATGTTTTTTTAATTTATACATTTGCCGACTATTTTTTTCGTCGCCAATAGAAAACTGTCGCGAAAGGTACGGGCGACTAAAAAACTTTTAGTCGCCAAAAACCAAGTCTGTAGCGACTAAAATTTTCGTCGCCAAAGCTCATTTATATGTTTTTTTAATTTATACATTTGCCGACTATTTTTTTCGTCGCCAATACTGAGGCTTTTGGCGACCACCCATTTTAGTCGCCAAAAGTTTATTTCAGAAAAAAAAAAAAAAAAAATTACCCTCTGCTCTTCCCAAGTTTTGAACCACCAACCTCCCACATTCTAAACCTTTACCAACACACTCTCTCCACTATGCCACAATAACACCACATGAATATATATGCAAACTATATTATTTATATAATACATTGACCCGTATTAATATAAAACTATATATATGAACATAATTATTTTTATTCAATATAATTTATGTAAAAAATAAATTATTTATTAAAAAAAAAAGGAAGCCACTTTTGGCGACTAAATTTTTTTTTAGTCGCCAAAAACCTTAGTTTCGGCTACTACCAATAGTTTAGTCGCTAAAAAAATTAATTTCCGCCTAAAAATAAGCACTTTCGGCGACTAAACTTTATTTTAGTCGCCAAAACCTCCACTTTTGCCGACTAAACTGAATTTTAGTCGCCAATTGTCCACTTTTAGCTACTAAATTTTTTTTAGTAGCCAAAAACCTTTACTTTTGGCTACAAAATTTTTTTTTGTCGTAAAACACTTGTAATCAGCGACCAAACTATTTTTTGGTCGCCAAAACCTATACTTTTGGCTACTAAATTTTTTTAGTCGCCAAAAACCTTCACTTTTGGCTACTAAAATTGTTTTAGTCGCTAAAACCCATATAATCGGCGACTAAACTGATTTTTAGCCGCCAATAACTATACATTTGGCTACTAAACTGTTTTAGTCGCCAAAAGTCTTCACTTTTGGCTACTAATTCAATTCTAGTCGCCAATTGTTCTACTTTCAGCGACGAAATTTATATTTTTAGTTGCTAAAACTGCTTTTTCTTGTAGTGTATTCGACCTGTTAAATTTGAGAACATAAATGATATATGTTATTTTTGACAAGAAGAATAGCAAGTCATTAGAAAATCTTTTTTTTGCCACTCTTATTAAATTATAATTTTAACAATTCCTTTAATAGTTTCATTGGTGATGCTCTTACTTTTCAAATTACAAAAAGATGAGACAGGAGAGATTGGACATATACCTTCCCCAGGTATTACATACAATAATACTTTTTAAGATTAAAATTTCTAATTATTAAAATATACCACAAAGTGCGGACCATTTAAGATATTCTACTTAATATGTATGTCTTTACTCTCAACTTGTTTGAATTTAAAAGGGTGTAAGACCCACCTTGTACTTCTTGTTATATATTTATTTTAAAACAAGCACTAGTGGAGGGAGAGAGATTGTTGCTGATAATTAAAGATTGAAACAAAGATTAAGAAATTTTTAAACATGAGAATATAGAATGGATATCCAGGGTGACATGACACTGGATGATTGGAAAAGAATAGGAAGCAACATCTATCAAGATTTAAAGTAGCAGTATTAGGAGACTAAACAGGTATTAGTATAGTGTGTTTCTATTAAAAGAATCAAGTGATATGTATTGAGAATCGAGCAAAGATTTAAATCAACGAAGAGCTTTATGGTAGCTGAATTGGTTGTATAGATTATGAACTAGTTATATTGACTATGAATCAGGTCATGAATCAGCTATGAATCGATATGTATTGAGAACCAACTGATATGCTCCCCGTGATATGTCAGGATGTATCGATACACGGATATGGATGAATATTTATAATCATACATCCATCTCAAACTTATTTTATTTCTCTTTAATGACTTTTACAATACAATTTTCATCAAAACCATGTTTAGTTTTCATACGAGCTGTCGTTAATTACTCGTCAAATCATTAATGCTCTTCCTTTATAAGACTAGATTATTTCTAGTTTGTTTCTTGCATATTTATCTAAAAAATGACATGTATTAATTTTTCTTAAGATAAAATTAGAATAAAAATATTGGAGTAGAAGTGTCAGTAAGGCCATTAGCATCAGAACAAATTTATTTTTAAACAATAGACAAACAAGTTTAGGTGAAATACAGTCACCTTCCTACTTTTAATCTAATCTCTAACATACAACGACATTCAATTATTAAGATTTTTTACAATTAGATGTGAAGCTTACAAAGATTAGTATGTATATGTATTTCTCCTAATATAACTTCTTTTTTTTGGTTTTGGTTCCTACACTATTATTGATGATTGAAAAACTTATCCACAATTTTTTGTTTTTATATTAGCAAAAATAAAGTTTTTATTGATGCGCCAAGCAAGAAAATTATAGCCAGTACACCATGACACATGAATAAACAGAGCTGTGAAGGATAATTGCATCATGGCTTTCACTAGAGTATGATTTATTTATTTATTTTTAAAAACTAAAACTAGAGGCTTTGTCACAGTCCTAAATTGAAAATAGATGACCGTCATGGGGGCTTTAAAAAAAAAAACACAATTGGTTTGCTAAAATTTCTGTATTTTATTAGGATTTTGACTCTTCCTATTTACATGTGGGTCTTGCTCTCTTTTTATTTGTGTTTAGGTATTTTTCTTGTGTTATTTTTGGCTTATTGAGTTTATTAATTATTGAGTTATTTATTGAATTTCCTAATATAATTAAATGTCAAGATTTAATTATCATTATAGTTGTAAAATGATCTCAAAAAAAAAAAAATAGAGAGTTAAAAAATTAAAAAAAATTAAAAATAATAAAAAACAGAGAGATTTTATTTGAGTTGAAAACCACTCAAAATAGTTGCAACTTTAATGAAAGTGCAAGTCAGTGCCTTCTATGAGTAAAAGCTATGACATGAAATGAAAAATGTTTGGGGGCCCTAATTTTTATGGCTCAAATGGCTTAAAATTGCCAAAATGACGTCGTTTTGGCAATTTTGATGTTGTTTTGTACTCAAAACGACGTCGTTTTAACAAATTCGAGTCATTTGAGCCACAAAAATTAAGACCCTCTACCATTGCTGGACATGAAACATATGGACAGTTTTTCTTTTTAATTGGCAATTTTGTTGGACAAAATTTTATTCAGTTGTATTTTTATTTGCACTATTATATCTGTGAGTTATCAGAGTTTATTTGCGAATACAATCCAAATTGTGCCTATGTAGAAGAGTTTGTATTGATATTTCATATCTTAACTTGAGCATTTTTTATTTGCCACTTTGCTAACTAAGTCTGGGGATCAAACTGCCCAGTCAGCTCGCAAGGTCTAGGGGGCAACGCCTAGTCGGCCTCGAGCGGTCTTTTGTGTGCTCGAGTGGTAGATGTTACGCTCTAGCAGTTGATCTATATGTGAGTACCGTCATTAGTCACACTGCTCAAGTGGTAAAGTGACCGCTCCAGCATTCTTCATGGCTCTGTTTAGTATAAAGTGCGTTGTTTGCTATTTTTAGGATTTAATCCGTCCAAATTCTACGAGAAGAGTAAAAACCAAAGTATTCTATATTAAAAGGTGTTTATATATAAGTTTTCTTAATGTATAGAAGGTGATCAATTGATTAACGAACTACATATTGACAAATATCAAGGATTGTTTTGTTCGTTCATTTGTATAAAGAGAGAAGTATTCATTGGTGGATTCTAGAGAACTTGGACTTGAAACTTTGGTAGATTTCGGAAAGGCTCATCGTCATGGATTCGACATTGGCATTGTAGATTCAACGTTGGTGAGCAATTTTGAGGTGAAGGCAGTCATGGAGAGGCATATCGGGTTTGGTTAAATTCGAGTGGGGATTTGTTAGATAATTGAGGGTTATGTAATTCTTTTTTGTCTTTTTGGTAAATTGTTTTGTGATTTTGATCCGTGATTTTTTATTAAAATTAGAGGTGCTCCAATTATGATTTTTTCACATTAATCATTGGCCTGATTTGTTGTTGATTATTTGATTGGGATTGCTATTGGTTGTTTAAAATTGAATCATAATCACAAATTAATATGTCAGAGATTTTTAGAATTTTCAAGTTTGATCTAGTTTATTTGAACTATTTATAATTTTTTTTTATTATGTGAGTTTGTATTAAATTGTTGGATATAATTTCTGCTTATAATTTTTTAAACAGAAATAACATATATAAGTTGATTTCTAAAAACTGAATTGGGGTACTTTTAATTTTAATGTTTATATTATCAGTTTTAAATTTACAATAAAGTGCACTAAAGGAAAACCTATTGTACCTACTTGCACTCCTATTAAAAAAAAATAATAATATGTTTGGTTTTAGTTTTTTGAATTTATTTTTTAAAAAAATAATTTTTTTGTTTTTCGTATTTCGTATTTTTTTATTTTTAGTAAATATTTTTAAAATTTTAATTTTTTTTTTTTAAAACTTTTTTAGATACATCTAGATGCACCTTATTTAGATGTATCTAAAAAGTAAAATATTTATAAAAAAATTAATAAATACACAAAATATGAAAATTATACTTTTTAAGTGTTTTTTTGTTAGGTGTATGTAAAAATTAAAAAAATTACTTAAAATATTAAAAAAAAATCAGTAAAAAAAATATGAAAAACAAGAAAGTAAAATTTTTAAAAATTATTTTTAAAAAACTAAAAACAAACATGGTGATTATTATTTTACATTAATTTTTCCTGAAAATATGGTGCAGGTTTCTATTAGTTGTGTATTAATGCAACAACGCTATGTTTACCCTTTTTTTTTTTAACAGTTTTTGAGGACAGGTTAAATAAGTACAAAAAAAAAAAAAAAAAAAACATTAATACAAAAAAGTCAATATATTCTCTTTAATTTTGTACCCTTTTTTTTCTTGTGTAAAATATTAAAATACTAATAAAAAAAAGTAAAAATATCTTCTTGGTGTATCTCATCTCACTGTAAACACAGTTGATATATTAATATATTTATTTTACCAATAAAAAATATATTTTAATAATTCTTTTAATTTTTTGACTAAAATATTAAATTAAAAAAATTAATATGTTTGGAATAATTTTTAAAATTTTTACCACAAATGTGCAAAAAATTTAAAAAAAAAAAAAAAGATGTTTCGTATAATTTATTAACTTTTTAATTTTTTTTATAACTTTTTTAATTTTTAGGATAAATTACAAACTCTCCCTGAGATTTGCTTAAATTACAAATTACTTCTGTAGTTTTAGAAACTACATTATGCCTCTAAAGTTTCTAATTTCATAACAAGTAGGTCATTTTATTAATAAATCATCAAGTTAATTAACAATTTTTAATAATGTTAAAATTTTGTTTCAATTAATAATTTAAATAATTTTATTATTGTATAAGTGAATAGTTAGAAATTTCACTTTTTCAGTTAATTCTATTAAATAAAAAATTCTGATAGGAAGATATTTGTAATTTTACAAATCATAGAAGACAATTCATATTTTAAACAAATCTAAAAAAATATATTTATAATTTATCCTAACTTTTAAGTATTAAAATCAACGACTTCCAAACCAGGCCTAATTGTATGTTTCGCAGTAACCACCACTTTCGCTTTAGAAAGAAGCATCGACGCACTTGCAAGACGTGACAAAGCAAGGTATACTTTAATAGTCAAAAAAATCATCAAAAAAATTCCTTTTGTATGGTAACCAGGTGTCTTTAGCAGGACTTTGATTCAACCATTTGACTCACTCAGAATTTTTATATAGATTTTTATCCAAAATCTTCCATAAAAAACAATTACTAAAATAAGAATTTGGTTAAACATTTCTTTCCTTGTCTTTAAATAACAATTAATTATGTTTTACATTATTAGAGAGAGAGAGAGAGAGAGAGAGAGAGAGAGAGAGAGAGAGACGTCTTTACTTGTGAAGGTGGATTTTAGTGAAAATGATTCATAAATTAAAGAAGAGTAATTATTGAAGATAGCTAACACAGAAAGGGACATCAATCGGGCCTAGTTTCATGGGGGGTGTTGACAGCTTGGTATTGGTACTATGTCGTAATTGTAGGAACAAATTGCGTGATTATGTTAGTCCCTTGAACTTCATTTTTAAAATTAATTACATTCACATTTACAATCTGTTTATTTAGATAAAAAAAAAATATTAAATAAATAAGAAGATTCAAATCACTAATCTCCTAATATAATACAACAATCATGATCTATTGAATTAGCCGTGTTAGTCAATAAACCGAAAGTTATACTCTTAATCTTTTATCAAAATTTTATAAATAAATTATACGTAACCTTTATAGTTTGATTCAATTTTTACTTTGATCTCCGTTATTTTAAATTGAAATTTATTCTTTATACTTGAAATCTAATTTCAATTTATTCCTTCCGTTTAAGTTGTAAGATGAACGTAACGATTTTGGAACATTTATCGGTCTCCAAAGGTGTACACGTAAGAAAAATTAACAACAATTTGGACCAAATAACCATATTGACACTAAATTTAAAATATAGGGAACAAAATAAAATTTAAGTGAAATTATAAAAATAAAAAATATAATTTATCCAAATTTTACTTTAATCTTTTTATTTTTAATTTTGACAGGGATCCAAAATTGATGGGGATCAAGATAATCACTGGACCACAAGGCAAGTTGTGCCCCACACTTGATTTAGATATCTTCTTGCATGACAAGTGATATCAATTTTTTTTTAATTTTTCATGAAATATACATGATCTTATAAGTTGATCATGCAACTTTAGCAACAATGGTAAACCAATGGGGGCAAGGACAATGACACCACCAGTTCCATTTTTGGTTAAGGTTTCACACCAAGCGTCTTGGGTGGAGTCAATAGTTTCTCGCTCTAAAAATATATCCCAACTATATCCTATATAAGAAACTTGTATTTATGTGTACTCACTCTATCCATTGCTTTTTTACTTCTCTTTGTTACAATTTATAGTTGAAGATATAAGACCAAAGTGTTGCAAATATAGCATTCGTTAGCTATCCAAAAAAAGTTTTGTTTAATTTTTTTTTATAATTTTGTGGGAAAAAAAAAATGATTATGGTTTAAATGTGACATTTTATCTTATTAACTTTTTAATTTATTTTATTTTTTAATGGGTTAATTTAGTCCCAACCACCTTGCTAAACAGGGAGTTAAAACTCTTATATGTAAATACAAAATATATCAAATTTTTACATTTTCAACCGAATAAAATCGTAAACTAAACCGTAAGGATCGATTCATGTAATATGTGAACCAAACCGAACTACATACTAAAACAACTAGACTAAACCTACCAGTTTGATCTGGACTTGAATGGATTGCCATTTTTTCAATTTTTTCCAGTCAGCCCTAACTCCAAGACCAATCCCAACAGCTCCTCATGTAAACTGAGCCAAGACTACGAAATTAGGGGTACATTAATATATTACCTTTATTCTACATTCATAACCCCATTAATTAAATAAATAAATAAAAACTCAACATTCAAACATCAAACCAACCAAAAACAAAATATTATTCAGCATATTCAAACTCTGACCGACCAAAGATAAAAATCAAACATCCGAGGTAATTTCTTCGGACTTCTAGCCCGCGGTTGAGCACCGTTACTGTCCCCTTCGAAACATTGTCTAGCTCTATTTTTTATTTTTTAGAAGAATATTAAAATGATCAAATTTTTGTACAGAATTATGTGACATCTTACATATCATTCATGGATTGTACCAATGCATAAAATGTGAGGTCCATTCTACCAATACAGTTATTACACATCATTTAATAAACAATTTTAGAATAAATATGTGTGTATATATATATTGGTGATACTAAAGCAACATGTATATAATATATTATTAAACTCACATTTTGGCCCTGTCGGTTTCATTCTCAAAATACTTTTCTAAACATAATTTTTTGACACAATTTGCCAAAACAATATTTTTGTATTTTTTATTCAAAAATAGAAAACCAAACACCAAAACTGATGAAAATCAAATTTGTATGGTGACCTGATCCGATGAACCTGCAAAAGAAGGGATGATATTCAAAAACCCTCCCATAATTAAGTTAACTATGTTGGAATAGAATAAATCTAGAGAGAAATATTGAAAAGTGAGATTTAGGATTTAGATTATTAATTATCTTATGCTTGTCCTCCCTTGACCTTTTATAAAAGGTCTCTCAGATGCCCACTTAGCAATGGTGAGCTCCATATTGTGAGTTGTGCGTACACTATAGTGTTATCGAAAATAAGAGGAGAGTTGTGAGTATGATTGTCCATTTCTTCATTTTTCAAAAATAGAAAGAAAAAAAATGGGTAATAATAAAGAAAATATATCAAATGGGGCATTATTTCTTTTTTGGGTAATGAAATGAAAAATAGATATCAATGAACTATTTTGTCTATGGTTCCCAAAAAAAAAAAAAAGAAAATATTTTGTCTGTGGGGAGGCACAAAAGCATTCAAGAATTTTGGGGCCCAGTGGGCAAAATAAATTGGGTCATGTGGCCTAGCAAGCCTGGATGAACTATATGCATCTAAATTTGGTTGTATGATATTCCAAGTCCGGTCCATGAGGGCTTTAGTAATTTCACTTTCACTCCAGAATGTGTAGAGATGGGAATGGGGTTGAATTTTTTCGGATTTCTCACTTAATTTTTTAATTTTTAATTTTACTTAGTGATATAATTTTATATTTTATCTTAACCTTAATAATTTTGTTCTACTTGTCTCTATTCTTGACTCTTCCCTATCAATACAAGTCCGAACTTTATATATTAGAATTGGATTAAAATCAAATACAATCGGGTCAGGTAATTTTTTCATCCCTAGGCATTGTAGCCTCAAGTGCTCACAAGTCTTGAAGCTACACCCCAAGTCCAACTACAACTTGAGCTTGAGCATTGATTGTATTTTAAAGTTCATGTGGAGGGGTTTTGAGTTTGAACGAATTTTCGTTTGTGCAAATTTAACATATTAATCATTGGCCATTCAATCTTGTAAACTAATCGAGACCGAAATTGGAAAAAGAGATATGAACAAAAAGGAATAACCAATCAATGAAAGAACACGAAGCTATTTTGTTTCAATAGAGGTACGAGAAATAGTTGAAGAGGTTCTATTTTCTTTGGACAAGCAAACCCAAAAAGAGAGATCGGGGTGATGGAGGCTTGAAGAAATAGAAATCAAATAAATAGAAGTGTCGTGAGATAAGAGCTACACTTAGACTATATTTGAATTTTAGTATGAATTTGGACCGGAAAGGAAAAGACAAAAGAAATAAAATAAAATAAAAATTAACTTATATTTTATTCACATTTTTTTTCCCTAAATTTATATCTAAATTCATGATCTAAAGACAATCTTTCTTAACTTTTATCTATAATTGAAATATTCTCTCTATATGTTCATAAAATACAATGTTTATGCTAAGTAAAGAAATAAAATGAATGTATTTAGATACTTCTTTAAATGTTGTACCTTTATGAGGTGGTCTTGTAATTGGGATAGCCTCTCCTCTATATTTTCAATTTTTCATATTTTTCTTGTAGGTTATAATTTGAACTCTTATCGATAATTCGAACTGTCTATCTCATATACACCCCTTCATACCTCTTCATACTTTTCTTTTTCGATAAAACTAATTTTTTACATGCATATCTTTTATTATGAAACTTATAAGATAGACGATTTAAATCATCAAGATCTAAATTAAGACTTACGATAAAAATATAAACGGACATTTACACTCAAATCCTAATTTATAAATTTATACTCCATTAAGTTTTAATTAAGATTTTTTAGACCTTCAAGTCTCATTAAATTTTTAGTAGTCGGAATTGCCCTTCAAACAATGATTGTCCATCATTTATGATTATCTATAAAGAAACCTGATAATTCGATATTTATTTTGATTTTCAGAATTTTAAAATATCAACTTCCAAATTGAGAAAAATTTTTAAAAAAATTTATATGCAAAAAAAATAAAATAATAACTAATGTGTGTGTTTGGTTTGAGTTTTTTGGATTAAATTTTTTAAAAACTAAGTTTTTTATTTTTCATGTTTTTTTATTTTTAGTGAATATTTTTACAATATTAAGCATTTTTTTTTTTTACTTTTTTAGATGCACCTTACTTAGATGTATCTAAAAAGTAAAAAAATTATGAAAAATATTTTTAAAAATTAATAAACACATAAAAATACACAAAATATACTGAATTCTCATTTTTTTATTTTTTATTTTTGTATTTTTGGTATTTAGTGAATTTTCAAAAGATTTTTTCATAAAAATTATACTTCTTATTTGTATTTATTTTAGGTGAGAGGGGAGTTTGTGCCAAGCAAACGGGCCGAGCTAGTTGTGACTTGGGCCTTGTCGTTGGATTATGCGACCGAGTTGGCATAGCCAAAGGCAATTTGGTCGAGGTTCTAGATCACGCGGCTAAGTTAGCCCGAGGTCCGAAAGTTGGACCGAGCTAGTTGTTCGACGTGGATCATTAGTTGGGCTAGTTGTTCGGCGTGGATCCTTTGCCAAGCTAGGTGAAACGATGGTGCTTCCGACCGGACTAAACGCACTTGTTGCACACCAAGGCCGAGCAAGGTCCCGGGGACGAATGGGTACGACTGAAGAAGTCAGCTAGATGCCTTAGATTTTGGCTGGTCAAGAGTAACGCGGTTCCAAAGGGCGGACTGTAACGCCCTGCAGGAAGTAACTCGGTAAGATTTGCTATATGGCCTAATCAGAAAGTAAGGAGAGGAATCTACTAAGGTTGCATGTCAATACCATTTGGTGGTTTGGCCAAATATTGTTTGGTAGTATTGGCGCGTAGACGTGTAAGAAATAGAGAGGGTAGTACAGTCACGCATCTAGAAAATGACGAACAGAGTGGTGCGCGCAGAAACTATTTAAACTGTGCGGCACCTCCATATAACAAGTCTGGAATATCTGAACACCAGAGTGACCTACCACTTTGTCTCCTCTCTCTCTCTCTCTCTCTCTCTTTCTCTTTCTCTCTAAGAGTGCTAACTTGACCGTCGGAGGGGTTTTCCAGCAACACACCCGTCGGGTAGCTCACCGTCGTTGTATTCTTAGGTTATTCGGAGTGAAGCGAAGCTTGGACACAAGAAGTACGAAAGGTTACAAATATTTTCTTCCTATACAATTAGCGCCATCTGTGGGAATTCGACAGAAAAAACCTTGTTCTCCAAGCTTTTCAGTCATCTTTTATGGCGAACAACGACGACATTCTGCTATCCGCCATCGACGGCATCACGCCAGAGTTCGCTCGACGCAGAGATGGCTTGTCCGCCATTCTGACAATGGCTGGTTTAGAGACCTTCGTGCGAGGACTTTCCATAGATGCGTAAGACAAGAGCGCAAGGAGTTCTGGACGCTCTGTCAACCTAGAAGAGCATCGCCGACGGCGAGACTTACATACTTAGCACCTGGAAGACAAGCTGAGAGACCAAGATACCATCATCAAAAAGATGGCGATGGAGATTGAGGCCATGAAATGCCAGATGAAGGGAAAAAGCGTCGCTAAAGTGGGGAACCATAGTAAGCATGCCTATTCTAATCGTTCCGACAGTCAGAATAAGCGCTGCACCCCTTCACTCTCCGTCACAAGAAGCTTCAAAGCTGGAGACTACATCACGCCGATGGCGACATCTCTTACTGAGGACAGCAGTTACCACCCCTCATGTCCGACGACGGCATTAGAATATTCATGCTCCGATCGTTCGAAAAACCTGAGGGATGTGTTGGAGGTGCACGCTCGCCAGCGAGAAGTGCAGAGGGTGCCTTCACTACAGCGACTGGCCCTTAGAGGGTGAGCCAGTGAAGTGGTCGCCATGTCACCACAATGCTTGGCAGCACATGCGCCACCAGACAGAGAGTTAGCAAGGCTGAGTGCCACCCCTTTTTTCGTAGAGATCGTGAACACATCGTTTCCCCCTGGGTTCCATCAGCCAAAGTTTACGCTCTATGACAGGAAGACCGATCCGTACATGCACGTAAGCCACTTCCGGTAGGTTATGGCTGGACATAGACAAAACGATGCGTTCATGTGCCTTATTTTTCTATTGAGTTTGGATGAGTTGGTCCTAAAATGGTCAAGAGGCTGCCAGAGGAAAGTATCAAGAGGTGGCAGCAATTGGGGGAGGCATTCACGACTGGATTCAAGACCAACACCAAAACAACCAAAGAATTCGACCAGCTTTTGGGAATCAAGATGGAAATAGGTGACTCTTTGAAAGCGTACAATGCCAAGTATTGAGAGACATTCAATGAGATTCTTGATTGCCTGATGAACCTAGCAATCACCAAATATAAACGCGGTCTTCCAATTGGATATAGACTGAGAGACTCGCTCACAATGAATTAGCCGTTGGCCATGGAACGGCTCATGCAACACGTTACTGAGCACATTCGAGTTGAAGATGATGCAGTCGCAGCTACTGTGAAGGCAAGTTTGGTAGTAGAGGACAAGAGAGTAGCGGAAAAGATTCAAGCAGTCGGACAAGAGGATGGCCATGCAAACAACCATGGAAGAAATATAGGGAGTTCGGTTTTGGAAGACGTCAATAAGAAGGTCGAGAAAAATGGGCATAAAACTCGCAAAATATAAATAGCCAATCTATTTTTGGAACGCCGAATACTGCCAATATGAAGTTTTATTCTTAGTTTTACTTTTGTAACCCATCTATTATTGATGTAATGAAACAAGTAGGTCGTTTTTTAGAAGTGTTGTATTTTCGTCCCACCAAACAGATTTAGCGCGGTCTAAGGGGCAACTAACAATCATTTTGACAGAAAAATCAGAATTCCTTACCAGGCTAATTTTGCTTGGCAAGATAAAAGTTGGTGTTTTGTTCAACTTTGGAATTCCTTCCCAGGCAGATTTTGCTCGGCAAGAGATTTGTTGATGGTTTTGATCAACATTAGAATTCCTTGCCGAGCTAATTTTACTTGCTAAGTCTTGCTGGGTTGATTTTGCTCGCCGAGATATAAGTTGTCGAGCTGATTTTGCTCGCCTACTTTAAAGTTTCTTACCGAGCTAATTTTGCCCACCAAGAAGCAAGTTGTCGAACTGACTTTGCTCGCCAACTTTGGAGTTCCTTGCTAAGCTGATTTTGTTCGCCAAGAAGCAAGTTGTCGAGCTGACCTTGCTCGCCAACGTTAGAGTTCTTTGTTGAACTGATTTTTCTCGCCAAGAAGCAAGTTGTCAAGCTGACTTTGATCGCCAACTTTGGAGTTCCTTACCTAGCTGATTTTGCTTGCTAAGAAGCTAGTTGCCGAGTTGACCTCGCTCGCCAACTTTCAAGTTTCTTGCTGAGCTGATTTTTCCTGCTAAGAAACAAGTTGCTGAGCTAATCTTGCTTACCAATGTTAGAGTTCCTTGCCTAGCTAATTTTACGTGCCAAGAAGCAAGTTGCCGAGCTGACTTTGCTTGCCAACTTTGGAATTCCTTGCCGAGCTAATTTTGCTCGCCAAGAAGCAACTTGTCGAGCTGTTCTTGCTCGCCAACTTTGGAATTCTTTGTCGAGCTAATTTTGCTCGCCAAGAATTAAGTTGCCGAGCTGACCTTACTCGCTAACTTTGGAGTTCCTTGCCGAGCTTATTTTGCTCGCCAAGAAGCAAGTTGCCGAGCTGACTTTGCTCGCCAATATTGATGTTCCTCGCCGAGATGATTTAGCTCGCCAAGAAAGTTGCCGAGCTGATTTTACTCTCCAAGAAGTAAGTTACCGAGTTGACTTTGCTCGCCAACTTTGAAGTTCTTAAACCGAGCTGAAGTTAAGTAATCCCAATCACGTTACAACAGAAGAGATTTAAGGCCAACGACCAAGCAAAGAGTCTAGTTTGGTCTAATAATGTAATTCCGGTCACGTGAATACGGACGAAATTAAAGGGCAATTGAGAGGGGAGTTTGTGCCAAGCAAACGGGCCGAGCTAGTTGTGAGTTCGGCCTTACCGTTGGATTATGCGATCGAGTTGGCATAATCGAAGCCAGTTTGGTCGAGGTTCTAGATCACACAGCTGAGTTAGCCCGAGATCCGAAAGTTGGACCGGGCTAGTTGTTCAATTGGATCATTAGCAGGGCTAGTTGTTCGGCGTGGATCATTAGCCGGGCTAGTTATTCAGCGTGGATCCTTTGCCGAGCCAGGTGAGGCGATGGTGCTTCCGATCGGACTAAACGCACCTGTTGCACACCAAGGCCGAGCAAGGTCATCTGGGACGAATGGGGACGGCTGAAGAAGTTGGCTAGACGCCTTAGATTTTGGCCGATCAAGAGTAACGCGGTTCCAAAGGGCGGACTGAAACGCCCTGCAAGAAGTAACTCGGTAGGATTTACTATGTGGCCTAATCGGAAAGCAAGGAGAGGAATCCACTAAGGTTGCGCGTCAATACCCTTTGGCGGTTTGGCCAAATATTGTTTGGCAATATTGACGCATATGCGTGTAAGGAATAAAGAGAGACTGAACAGCCACGCATCTAGAAAAGGACGAACAGAGTGATGCGTGCAGAAACTATTTAAACTGTGCGGCGCCTCCATATAACAGGTCTGAAATATCTGAATACCGAAGCGACCTACCACTTTGTCTCCTCTCTCTCTCTCTTCCTCTCTAAGGTTGCTAACTTGACCGTCGAAGGGGTTTTCCAACAGCACACTTGCCGAGTAGCTCACCGTCATTGTATTCTCAGGTTATTCGGAGGGAAGCGAAACTTTGATACGAGGAGTACGGAAGGTTACAAATATTTCCTCCCTGTGCATTAGGTGTGTCTAAAAATCAAACAAAAAAATTGCTTAAAATATTAAAAAAAAAAAAAACACACACACAGAAAATAAGAAAGTAAAATTTTGTAAAAAGTGTCTTTGGAAAATAAAAAACAAGCAAAGTAAATATTTTTCTTGAAAAAATTGAATTATTTTTTTGGGTAAAACTGAAAATTTTGTGTCTATAGAGGAACATGATGATGGAACATTGATATACAAAACTAAAAAAAAAAAAAAACTTTTAAAAATGAAAAAACTAATAATGTTCTCAGTTTTAAAACTGAAAAAAAAATTAATTAATATTCTCGATTTTATTGGATAGTTAAGTCAAACCAATAAGTAAAAAGGCAAAAACGTTTAATCTCATATTCTGTTTTTTTTTTATCTGTTAGTGAAACAATTATCTGAAGTATTACTTTACAAAATTAATAATGTTCTTAATTTTTAAAATTAGAAAAAAACTGATAATATTTTTAAGTTTACAAAACAAGACTTGTTAGTTCAAAAAATTTTAGATAAGATCTAAACTATCATAATATTTATAAATAAAAATTTTAAATAATTAACTCAAATATAAATTGGATCTTATCCGGTTCTAATGTCAACACGACCTCATCGATGTAGGCTTTACTTTTCTATTTGTGTGGGCGCACTATAATCTTTCTTCTTTTTATTTATTAGTTTCTAGAAACTTGATACGATTAAAGTCATTCCTGTCATTATCACAAATTAAAATTTTAAATATAAAAATTTAAGAATAAAATTATTTTTTAAAAAATAAATAAATTTTGTTATTAAAAGTGTTTTTATTTTATTTTTAGAGATAAAATTAAATATTTATTGATGAATAACTATACTTTTAGACTAATACTTTTGTCTCAAAAAATAAAATTCTTGGGACCAAATTATTTTATCTCTAAAACTATATTTATTAATAATATTTTAAAATTTTTGTTCTTAAATTTTTTTCTAACTTTTTAAACGAGATTTTAACGACTATTCTCGCGACGATAAAAATTAATTTCAAAATATTTTTTACAATAAAATTTGACTTTTGATTACAAAAAGTATTTGATCCCTAAAATGCATGTAAAATATTTATAAAACTTATTTAATTTGTATGAAGTTTTACTATCAAATTAATAGTATCACTACTAAGAACCCAAAATAAATTACTAATGGTGTGTTTGTTTGAGAGATTTGAAAAAAAATTTAGAAAAAAAAAGAGAAAATATGTGTGAAATTAGATGAAATATAAGTATATTTTATTCATATTTTATCTTTTTTTTTTTTTTTTTTAAATTATTTTTTAAATTTTCTAATCAAACACAGCGTAAATATTCTACACAAATTTATATGATTGCTGCCAACATAAATTTTAACTCATATTAATATTATTGTGTAAAATATTTAATAATTCATTTTCATCCTAACATTTTTTTTTACTACACGACACCGTAATATGTGGGTCTTGACCAAGCGCTGTTTTTCCCAATAAAGTATTTGGCGCATGTGAGTGAATCAGACAAAAACTGACACCGATTTTGGCCTCATTTATGCAAATTTTTATTTTTTTGTGATACTTCCGAAAGATTATTAACAGTTTATTTTCTATTTTTATTTCTATACTACTCATGGAAATTAAATCAATCTAACAGTTATTAAAGCAGCATGGCATCGAGAGTTAAAATTGTATATTAAAATGTTTATAAATAAAAGTGTAGTTCTTTTTTCTTTTCTTTTTTTTATCAGAATAAAAGTGTAGTTCAATTATGACTATTAAATAATTATTAATTTAATGACTGTAAAACTAATAAAATAAAGGTATTAAAATATGGATTAAATTGTGTATAAGGTGAGAAAGAGTTCACTTGAGTGTGTATAAATACATATTGAATAAACTAATTCAATTTTTGTTTTTAAAAAGTACAACTAAGGCCTATTTTGGGAAGTAGGTTAAAAGTCCCTTCCCCTTTTAACCCACTTTATTCTCTCACAAAAAAGTCAAAAAAAATCAAAAAAATAACTTTTTATCATCTTTCCAAAACACCTCTAAAACTTTATAATTCTCAACTGTTAGAGAATAACCAATTGATGTGTTTTGTTTGTGTTAGGTTTGGGAACAGGCTTGGTTGGGTTAGTTTAGGCTCAAGCCCTGCGCTACAAACTTAGCATCGACAAGCTAATTGATTGGCTTGCGAGCTAAGTTTAACGAGTTAAAATTCATGCGTACTTTTGAGCTCTCTATTTTTTTTACTGTTTATTTCTAGTTTTGTTGGGTTAGTGGCTCAGTGTACACCTCCCATGGACTAGGTTTCAACATCCTAAGTCTTATCTCGAGTCAAGCCATATGCAATCTAGCCCAACTCGAGTAAAGTACACGCTTGAGCTAAGTAAAAATCTGATGGACAGGGTTGCTAACTTTTGGGTGAAATGATGATTTTTAAGGCTGTGTTTGGTTGGAGAATTTAGAAAGGAAAAAAGTAGACGAAATGTAAATAAAATAATCTTACATTTCACTTAATTTCACATATCATTTTCCTTTTATTTCCTTTTTTTTTCCTTTACTATATCATTTCTCAAATCTCTCAATCAAACACAACCTAAATGTTTGTGGAAAATGTTAACAAAAATGGAATGGAGAAGATGTTTTGTTGCTCAAATGAAATTGTCTAGGTGTACATTAGTGTAAGATATTATCATAATTCGTCAAAATTATTGTCAAATTTTTAGTGCTGCATTAATTGTGGGAACTGAACTAACAAGGGCTGGATTTTCAGCTAGCTCTCTCTGAGATCTCATACTGTACTCTGATTGACCTTAGGCTCTTCTGTGGCGTGTGGCTAATCTCTATTGATGCCTCGGTGGTTAGTCCATTCCTATGAGTTGGGTTAAATCTGACCGCCAACTGACTACTCTGAAGTCTAGGTCCACGAATGCAGTGATGATACTACATACCATCTTTTTTCTAGTTCAACAAAAAACAAAAAATAAAAATAAAAATAAAAACTGACAAGGGGAAAAAAAGAGTTTTATTATTATAAAATATGTTAAAATTGGCTCTATTCTTTTTTATTTTTCTAGATATTTTAACATATTCATTGTTTATTCAGACACTCATTACATGCTTATTTGAGAGTTGACTTTCTCAATATATTCTTCTATTTTTTTATAAACAAATAGCATAAAAAATATAAATAATAATCTAATAATTTATAGTATTATTTTAATTTTTTAACTAAAAACCTAAATTTTCAAGCAGGACCTAAATTAACGAACTCACATAACACAAAATTGAGCTCCATTTATACTACTTTTTATCGGTTACTATACAGTGACACCCAATTTTAACGTTTTCATAGACAATGTTCCAAAACAAGCTACCTAGCACCTGACAATTTTGACAATTTCCACGAATTTAGCATTTTCAACGCAATAACAAAATACAAAATGTCGTCATCGCCACTGATGCTTTCATGGGCTTCTACTTATATTTATAGATAAATAGTTGAGTTGGAGTAAGTGAGAGAAAACAAGAGTTCTAGCAAAATAAACATCAGAAAAATGGCAAGTGAAAATCGGAGTTGTAGAGTGAACAACAGATGGTCTCTCACGGGCATGACCGCTCTCGTCACTGGTGGAACCAGAGGCATTGGGTTAGAATCTATTCTCTCATCTCAATCAATCTCTCTTTGTATTTATTGTTATGATGTTTCACTTGCTCAGTTTGTTTCGATTAAAAACTTTTTGTACAAAACATTTTCTTTTAATAAACATTTTACATGTAAAACATTGATTGTAGGCATTGTTTGGGAAGGACTAAAGTGACTATTTTAGTCACAAAAGACAAAATAGGTTATTTTAACCATAAAAAAACAAAACATTACATCCAACCCATAATCATTACACTCTTCTCTCACAAAAAAAAGCTAAAAAAGTCAAAAAGTCAAAAAGTCAAAAAGTGTTTCTCAAACCAAGTTTTTTAGCCCAGGCTAAAATAGCTAAAAAAGTCAAAAAATCAAAAAGTAAACCCATTTCTCAAACGGAGGCTATGATGGTGTAAGACCCGCGTGGGTGGTGGTGGTGGTGGTGGTGGTGCCGGTGGTGGTGATGGTGGTGGTAGAACAGTGATGGCGGTGGTGATAATAATTGTGGTGGCGGTAGGATTATAGAGTGGTGGTGGTTAGTGGTGGAGCCACTATACATTCGTCTCCTTGACTTTTTCAAAAAAAAAAAAAATTAGCCTAAGTTTTTGAAATTTTTTTTTTTTTTTTCAATTTTTCCCCTGAACAATTATATATATTCCTTCTAAATTTATTCATTATTTCTCCAATAAACATAACTCACCATTAACTAGAATTAAACATAGATTGATTCGTTATTTGTTTCCCAAATAAATATAATGCGTTTCCATATTTTATTAGAATTTTTCATTTTCATTTCTTGTTACTTGAAAGTTCTATAGATTTGAATGGTGTGATTGTTTTTTTTTTTTATTTTTTTCTCCACGAAACCAAACCAAACTAACTTGGTGTTCTAAATAATATTTTACCTTACTATTGCCCTCACTTTGCCAAATTTTTTGTTCTGCCATTGGTGATGAAGGCAGTGGTGGGGACCGTGGGGTCGTTATGTTAAATTTCATTTTTGACCTGAAAATTATTTTTATTTTTATTTATTATTATTATTATTTTTTGTGGTGGTTTATGTATGAATTTTAGGTATGCTATAGTAGAGGAATTGGCAGGATTTGGTGCCACAGTGCATACATGCTCTAGGAATGAAAAAGAGCTGAATGAGAGACTACAAGAATGGGAAAGTAAGGGATATAAAGTAAGTGTCTCAGTATGCGATTTGTCATCAAGAGCCCAACGAGAGGAACTTATGAAGACCGTCTCTTCTGTCTTTGATGGCAAACTCAACATCCTTGTAAGTTCAATCTTCAAATCTACCAACTACCTGTGCTTCTCATAGTCATTTTGCATGTAAACAATCTTAATATATTCATTTGTAAATAGAAAGTTTATACAGAAAATATATTCATAATAATGTGCCCATAAGAAATCATATTATTATGCATAAAAATTCTATTTATATATCATTATTTCTTCAACTATATGCCCATGCATAGCAATCTGTTCAATTCGATCAATTTAAAGTACTGTTATTCGGTCACTTGGGTCATAGAGAGTAAGAACGTTTCTTTGTTGGAGGTAGCTTCCTTCTGGTCGACATTTTGATTGGAAGATCCCATTTTGAGCCTAGTTTAGGGTCACTACATTGATTCTAACGGTTCAATTTTTAATGTCTCTCGAGTAAATCATTCATAAACAAATCAATTTGATTGAATATCGATAGCTACATTTTTGTATTACATTTATCTTTAAAAAAATAAATGACAAATATAATTTAAGAAATCAATTGTTTAATTGTTTTAAAAATGTTATTCAATTATGTAGCAACCGATATCTAATAATCAATCAATCAAATTTTTTGCATGGATGGTCTATTTAAAAGACACTAAAAATATTGAACGATTCAAATTAATAAAATTGAATCGAAATGGGTTCATAATAAATTAAACTGGATTCTCCAGTTCAAATAGTGGTGTAAATGTATTTATTTTTTTCTGAATAATATAGTATGAGCAGAAAACAAAACTGATTGATTAATATTTGCCGAAAACAGTTGAGTAGGAAGTGGTTGGTACAATAACTTCAGTAACAATGTTAAAGATGGCGATCTCTTCCTACCACTTTTAGGTTAAGTTTGGCTACTACAAAATAATTCATCTTTTTATTTTTTTATCTTTTTTCTATCACATCACCTCTCTATTTTTTTGCATATCTTTTCGTAAAAAGATAAAAAGTACACTTATTTAGGTCATCCCAAACAACCCCTTAGTTTACTTCATGGTGCACACATTTTTTTTTTATTATTATTATTAAATTTATTAATAACGTCTATGTAGAACTCATAATAATTCAAAGTATACATATCTGATAAATAAAATATAATGAAAAAAGGTAAAAGGTATTAGCATTATCAGTGTGTTTGGTTTGAGTTTTCTGGATTAAGTTTTTTGAAAATTGACTTTTTTGGTTTTCATATTTTTTTTGTTTTTAGTGAATATTTTTTAAATTTTAAATATTTTTTTTTTACTTTTTTAGATGTACCTTACTTAAATGTATCTAAAAAGTAAAAAATTTGTGAAAAAATATTTTAAAAAATTAATAAATACATAAAAATATAAAAAATGTACTGAATTCTTGTATTTTTTTTTTATGTTTGGTATTTAGTGAATCTTTAAAAGATCTTTTTTATAATTTTTTTACTTTTTAGGTGTATTTATGTTAGGTGTGTTTAAAAAGTAAAAAAATTGCTTAAAATATTAAAAAAATTCAGTAAAAACAAAAAAATATTAAAAATAAGAAAATAAAATTTTTTGAAAAGTATTTTTTTGAAAAGTGAAAATAAGTAAGGTGGTTGTAACTTTAAAAAATAAAGAACGAAGAAAGTTGACAGAGGACTGTCCCGCAGGAAGCGCATAGGATGCTCCCTTTCCATATTATTACTTAAAAAATAAATTAAAGTAGGGGGTTGGGGATGCACCTTAGAGTGCGATCGGTAACATATGTTTTTATAATTTTTTTTTTATAGGGCTGTGATTGAGATTCTTTCCAATTACCATTCTCACCACTTTATACACATGTGGCGGATAGTGATTGGAGAGAAGGGAAAAAAAAAAACTGACCAATCAGAGAGAGAGAAGGTTAAGGGGATGGGGAAAAGGGAGTCTGGATTTTTTTTTGAAAAATGCTTGGGAGCACTAATTAGTGCTCCACTAATTAGGTGGCAGTGGGTCCCGCCAGTAATGATGTGATGTTTTGGTCTTGGAGTTGTATTTTTTTTTTTTTTTTACTTTTTTAATGCATTAGTGCTATTAGTGGTGGTGTTTAGTGGGATGAATCATTGTTGTTTTTTTTTCATATATGTAAATTTTTAATAATTATAAATAAAAATTCATTCTGTGTTTTTGTTTTAAAGTTTTGCAAGGAGTTTACAAAAAGAGATCTGTTACAGGGCCCGAAAAATTTTCGAGCCAACGGCTCGAATTTCAGGCGGTTGGAGGAAGAAGAAGGAAAGGAGGAAGAAGAAGAAGGAGAGGAGGAGCAGAACTGGAGGGCCCCCTAAAAATGGGGTTGGAGGCGGGGGTGGAGGCGGAGGCGGAGGCGGCGGCGTGCGGAGGCGGACGAGCGACGAGCTGCAGAGCGGAAGCGGGCGGAGGCAGAGGCGGAGGCGGAGGCGGCGATGCGACGGCCGACGAGCTGCGACGATCGGCCGACGAGCTCGGCCGACGAGCTCCGACGCCAACGACGACCTGCTTCTCTCTCTCTCTCGCCTGTGTTCTCTCTCTCTCTCGCCTGGGTTCTTCTTCTCAACGAAGAAGAAGAAAGAAAGGAGAAAAGAAAAAAAAAAAAAAAAAAAACAAAACAAAACCCCAAAACGACGTCGTTTTGGGGTTTTGAGCCAATTCGAGCCTCAAGTTTCGGGGAACTACAAAAAAAATTAGCTTTACTTGTTTAGAATTTTAGATTTTTTTTTCATTTCTTCCTCCCTCTGACCCTGTCACCCACACTACTCATTACTACTACCAGCCACTGACTTTGACAGTGACCTCTTTCGACCACCACCTTTGACAATCACTAATGATGTTGTCTACCTCCCATTGACAATAACCACCTTCAGTCACCACTTTAAGCGAAAAGCCAACCACCACTCTAGAAGATCAACAATCACCTCTAACCACATTTTGCTAATTTTCTTTTTGATCCTAGTAAATTGATATACGCACTATACTTTTTGACCCATTTTTTAAATTACTTTTTCATGATCCATATCATTATTGATTTCCAAATTAAATTGATATACACAATGTACTTAAATTTTTTAAGATCAATACTGGGTTAGGTGAACAATGCTGCATCAACTCTACTTAAAAAAACTACAGAAACTACCGCAGAAGATTTCTCAAAGATAATGAGAACCGATGTTGAGTCCCCTTACCATCTCTGCCAACTTGCTCATCCCCTCTTGAAAGCATCTGGATACGGAAGTATCATCTTCATCTCCTCTGTCGCCGGCGTTACTGCTCTGCCTGCAGTTTCAGTCTATGCCGCAGCTAAAGGTACGTGTGATAATTGAGCAACACTAGAGTTCCTTAAAACATTAATTTCAAATTTACCCACATTTATATGGCAGAGTTGGGTCTTATTTGGCTGAATTTTAAACAAATCAACAACTAATGTGCAACAATTCACGTCATTAAGTGTCAATTTAGGAGTGATAATTTAGAGGTCAATAATTCAATCATCATGAGTGTTTTTGAAAATGAGGGTAAAGAAATTCAAAAATAGAGGATCTCATATACACGTGGACTCCATGTCTTTATGTCTAACATTTTGGTGATGATTAGGCAGAAAATTTGAAGGTAATTATTGCTCATAAAAGCTTTCCATTGTTGGGTTTTTAGGTGCAATCAATCAGCTAACAAGGAACTTGGCTTGTGAATGGGCAAAGGACAACATTCGCACCAACACTGTAGCCCCATGGGCTGTGAAGACCACAATTATGAAACCAGTTAAGTACTACTCTGTTTTTACCCCAACTTGGAGATTTTTTTCACCAACTTCTTTTTTTAATAAATACTACGATCATTTTGTGCTGCATTTCTTGGTTTCTCCCAAATCTTTTTTTTTTTTTTTCCCTCCCAGCGATAGCAATGTCAAGGAACTTGAAAAAAAGTCTAAAAAGTTAGTAAGAAAGTAGAGTTTGTGAATGAGATTCATTCTAGGTGTAACCCAAATTTAGATTAATTTTTCAATGTCTACATTTTAGGCTCTCTAGCTTTTTCCTTTATTTTTTGAGTAACTGTTTGGACTACTTTCTTAAGTTCCTTAATAGTTTATCAAAATAAAAAGAATGAGTATTTTCATATTTTTCATTGTTTTTATTTTCAAAAACATTAAAAATAAAAGCACAACAAAAACACATAATTTTTGGGAGTAAATGTAAATAACTACTAATTACTTAAATTTTAATTATATTGTCTCTAGGAAGAAGTTGAACAATCCATTTCGGATGCATATATGAAAGTGATGTTACGAACTCCTCTCCGTCCCATAGCAGAGCCTAATGAGATTTCATCGTTGGTAGCATTCCTTAGCCTTCCTGCCGCTTCGTACATCACCGGACAAGTCATTTGTGTTGATGGCGGATATACAGCAGGTGGCTCCTAGGCCACTGATATCTCGATAAAATATTTTGAGTACACATGATTTGATCATAGAATTAGATATAATATAACTGTTTTGTATGGAGTGAGACCAATTCATTTGGTTGAACTCACTCAATATTAAAGAGCTATGTCTGATTATGTGATGAAATTATGTGCACTTAAAATGATATCAATGTAAAAGAATATCTCCAATAATAATGAAAAATATTGTGTTATTTATATAAAATTGATAGAAGTTGCTCCATAGTTCATGAATATTTTGCTAGTGGTGAAATTCCAAGAAAAAAAAGAGTACTTTTTTTTTGTATTTATTTTTTTAACCAAAAACAATAAACGTTTATTACCTTCATTTTTATATAAAAATAAAATTTGAAAATAGTTTGTCAATCTTTTCATGTTATTTTAATTTTAAAATTTTGAAAAGTTAAAAAAGTAGAAAATAGAAACGGTAGTAAATGCTTTCGAAATTTTACAAATTTCTATGAAAAAAACTTCACACTCATCAGTATCCATCACGTATTTCCAATACAACAACAAACTAATTTAACTTCTTAAGTCATGTGTGTCCACTTGTTTCCATTACTTCCTCTACACATTTTGGGATTTTGTGTTTATAATAATTATTAATTTTGCTACCACAATAATGTTGTGATTACTAAACTTCAGTAATAAATTTTGAATGAAATTTCTACTATACATACTTCAAAAATGAAAAGTTATACATAAATTAACAATTTTTATAAATTTTCCTTACTAATTGATACGTCATGTAATAAAGAAGTTTGAAATCTAAAACGAAATCCACTTCAATAAATTGACAGGTACCACGTTAGTGAGTAATTAAAATTGTATAAAAGTATAAATGTAAATAATTGACTTTATGTGTAGATATAAATTTATTGTTAATAAAAAAAAAATTATTATCTATTTGTACCAAATTAACTCGAACATAATTTATTCATACGAGACATAATGGTAATTAGTGATAAATTAATTGTTATCAAAATGTTAACTGTCAAAAGTTTAATATAAAATTGCATTGTATTATTTCTGGTGTTAAGTTTTGTACTTGAAAACTCGATGCTTACTGAAAATTTATATACAATATCATCGGACTAGGACTAAGCTGGGATGTTTTTATCACCCTAGGCTTCACAAACAAACAAGGCTTTCTGTCTTTCCATTGGTGTTTACTAGATTATTATATGAAAAAGAAAAAGAAAAAAAAATTTCAAGATAATTTGTATTAATTTTAATATACTTTTCTTTTTGTAGATTTAAAATTTTTAAACTTCATTTTATCATTTTTAAAATAATTTTTATAGAAATTTTAATATTTTTAATATTGCAAAGCACTCCTTAGCATTTGAATTATATTTCTTATTGTGGAATACATTGCAAGTTTGGAATCCGGAAAAATTAATTTTTGTGGAAATAATATATAGAAAAATAAGTACTTTTACCTGTAGTTTAATCATGTTTATAAATCTGTTTGTTTGGTGTAATTTATTGTAAAGAAAAATTTTATAATTATATAGATAAAACTAAAAGCATTTTCTCCTCCAACTTTCATATAATTATTTTTTTGATAAGCTATAAAGAAAACGATACCAAAACAGTCTCACTCGTAAAATTTACAAAAAAGAAAAAGAAAATGATAAATTACATTTATCTCCCTTGAGATTTCTGATAAATACAGAGACCTCCCATGTGGTTTGAATAATTACAGTAATCTCCCCTACTTTATCTAACAATGTCAAGATTTCCCCCTTTTTGTCAAATTGTTCCAAATGGTATTACTTTTTCTATAATAAATTACCTTATTGCCCTTCCTTTTCAAATATTAAAAAATATTTTTGGATTGGAGAACAGGTTTTGAAGAAACAAATAGTGTTTGGAACAATATTTTTGGATTTATTTTCTTAAAATATTAAAAAATGTTTACAAAAAATTATTTTTATTTTAAATATATAATTTTTATTTAAATATTTTTAAATATTTTATTTTATTTTGTAAATATTTTAATTTTAATATTTTAAACTCAAATTGTAACCAAACACATAATAAAAAATTAAAATATTTAAAAATATATTTATAAAATAAAATAAAATATTTAAAATAAAAACTATATATTTAAAATAAAAAAAAATTAAAATTTTTTAATATTTAAAAAATATATTTAAAATATTAAAAAAAATACAACACATAATGTATGAAATATAATGCACATTAAAATAAATAAATAAATAAATATTTAAAATATAAAATATTTACCCTAAAAAAATAAATTCATAAAATTTCAAAATTTATAACCAAACAAATTTTTTCTTTTCAAAACTCATAACTCAAAATACAACTCCACACTCAAATCATGATTCTAAAAATAATTTTAAAAAATAAAATAAATTTTTTTTGAAATTTTTTTTCTTTTAAAATAGAGTTTTTGAAAAAGTTTGATTTTGAGTTTTGAAAAGAGTTTTGAATTGAATTTTAAGTTTGTGTTTGGTTATGAGTTTTGAAAATAATTTTTGAATTGAGTTTTGAGTAAAAACATGTTCTGAAAAAAGATTTTTTTAGAAATATGAATGGTTCTCTCTTAGAATCACAATTCCAATTAGAAATTTTCAAAAAACTTTTCAAAACTCATAGTCTTAACCAACTACTCAATTCAAAAATTATTTTCAAAACTCATAACCAAACACAAACTTAAAAAATTACGAACTTATGTAAAATATATTTTTTAAATATTAAAAAATTTTATTTTTTTATTTTAAATATATAATTTTTATTTTAAATATTTTATTTTATTTTATTTTATAAATATATTTTTAAATATTTTAATTTTTTTGTTATGCGTTTGGTTACGATTTGAGTGTAGAGTTTAGAAAGTAGTATGAAGTGTCGAGTTATGTGTTTAGCTATAAGGTTTGAAAATAATTTTTGAATGGAGTTTTGAGTTATGCGTTTGGTTATGATTTGAGTGTGAAGTTGTGTTTTGAATTTAAAATATTAAAATTAAAAAAATTAAAATATTTACAAAATAAAATAAAATAAAATATTTAAATAAAAATTATATATTTAAAATAAAAAATAAATTTTTTAAAACATTTTTTAATATTTTAAAAAAATAAATCCAAAAATACTATTCCAAACACTGTTTGTTTCTTCCAAATCTATCCTCCAATCTAAAAACATTTTTTAATATTTTAAAAGGAAAGGCAATAAGGTAATTTATTATAGAAAACGTAACATCGTTTGGAACAATTTGACAGATGGGGAAATCTTGACATTGTCAAATAAAGTAAGGGAGATTACTGTAATTATTCAAACTACATGAGAGGTCCCTGTATTTGTCAGAAACCTCAGAGAAGATAAATATAATTTACCCAAAAGAAAAAAAAAATTATAAGCAGTGCACCAAACAACCCAACATTGCACGAAGTATAAATTAAATTTTTTTTTTTTTTTTGGGCAGCTAAATTAAAAACTAATTTCACTCTTTCCCCCTTGTTTGTGTGTGTGTGTGTGTGTGTGTGTGTGTGTGTGTTGTGTTGTTGTTGTTGTTGTTGTGGAACTTGTGCTAGTAGTCTCTGTATTTTAATTTTTGTGTCATTTTTGTTTTTATAATTTTAATTGACTCGATTTTGATCATAAATTTATAAATTTATCTCAATTTAGTTTATTTGATTATAATGTTAGCATTTTTTTAACAGAAAACTAGCATATCACCCGTGCTATGCACGAAATAAAATAATATATTATTTAATAAAAATATGATAATTATATTTAATTTTTTTATATTTTGTAAAATAAAAGTTAAATGGAAACTAACCAATTAAGATTTTCTTAATTGTTTAAAATTTAAAAAATCAAAAAGATTAGTATGAGATATTGATCATACGATTTCTCACAAAAAATCTCATTTTGCTTATATAAATGGGAATATAAGATTCACTTCATGTAAGTGAAACAATTCACTTTTTCCTTATTTTCTCAATGTGAGATTATAAAATAAAAGTTAATGAAAACTAGCCAATGAAGATTTTCTTAATTGTTTAAAAGTTAACAATTGTTTGGGCGGAAAGTTTATTTCGAATCAAGCAATTTTAGCCGTTTAATTTTTAATTAGGTCAATCTTTAATTTATTTCGAATCAAACAAATTTAACCAATATATTTTGATAAAACCGTTAAAATCTCAGCTAAATTAGCGAATCAGTCAAATCGAAAACAGTTCACTCTATCGTCTAGGTCAAAGGACCAGCCAACTTATACAAAAACTAATTAATTAAAAATTTTAAATTTTATTTTAATTTTAAAATTTAAACTGTCTTGAAGTGAAACATACACACACTAAAACATTAAATAGGAGCATAATGTTTATATTGTGAAACAACTTATTTTTTTCTCATTTCCCTGATGTGGGATTGTAAAATAAAAGTTAACAGTTGTTTGGATGGGAAATTCATTTCTAATCAAGCAATCTCAGTTGTACAATTTTTAATAAAGTCAATCTTAATTTATTTCAAATCAAACAAATCTAATCAATATATTTTGATAAAACAGCTAAAACCGTAGTTAAATTAGTGAATCAGTCAAGCTGAAAACGATTCAGTCTAATTGGCTAAGTCAAAAGATCAACCAATTTATAACAAAATTAATTAAATTAAACCTTTAAAATCTTGAACTGAAACATACACAATACTGTAATATTAAATGAGAGTATAAGATTCATTTTATATAAATTAAACAACTCACTTTTCTTTTCTTTTTTTCTCGATGTGGGATTGTAATTATTTTAAAGTTAAATATTATGAGTGTTTCAAAATCTCATACAAAACTATTTTTAAAATCAAAACGTCTACGTGGGATTGTAAAATAAAAGTTAAATGGAAGCTAACCAATAGATATTTTTTTAACTGTTTAAAATTAAGAAAATAAAAAAATAAATTGGTATTAATTATATGGCTTCTCACTAAAAATCTTCTTTTGCTTATATAAATGGGAGCATAAGATTCATTTTAGATAAGTGAAACAATTTACTTTTTTTTCTTTTTTTCCCAATGTGAGATTGTAAAATAAAAGTTAAATGGAAGTTAACCAATGAGAATTTTTCTTAATTGTTTAAAATTAAGAAATTTCAATAATTTATATAAATTAGAGTGTAAGATTCATTTTATATAAGCGAAATAATTCACTTTTTCCTTCCTTTTTTTTTTCCCGATGTGGGATTGTAAAATAAAAGGTAAATGGAAGCTAGCCAACGGGAATTTTCTTAATTGTTTAAAATTAAGAAAATTCAATAATTTTAGAGTAAAGGTTTGGAGCTTTGAGAAGGTTTTTCCCTAAAAAACTCATTTTCTTTTTATAATATAGATAGATAATGAAATAAACCTTGTTTTTTCTTCTTCTCTCGACGTGGGATTATAAAATAAATCATAAACAAATTAGAGTTTTATTTTTATACAGTTAAATGGAAGTTAGTCAATGAAAATTTTTTTAATTGTTCAAAATTAATAAAATCAGTATGAGAAATCGCGATTAAACCAGCGAATCGATCAAACCCAAAATGGTTCAGCTTAATCAGTTAGGTCAAATAACAAACCAACTTATACAAAATTAATTAATTGAAACTTTTAAATGTTATTTTAATTTTAAAATTTAAACTATTTTGAATTGAAGTATACACAATACTACACTATTAAGATTCACTTTATATAAGTGAATAGCTCACTTCTTCTTCTTTTTTCCCGATGTGGGATTATAAAATAAAAGTTAACAATTTTTTGGATGGAAAGTTTATTTATAATCTAGCAATCTCAGTCTTTCAATCTTTAATTAGATCAATCTTTAGTTTATTTCGAATCAAACAAATCTAATCAATATATTTTAATAAAACTGCTAAAATCAAGGTTAAACCAACAAATCAAAAATGATTTAGCCTAATCGGCTAGGTCATAATTAATTAATTAAAACTTTAAAATTTAAACTATATTGAATTGAAATATGCACAACACTATAATATTAAATGGGATGGGAGTATAAGATTCACTTTATATGAGTAAAATAACTCATTTTTTTCCTTTTTTTTCCCCAATGTGTGATTATCATATAAAAGCTAGCCAATGAAAATTTTCTTAATTGTTTAAAATTAAGAAAATCATGAAAATTAATATAAGATATTGAAACTCTCACAAGGCTCCTCACTAAATGAGATGGGAGTATAAGATTCTCTTTATATGAGTAAAACAACTCATGTTTTTCCCTTTTTTCCCCGATATGGGATTAATAAATAAAAGTTAGCCAAATGAAGATTTTTTTAATTATTTAAAATTAAGAAAATCAAGAAAATTAGTATGAGATATTGAAACTCTCACAAGGCTCCTCACTAAATGGGATGGGAGTATAAGAGTCCCTTTATATGAGTAAAGCGACTCTTTTTTTTTTTTTTTCCTCCTTCTTTTACCGATGTAGGATTATCAAATAAAAATTAGTCAACGAAGATTTTCTTAATTTTAGAAAATTAGTATGAGATATTGAAACTCTCACAAGGCTCCTCACTAAAAACACCATTTTCTTTATATAATATACTAGCATATCACCCGTGCTATGCATGGATTGTGTTTACAATTATCTATATATGTGAATTGCCATTTTTAAATTTCTTTTTTTTTTAAATGCCTTCTTTTTTTTCCTTTTTTATATTATGTTAAAATTTAATATTTTGATAATAACCATATGTGTTAGACTTTTCAAGGAATTAAATGTCTTTTTTATTGTTATTATATTATATTAAAGTTTAATATTTTGATAATAATCATTCAAGAAATTTTTTTATGCGTGTTCTTAATGCATTAAAGTGTTATTATGAGGGATAATAATCATATGTGTTGGGATTTTTCAAGGAATTCATGTGTTGGATTTCAAAGAATTTTTTTTATACTTGTTCTTAATGCATTAAAATGTTATTATGAGGGTAAGACTTGAGGGTTGGGAGAAGTTAATAAATGCTAAGGTTTTTTTTTTGTAAATCAAAAAATCAAGAAATTTATATTGGAAGATTAGAGCTCCCACAAGGCTTGGGGTTAAAAACCCCATTTTGCTTAATATATAGTATAGATCATATGTGTTAGACTTTTCAAGGAATTAAATGTCTTTTTTAAAAAAATTAGATTATATTAAAGTTTAATATTTTGATAATAATCATATGTGTTGGACTTTTCAAGAAATTTTTTTTATGCTTGTTTTTAATGCATTAAATTGTTATTATGAGGGATAATAATCATATGTGTTGAGACTTTTCAAGGAATTCATATGTATTGGATTTTAAAGATTTTTTTTTATGCTTGTTCTTAATGCATTAAAGTGTTATTATGAGGGTAAGACTTGGGGGTTGAGAGAAGTTAATAAATGCTAAGGTTTTTTTTTTTTTTTTAAATCAAAAAATCAGAAAATTTAGATTGGGAGATTGGAGCTTCCACAAGGCTTGGGATTAAAAATCCCCCTTTTGCTTAATATATAGTACTATCATATCACCCGTGCTATGCACAGATTGTGTTTACAATTATCTATATATGTGAATTGTGATTTTTAAATGTCTTCTTTTTTTCCTTTTTTATATTATATTAAAGTTTATTATTTTGATAATAATCATATGTGTTAAACTTTTCAAGTAATTAAATGTCTTTTTTTTTGTATTATATTATATTAAAGTTCAATATTTTGATAATAATTATATGTGTTGGATTTTTCAGGAAATTTTTTTTTTATGCTTGTTCTTAATGCATTAAAGTGTTATTATGAGGGATAATAATCATATGTGTTGGGACTTTTCAAGGAATTCATGTGTTGAATTTCAAAGAATTTTTTTTTATACTTGTTCTTAATGCATTAAAGTGTTATTATGATGGTAAGACTTGGGGGTTGGGAGAAGTTAATAAATGCTAAGGTTTTTTTGTTTTTTTAAATAAAAAAATCAGGAAATTTAGATTGGGAGATTGGAGCTTCCACAAGGCTTGGGGTTAAAAACCCCCTTTTACTTAATATATAGTATAGATAGATACGCAAATAAGTGACATGTATTATACTTTTAGAAACAAAATTATAAACTTGCTAAACTTAGTGAGTTTAACATCAACTAATTCAGCGACCATTTAAAAAACATTAAAGATGTTATCAACTAGATCAAATTGACAAGAAATTTAAAATTAATAATTAAAATTAAGTCAATTGAAAGTGTAGTGATAAAAATAATACATAGGGCAAAATATAGGAATTACTGGTATTTTTTTTTATTATTATTAACATTTAGGGCAAATTACATTAATAGCTCCTATATGTTACTCATTGTGTCATTTTGGTTCTTATATTTTCAATTTGCTCAATCCCTCAATTTTTAATTTTGTGTCATTTAAGTCCAATTATTAACATCGGTTAAAATTGTTAACAGAAAACAAACACGTAAGGTGCACATGACCCTTTTTCAAGGGCAATATGGACATTTCACTACCCTTTTCTTGTTTCACTATCTTCTTCCTCTTGGACTCTCTACAACACAATCACTTACCACCGTTGCCTTCCTCCACTACCAAAATCATCCATAGCCAATCCCAACATCAGCACCATCCACCTTCACTACACCAAACCCAGCACCATCTGTCACCTAGACTACCAATTTGTTGAATAGATCGTCCTCATTCGGCTCCTAATTTTTTCTCTATCTCCTTAGTCCACCCGTTTGACCAAAGGAAGACAAAGATAAAGAAAAGGCACATGAGGGTTGTCGTCACTGCTACTGTTGATAAAGGAATAAACAAAGAGCTTACTGGGAGTGGAGGAAGGTGCATAGATCTAGTAACGAACAAACCCACACCGTGTGAGCAAACGAAGTCAGATTGAACACGTGGGCTCCTCCTCTTTTGATTGCTGCCATGTCATGCCCATGCCTTCCTCACCTCTCAATGAATTTATAGCAATTGATGGCAGTGGTCACTTCTTCGATGTCATTTCTTCATCTTCCACCCACATTCCCTACTCTTTCCCTCCTCCATTCTTCTACCTCTTTTGTCTCACTCTTTTTTCCATTGTTTTTGGGTTTTTTCGATTTGGGTCTAGTAATGGCAGATGGTGATTGGGTTACGATGAAGAGACCTAGAATGAAAGACTTGTGGAAACCGAGCTTGGTTGAAGAAGAGGCTTCAAGGCTTCTGGAAGTTAGGTTCAGTGGGTTAGCCAAGCACTGAATTGATGCTATCCCCATTGGAAATGGCCGACTTGGTGCTATCCCCATTGGAAGGAGAAGGTGCACAGATCTAGCAACGGAGAAACACACACCATGTGAGCTTTGTAGTTTGCAATCATGATCGTCCAAGGATGGCAAATGAAAAAACATTAGAATCAACAACGTCCAACTGCATAACCCTTATCTTTGTTCATTTTATTTTGATTTTCACTTTCATTTTGATTTTGATTTGTGATTAGTGATGTTGTTTGGTGGCGGATGGTGGTAGTGATGTTTAGTAGTGGCAGTGATGGACTGTGTTGACGATAGATGGTGGAGAAGGAGGGGCACAGGTGGTGAGTGTTGCCAAGATGGAATGGCGAAGGGTTAGGATTGAAATGTCTGTTTTGCCCCTTGAAAATTGACCACATGTTGTGCACATGGACCAAAATGAAACGAAATTAAAAATTAAGAGTCAAAATCGAGCAAATTTAAAATACATGGACCAAAATGACACAAAAGATAAAATACAGGGACTATTAGTATAATTTGTCCTAACATTAAAGAACGTGGAATCACAATGTGCCATGGAAGCGTTTGCACGAAAGTGATAATTTTCCTAATTTGAGACGCTATGACCAACAATTATCAGGACCACATATATTATTAAGGGACTGGCTCAACCCAACCAACCAAGCAAGACGATAAGACATGTTGGTATTTTTTTCATAATAATATAAGAAAAATATATAAAATAAATAAATAGAAATGATAAAATAAATTTTTTTATTAAAGAATAAAATACAGAATAAACTACACAACTAAAAATATATAAATAAACTAGATTACATCATGAAACATATTACAATATGGATTTCCACGAACATATAAAATAATATGCAAGAAATAGTTCAAATCTAAAAGTTTGAAGAACAAAATATAAGAGATGCAAACCGAAACCTGTATAATACCATAGTTTCTTTAAAACAGATTCACCGCCTTCCAATGGGTACTAGAGGTACACCGGCGTCTGTCTCCCAGGATACGACGGTTGAAACCAGCTAATGCAGAAACACCTTTTGAATAGTTTTGACAAATTTGACAATGGTTACACTCTTTCTAACAAAAACCAAATAAGGGGCTAGCAAAAGAAGATAAGAAAAAATTTTCTTTGGTGGAAAAAAAACATCTCCAACTTTTTATTTCAAAACACCGTCTCTATTTTCCATCAGAAATGTTTAGTTCCATTGGAAATGAAATTGAATTAGCCTACTTGTTAGGTTTTTATTCTTGGCAATCTCGTTTGACAAAATTCCTTTCAGTTGTAATTTTATTCGTTCTTGTATTTCAGTGAGGTTATGAGTTTTTAGATGCGAATCCAACCCGAATTATGCTTTGCAGAGAAGTTTGTGATGCTAGTGCTTTCAAGATTGCTACTTCGCTGATTATGACGGGGATCGAGCTGCCCGGTCAGCTCGAGGGGGTCGAGGGGGCAGCGCCCCCGAAGCAAAATGCAAAATTGCATTCAAAGTTGCCTGTCCGCCCTTGCTCGCTCGAGCGAAGGAGTTCTCGTTCAAGCGACGCCTGCATCTATGTAAAAACCTAAAAGAGATGAATGTACGCTCGAGCGAAGGGTGCGTGGCTCGAGCGAAGCCACTTATGGAAAACACGCGTTTTTGGTTCCTCGCTCGAGCAAGAGAAGCTTCGCTCGAGCGAGCTTCGCAGTCCCAGATTTCTATAAGTATTTGTTTTAGTCCAAAACTAGGATTACTCCTCCAGATCTTCTTCTTGGATATTAAAGTTTATATCTGGGGATATCTTGCTAGTTTTTCTTTGATATTTTGATTGAGTATTCAACTCATGGTTTAAAGAGTATACATCAAAGGATTATTTGTTTGTTCTACACGAAAGAGAGAGTTGTTCTTCGGTGGATTCTGAAGAATTCGAGCCTGAAGCTTTGGTGGATTCTGGAGTGGCTCATCGTCAATACAATTCCGAGGTGAAGACGGGGTTGGAAGAGACACATAGGGTTGATTCAATTCGGGCGTGGATTCGCTAGGTAATTGAGAGTATACTTGTGTAATTCCTTTATATCTTCTTAGTGGATTGTTTTGTGGCTTTTGCCCGTAATTTTTTTTATCACAATTAGAGGTGTCTAATTGTGGTTTTTCCATGTAAAATCGTTGTGTCGATTTGTCTTGATTGTTTGATTGAGATTGTTATATACTGCTTAAAATTGATATATAATCACAAATCAACATTTAGGAGATTTCTAGATTTTTCACTACTAAAAGTGAATCTTATGGTATACATCCCTCCAAGGGTGGGTACCATATGCACCCTATATCATAAATGATGTAATTTTATTACAAAATTTCATAATATCAACTATAAAATACATAATATCGTCACAAATTAAAATAACAAAATGTCTAAAGTTTTGTAATTCATGTAACAAAAATTTATGATTTTGTTATGATATTTTTTGTTACGTAAATTTATGACAAAATTACGTATTTTGTAATTAATGTTATGAAATTTTATGTTACGTTAATTTATGATAGAGTATATATGGTACACACCCTTTGGGTGGGTGTGGCCATGAGATTTCCCCTACTAAAATAGCATGGTATTTTATCTGGTGTTAAGTTTGGCAAATGAAAATTTGATCCTTCTTAAAAATTTATACATAAATTATCACAAAAATAATATGATAATGTAATTTTTAAAAAAAACTATTCTCATCAATATTTTATTTTAAAATAAAGGATCCATATCGATTCATATATCATTCTTTATAAATCTTCTATTTGTATGGGGATATAAATATTACTATTTCATTTATCATTTCTAGTGGTGCACTTCTCGTCTCTTAAAAAATTATTTGGTGTCGTTGTAAACATCAATTTACACCAATATCACAAGCTTTGATTATTATTATTTTAAAATCTATTTATTTTATTTTTTTAACATCAACATATAGTACAAAACAACATGCATCAAGCACAGTAGGTGATATTCAACCCTAACGTGTTATGGGAAAAAATATTTAGCGTAACGGTGATACAATTTTATATCATATCATCAATCAATAAAAAATTATAGATACATTAAGCGATCAATTTGTGTCTTTTACTATCTAATAATATTATATTTTTACAACAATATTTATTGAATAATAATACTGTTATATAATATTACTATTACATCTAGTAATTACTCCTGTTACTGGAGAAAAACTTACCCATCATTAGTTTGTTTTTTCTCGCTAGACTCTTACCATTGGTGTTTACTAGATTATTATATTTAGGTGTAGCTAATAAGGTTCTTCGAAAAAGACAAAAAAAGGAAAACTATACAATTCTTTATTAGTTTTAAAATGTATTTTTTATTTTTTTAGATTTTAGTTTTTTTTTTATTTTTTTTAATTTTCACTATTTTTCAAGTAATTTTTTACACAAATTTCAATATTAAATAATACCCCAAAACAGTCATTAGCATTTGAATTATATGTACCTTTCTATTAATATTATTTGATTTATTAATTTGCTCCAACATATTTTCTTAATCTGGAATACATTACAAATTTGGAATCCGCTTAGAAAATTTTATTTTTTTGTAAAAATAATACAGAAAAATAAATAATTTTACTAGTAGTTTAATAATGTTCATAGATCTATTTGGTATAACTTATTGTAAACTAAAAAAATCTAATTAGATAGATAAAACTAAAAATACCTCTCTAGTTTTCAGAAAATCAATTTTTGTTTATTTATTTAAATTATTTGTATTTAATAAGATGTAAGGAAAAAATTTCCTAAAATAGTCTGACACATATTCTTAAAAATTAAAAAGAAGAAGAAGTTATAAGCAGCTTAATAACTGCACCAAACAATCCAACGTTGCATGAAGTTTAAATTAAAAATGAATTGAAAAAAAAAAATCATAGTTTCACCCTTGTAACAAAATAAATTTTTATTTTGTTAATTTAAATAGTAATCAATTTAAATCTTTAATTTTATCAATTTAAACCGTAATCTATTGATTTATTTTTAATTTAAACCATTTGTCTGTTTTAGTTAAGCAAAACTGACGGAAAAATAATTTTTTGGTTATTGAAATCAATGTAGATGTATATAAATTTTTTATTGAATTTAATGACTAAAATATTTTTTTTTCTATCCATTTTAGTTAATGAAAATAAGCAGATGATTTATATTGATAACAAATCAAAAGAATATGGTTTAAATCACTACAACATATAAGAGTTTTAGAGACCAAATGTTTTGGTCTCTAAAAGTGAAAATTTTGTTGCAAAAGACATTTATGCACCAATTTTCATTGTCATGAGGATAGTCGCTAAAAAATCACCCCGAAAAGTAAAAAATAAGGCTTTTAGCAATAAAATTTGGATAATGTCACTAATAAATAGACTTTTAAAGACAAAATAATTTGGTCTCAAAATGGTTTTTTTTTAGACAAAAAATTTGGTTCCAAAAGGATAATAATTCATCACTAATGTCCAATTTTTGTTGCTAAAAATATAATAACGGCACTTTTCGCAACAAAATTATTTGGTCCCTAAAAAGTAATTTTATCCCTAAATTTTGGTCTATAAAAACCTTAATTTTTTGTATTGAATTGACAAAATTTAAAATATATTTTTGTTACAACAGTCAAACTCTTATTATTATTATTATTATTATTATTATTATTATTAATTTTTTTTTTTTTCCCTAAACTAATTTCAGTCTTCTTTTTTTTATCAGCCGTCCTATTCTTAGTTTATTCTTTAAAAGTTAAATGTGACAATTGTCCAGAAAATAACAATAATAAGATAACGCTTTCTCTCTCTTTTTTTTAATTATTTTTTTAATATTTAATTAAGTGGAATCACATTGTGCCATGGAGGTCCGAGGTTTGAGCGCAACATGACAAGTTGGGATACAATGACCACCAATATTATCGAGACCACATATATTATGTGGCTCAATCAGCCCAACCACTCACTCAAGAGACAAGTGCTGGGCTGTCCTTTTATGAACGCCATGTCGGCTGTATATGTCAGTAACTTTTAAGTTCAGAGCAATTCAGTAGCAGGAAGGAAGAAAACAGGCAAACATGGCTCAACCAGAGATCACTGGTGGTGAGAGGTGGTCTGTCAAGGGAATGACTGCCCTGCTCACTGGTGGTACTCGCGGCATAGGGTTGGCGATTTCAAATTTCTTTTGTTTTAATTTGATACTAAATTTTCATAGGGTAATCCTAGTTTTTTTTAGATCCAGTGATATGGCAGTCGATTAGAATATCTAAGGCACTCTTTCTTTTATATATTCTCTAATTATTAGTCAATTATCTCTTTTACATATTACTGGGTCTAGAAAATGAGTTTAAAAAGAAAATTTCTATATAATTTTCTATTTTGATATTTCTAACATGGTTATTAGAATGGTATTAGAGTTAAAGCAAACCAAGTTTTATGTGGTTTGTTTCTCCTATCATCCTATTCATCTTTATATCTCAATACATTTACTATCGGATTGCATTTACTTCTTGAAAGTGCCGTAAACTTGTCTTACATTGATTTCTTTTAAGAAAAAACTTAACTCCCAATCTAGAAAATGAATTGGACTGTAATATTCCAATCCTATAAGGTTTATTGTGAATTTTATTTTAATGATCTAACCAGTTATTTTATAAATTTTTAAGTATAGATAATCTATATATATAAAAAAATAAAATAAAATAAAATAAAGATTACTTTGACTATCATAAACGTTTGATTTTATCACATTTATCTTTCAAAATCATGTTCATTTATTTAAAAACAAATATGATAAAATTATGTGCTTAGATTTATGTATTCAAACACTACAAGAAAATACACTTTTGGCGACTAAAAAATTAGTCGCCAAAAGTATTGATTTTGGTCGCCGAAATACTTTGCCGACCAAAAATTTTGGTCGCTGGCTTTGTTGGGATACATCGTCGCCGAAGGTATTAGCGACTAAAAAATATTTAGTCGTCAAAAGTACTACAAGAATACCGACTAATATTTTAGTAGGCAAAAGTTACAGGTATTAACGACAAAAAGAGCCTTAGTCGCTGATGACTGACATTAGCGACTAACATATTAGTCGCCCAAAGGGTGAATTAATTCGTTTAACTCACATCTTTAGCTACTAAATCTTTTGTCGTGAAAACTTAAAATATCTACGACGACGAAATTAGTAGTCGCCAACAGTGCTATTTCAGCTACTAAATGTTTAGTTGCGGAAAGGTTCATTCTTGTTTAGCTACTACACAGGTTAGTTGCCTATGATTTTTTTATTATGTTTTGGCGACTAAAAATTTAGTTGCCAAAAGTGTTTTGAGTTTTAGCTACTAAAGAGTTAGTCGCCATAACTGTTTTCGATTCGTTTTTGGCTACTAAATATTTAGTCGCCAAAAGATTTATTTCTTTTTGACTACCAATTGTTTTGTCACAAAAACGTCATTTTATATTTTTGTTTTGTTTTACTCATTTTAATAAATTTTGTCAGAACTTGTATCTATCCACTGCAACCTATAATAGATATACAACCTATATATATTATCACTTATTCCGTAATGCATGTTTCACTTACAACCATCAAACAAAAAAGAACACCTGCTAATATAAACTTATATACAAACCAACTATATATATTCCAATTACAAATAATAACGTCATACATTCCAAATACGTTACCAAAACAATGTCCTCTATACGCAACATTTTTACTATACTATGCATTGTAATGACCATTTGGCAAGGTACAACTTACCGTGGTAATATGTACCACGACAAAAGGTAATCTATATATATACCACCAGAGCAATTAATACAAGCTACAAAAATACTATGTACCCCGCCAGAAATTATATGTACGATGTATCCAAATTCCACGGTTCATTGATTCTATACCACCAGAGCAATTAATACAAGCTCCAAAAATACTATGTATCCTGCCAAAAATTATATGTACGATGCATTCACACTCCACACAAAAAGTATAGGATGACAAAAAAACTTCCCAAATTTGCAAGACTGTGAATTATCTTCCGGACAAAAAAATAGAAGATCCACATGTCAATGTCAAAAGCCATCTACACAACAAAAATTACACCCATTAGTTCCATTGTAAACAAAAATTGTAAACAAAAAGTTATAGCCATCTACAAAACACAAATTGCAAGGATGTCAATTGTAATTGAAATTGTATTTAACTATAGTTTGAATTTAGGAATTTGAATATAGTTTCTTTACACTTTAAATTGTATTTAAAGTGTAAATTGAAAGTGCAAAGAAATTTCCCAAGTCAGGCATGAGCCCTAAGTCAAGTTTAGTCTAATGTGTAAACATATATATATTTTATTCATAAATTTACATATATAGAGATGCTTATAGAACATATATATTTGTAAGCTTTAATATATAAGCTTTAATATATTTTTATAAGCTTTCTGGTGGGTGGTATTGAACAACTCTTGAGCACTAGACCAAGTATTAGACCCCCCAACTTTTTCATGACAGAACCTAACAACATTAAAATCCCCCATCCAAACAGTAGGGATGTTGGACTTTTGGGAAGCAATATCAACCAAAGTGTCAAAAAAATGACTTCTCAAAATGTGAGTGTTCTCAGCATAAACAAAACCAGCAGCAAATGTGAGTGTTCTCATGGCTTTGTTTCCTTCAAAATATATTTTCAAATGACTAAATCTTGTGTCAGATTAACAACCAACACAACATGAACAACAACCAAACAGATTAACAATCAAACAGCAGCACACAAAACAACAAAACAAGGCCTCAGCAGAGCAGCATGAATACATTTAAGCAACCAACACAACATTCCAACTCAGCCAACCAACCATCCTACCATTAGCTAGCACCTAAGCATAGCAGTCAAGCATCAAGCAGCCGAAGTGGACAAAAACAGCAACGAACTGTCCAAGTCAGCAAACAGAGACAGAGTAGATAAGTAAATCTGCCACAGATTGTGGAAAAATCAGCCAAATAGCACAGCTGACCGAATGGAAAATCTGACTCCCATTGAAGATGCAATCAGCAGATGCTCTTTTCCATATGTGAAACTAACACCTCCAAATATTAGTGTATTCAATAATATTTTTATGCATTATTCACAAATAAGAGTGTATTCAAGATTCTTTTAAGCATTACGCACTAGTTGTAGTGTATTCAATACTAGACAAAGTACAAGTTCATGTGAGTATAGTGTAGTAGATGACCATTGGCTATTTGCTTCTTGCATATTTGGGTCTGAAGCTGTGGCAAATATATAATATTAATAAAATTAGTTGACGTTTATGTGTTTTGAAGGTAGCTCAAAGATGTTAGATTGTTGAAAGGGTCTAATTTTGTGCATAATATGTCCAGTTGACAACAATTATATTTCAACTATAATTATATTTTGTATTGTTCATATACTAAAAACGTGTGTGAACAAATTTATTTTCATATTACAAAATAAATTAATTTAATTACATGGATTGATTGTTCGTACTAAGTAGTATTTCAAATATATACCCTTAAAATGATTCTTCAATTCTATATTAATTAATAGGGGCATTTGCTAGTCGTGGCGCAAGATTAATTAATATGTAACTAACATTATACTAATTTGTATATATTTGTCCCAATCAGTAGAAAAATAATTTTAAAATTCATGAAAAATATTACATGAAATAGACTATTAACTTGAAATAGTTAAAAAGTCAACAAAATCTCATAATCAATTACTAAAATCCAAAATTCAAACCCAACAACTACTACTAATTACATTCTACATTTGGTCTACAATGTTCGAATGTGATATATTTACATAGATTACCACCCCTTTTTGAATTCTCTACTTTCTGATGGCTTTCGTGTTCTTGCAGTAAGGGCATTTTGGTCTACAGCAGAGATGGCTCAAGTCTATTGAGGGCCTAGACAAAAAAAAATGTAGTTAGAATATGGTTTGGTGCCTTCCATTGGCCATTGCCATTCTATTATTGTCCCCATTCTACACTAACATAGTGCAACTTCTTGTGCAACTTAGATTGTAAAGTTAGGTGCTTTAGAATCAACGGTATGGTTGAAAGGCTACAGCTATCCCAGGAGATCAGAGAGATTATTTTTCGTCTTTTTTCAACAAATCCTGAGTGAAAGGACGACCATGTTCTTTAATCGTCATATTGACCAGATTATCCTCTATTGTTTCTATGGAGTTCTAAAGGTTTGCACTAGAAAGATGTGAGAGTATTTAGGCTATTGATTAATCACACTTTCTAATCCTAATTTCTTATGTGTTGGCCATAGATTTCTCAACTGAGGCTGACTTTTAAAGAAATTTATTTTCAACTATAGAAAGCAACCACAGTGTAAACCTCAAGCTTTTCGTAGTGTGTTTGTTGATTGGTCATCAGCACGCCGTCATGGGGTATGTGTTCACCTTTGATGACTTAGGAACAATCTTTGATTACTTATGGTGTCTAGGAATTCTTGAAGTTTTACATTTTCTCTGCTTCATTTTCATGTAAATGTCTTCCCAGAATAACATGCTGCAGTATTAACCAAAGGCAAGAATAGGGATAGAGATATGTTAGATGCCCAAACTGTCGAGCAATATAAGATAGCCCCAAATTCTAATTAAAAAAAATTAAAAATGCTCCAAATAAAAAAAATTTAATTTACAAATTCTGTAATACACAGGATTTAAGACTTCAGAACTGGAGCATTAAAAGATACAATGTGCACCAAATTGTTTGCTTATTATGCTGTTTAGCCAGGTAAGAAACACAAACACATTTGGTTATTGTACGAGCATGAAATAATGTTCTCGTATAATCCTGTTGATCAAGTTTGCGCTCCTCCAAACGTCGTCGCTTTATTCCCTGAAAACACAAACGTGAGCTAGCCGGCGGGTGTGTGCCGGATACCTCTCTGATGCCTAAGTCAGCAAAATAAACAAATAGACAAAAGCTCTGTGTATTCCCAAAATCAAAGTTGTGTTACCTGTACATAGGTTCTGTTGAGAGCTTTTATAGCTTTTGCCTGGCACAATCCTAGTAGGACTCTTATTCCTCCATGTAGAGTCCTCCTAGGAATCACACTCCTGAAAGATAATGCTTATCCTTCAACACCCCCTTCACTGCTTAAATCAAGTGAGATGGTTTTACTACGGTTGGACAACAGTATGACCAAGCTAACACTAGCCCTTTGTTATACTTAATACAACGCCTTCCCAATTGTACGACATAGCTCGGCTCTTGTTTCACTTGTATCTCGGTTTTGTCTGTTTAGACTGAGCTAACTGCAGCAAGTTTTGACTGAGCTAACAAGGGCAAGGTCCACCTTAAGAAGCCCAAGCACCTCGGCCCCGAATACTATGACCAAGCTAATTATCACCACTACGACCGTGGTGATTGTAACCATACTTGGACCGAGCTAACAACAATGGTCCACTTTGCTAAGCCCTTTTTACCACGACCTATAGATCGGCGCATTACTACGCCTGGGCCTAGCTCGGCCCTAATGCACATAAAAACTCCCTCTCAATTGTCCCTTAATTCCTTCTGCTATGCATGATTTGGGATTACCTGTTACCAGCCGAGCTAAAGGCCCAAAACCGACCGAGCTCACGCTTACCGGACTACCGATTTGTCCGGTTAAGAAACGTCTTATCAATTACTCTGTATGCCGTTCCATTTCTCAAGTATATCTGAATCGTTACTTATTCCCATGGACACGTGGCCTGCCCTTATTGGTCACGTAGAACCGTCACAGTCGTCTCTGTACCTTGCAAATTTTGAACAGTCCCGCCCAAACCTGTGCTTTATATGAAAACCCTAGCTTTTGAATTAGTCACTCTACTATTCATCTTCTCTTTCTTGCCCTCTGAGCCTCCATTTTCACCACCATAGTCCTTGCAAAGCTTGTGTTCTCCCCGCCATTCTTGTGGCTTTGATTTGCGTCCTCCTGCCTTCAAACTGTAAGTAACTCAATCCCATTTTCTTTTTGTTTGTATAGTCTTGCAGTATGTAGTATAATATTCGTATGTTTCTCAAAACACACTATTATAGTTTCCATTTTAATGGGAAATAACCACTTTGTTCCAAAAACCATGTAATAGATCCACTGGATTCACAAACAATCTACAAAATGACGCCTTTGATCCAAAACAATACTTCAACCGAACTAGGAACCTATTTGTATTTAGGTGTGCACCCAGCCGAACTAGATAACTCCCCCAATAACCGAACTAAAACTTCACGCCACACCTTAAGTTTCAACCGGTCTAAGAACCTTTCGTTTCATTTAGCCGAGCTAAAGTCCTTCACTCCAACCGGACTAGGAAACCTTACTCAATAACCGAGCTAAAAACTTGTGCCCTGACTGGGCTAGGGCCTTAATGCTCAATGATCGGGCTAAAAGCTCGCACTATGACCGGGCTAAAGGTTGCAACCCATTTAGCCGATCTAGAGTTTTTATCATTTGCTTATCCTTCTTATTTAGCCCGGTGTAGTTGTCTGGGCATAACACTTTTTATCTTCACTTTGCAGACTGACTAGGTTTGGCCAGGCACACCTTTGCACGCTCAACCGAGATACCCAACGTCATCTCAACATCGAGCCAAGGCTCCGAGCTAATTTATACATAATTTAAGTGAAATGGATAAATACCGATTTTTAGTAAATTCCTCTGGCGCCATTGCCGAATTCCGCAAGGACTACAACATCCCTGATGACGTCCACTTTTCATTAGCCGAGCTAGACACAACTCCATGGGGAAAACAAGGTTTCGTTCCCTTCTCCGTCATTTCCATTGTAGAGGCCAGTGTCCGTTTTCCCATTCAGCCTCTTCTTTGTGAATTCCTTAGGCAGACAAGACTTTGCCCCACCTAGCTTTCCAGAAATTCATACAGAATAATAAATGGCATCGCCGAGCTAAATCGCCGGCTTGGCCTCAACCTCGGTTTAGCCGAGCTTTTTCATCAATACTCGCTTGGCCAGAATGAAGACGACTGGGTATACTATTTAAGAATAAGAAGACGCCGAGAGAAAATAATAAAAAAATACACCAGACAAAGACGTCAGTGATGATGACTTCTTCTGGGTTTCTGGCAACTTCGAAGACCAAGAAGCCCAAATACCGGGCTATGATATTAATTGGAATAAGGGAGTAGTCGGTATGAATACTTCGGCCAAGCTTGTGCGTTTTTTACTCTTTACTATTTATAAGTTTTGCGCCGTGCTAACCGTTGACTTTTTCTCTATGCAGAGTTGAACCTTCTAAAGTCACAATACCAATACCCCAATTTAGACATACTTTGCGCCGCGCTCTGGTACTGTGATAGAGGTTGGGTCGAGCTACTCAATTTTGAATCGACATACAGATATAATAGTAGGAGGAAGACCAGGGTGACAAATTTCCTTCTAGAACCTTCTCCAGAACCAGATCCATCGCTTCCCCAAATCAACCTTGTTCTTTTAACCGAAGAACAAGAAATGGCAAAGCGCCGCGCTGTTCGAGCCTTGATCACCGAAACAGCTACTCCAGCCAAGGTTCCACAAGCCGACCAAACAAATGAGGCAGTGGTGGCCCTTCCAACGGCCCGGGCCTTGTCATCCCAGCCGAGCAAGCGTGCTCGTACATCTGCAACCGAGCCACAATAACTTATTGATGAAGATGACACCGTGCTTTCTCAATCCACCCGGCCGAGCCCAGAACTAGTGCATTCAGATGGGGCTAGCCCTTCAGAATGGGCACCAAGGATGAGTTTCAAGAACTGAGCTATTACCAACACTGACTCAGTGGTCACAGAGAAAGACCATTCGCTAGCTTTTAACCTCGCCAAGAGCGTATGCCTGCCAGCTGATATGGAGCACCACGACCATCTCACTGAGCTGAAGGCCATTCGCTCGGCAACAAAATCGATGGTGCTGGTAAGCTCTCTCTTTGCTTGTCTTTCTAATTTATACGTCTGTTTGCGCGGTTTTAATAATACTTGTCTTTTCTCCTCTTGTAGGCCATGCAGAAGAATCACGTTGCTCACAAGCGTGTGTTAGGGCTGCGTAAGGCAACACGGCTGGCCGTGGCCGAGGCCAACGCTAAGACAGCCGAACTAGAAGAAGCCCAACGAAAGACCACCGAGCAACAGATCGAAATCGCCCGTCTTACCGAGCTGGTCAAATCGGCGGAAGCGGATAAGCAGAAGGCTTTGGCCGAACGGAAAGACAAATATCTGCGCGAGCTGGTCAAGCTCGAGAAAAAGAAAGACGTCGAGATAGTCGAGTTGAAGAAGAGCGCGGAAGACGCTGAGGACCGCAGCTACAAGGATGGGGAAGCCACCTACATCCTGCAGTGCGAAGCTGCAAAGGACATATTCTTCAAATGCGGATGGAGGGAGGCTTTGTCTCAGCTTGGTTATGGCCACGAAACTGAGGTCTTCCAGAACCCTCATCCCCACTTCATTCTGAGCTATATAGCGGACTATGCCAATGCCATTCAACAAAAACTTCTTCAAGTAGGGGAGGAAGGGGAGGCATCTCCAGAGCCCAACAACACCCCAGCTGCTACCATTGATCCCGGTCTCCAAACCGCCCAGTCAGCTCGGGTGGATCCACCGATGTCCATTTCGGTTGAAGATGTGGCAGTGACCGACCTACATGCCAACACCGGGCTACCGAGTGGTGAAGCTCGGGTCGACTTGGATGCCGATTTGAATGACCTTTTTGCTTGATCCTGTAATTTCTTCTTTTTACTTTTGGAAAGAATTTGTAATCGGGATAAAGCCCCTCTTCTTGTAACTTTGTTTTGGATCTTAAATGAAATCTTCTTCTTTTAGCTCGGTTTATTCCATATGTGCATTTATTTTTCAACTATGATTTGTATAAAGTTAAGCATTTTCTGTTCTGGCCGGGATACTTATCTCGGTCTTGGAACCTTGTAATCTGTTTGGTCACACCTGCCAACTCTCTTCAGCCTAGATTCTTATCTCGGTTGAAGAGAGATAAATGTTGGTTTTTTCCTGCCAACCTCTTCAGCCTAGATCCTGATCTCGGCTGAAGAGAGATAAATGTTGGTTATTCCTGCCAACCTCTTCAGCCTAGATCCTGATCTCGGCTGAAGAGAAATAAGTGTTCGGTTTTTCCAGCCAACCTTTTCAGCCTAGATCCTGATCTTGGTTGAAGAGAGATAAATGTTGGTTTTTCCAGCCAACCTCTTCAGCTTAGATCCTGATCTCGGCTGAAGAGAGATAAGTGTTGATTTTTCCAGCCAACCTTTTCAGCCTAGATCCTTATCTCGGCTTAAGAGAAATAAATGTTGGTTATTCCTGCCAACCTCTTTAGCCTAAATCCTGATCTCGGCTGAAGAGAGCTCAATGTTGGTTATTCCTGCCAACCTAGAGCCAAGTGTTTGCTTATTCCTGCCAAACTTCTTCAGCTTAGATCCTAATCTTGGCTAAAGAAAGCTCAATGTTGGTTATTCCTGCCAACCTAGAGCCAAGTATTTGGTTATTCCCGCCAAACTTCTTCAGCCTAGATCCTGATCTCGGCTGAAGAGAGCTCAAAGTTGGTTATTCCTACCAACCTAGAGCCAAGTGTTTGGTTATTCCCGCCAAACTTCTTCAGCCTAGATCCTGATCTCGGCTGAAGAGGGCTCAAAGTTGGTTATTCCTGCCAACCTAGAGCCAAGTGTTTGGTTATTCCCGCCAAACTTCTTCAGCTTAGATCCTGATCTCGGCTGAAGAGGGCTCAAAGTTGGTTTTTCCTGCCAACCTAGAGCCAAGTGTTTGGTTATTCCTGCCAAACTTCTTTAGCCTAGATCCTGATCTCGGCTGAAGAGGGCTCAAAGTTGGTTATTCCTACCAACCTAGAGCCAAGTGTTTGGTTATTCCTGCCAAACTTCTTCAGCCTAGATCCTGATCTTGGCTGAAGAGAGCTCAAAGTTGGTTATTCCTGCCAACTTAGAGCCAAGTATTGGTTATTTTGACTAACTCTGCTTTCATTGCCCTTAGCTCACCAAAATAACTTTTACAGAAGAAAAGAATTGTGCTGAAAAGGAAACTACTTGTTTTATTGAAAAAAGAAAAATTACAAGTACTTTAATGAAAAGCTAGAAATAAAATAGTTTGAGATTAGCAATGTTCCATGGCCTGGGAACAGCCTTGCTGTCTCCATCTTCCAAGTGATATGCCCATTTTCCTGCTAGGCCAACCACTTTGTATGGTCCTTCCCAATTAGGCCCTAACTTACCATCTCCAGGTACCAGAGTGTTTCCCATTACTTTGCGCAGCACCCAATCTCCAATCTTGAATTTCCTTGGATGTACCGTTTTGTTATATTTTCTGGATAACTCTTGCTGGTATGAGGCGATGTGAACCAGTACTCTTTTTTTTCTTTCTTTCTACAAGGTCGAGTTCCAAGGCTATGGTTTCTCCGTTTAAGTTTGGTTCAAAATTTTCGCTTCTAATTGTGGGGAGGCCAACTTCTAGTGGGATTACTGCTTTCATGCCATAGGCCAAGAAAAAAGGTGTTTCTCCAGTTGACCGCTGAGGTGTGGTATGGTAAGCCCATAAAACATGAGGAAGCTCCTCAGCCCACTTGCCTTTTGCTTTCTCCAGTATTTTCTTCAATCCATCTAAGACGACTTTGTTTGATGCTTCCGTCTGGCCATTTGCTTGGGGGTATGCTGGTGTAGAATTGTAGAATTCTATCTTGTACTCCTCACAAAAGCCTCTAAAAATTTTGCCATCAAACTGAGTGTCGTTGTTAGATATTAGAGCCTTGGGTATGCCGAACAGAGTGATGATATTCTGCCAGATGAACTTCTTCATATCTTTCTCCTTTATTGATGCGAGTGCTTCTGCTTCCACCTACTTTGTGAAGTAGTCTGTTGCTACAAAAAGAACTTTCAGTTGCCGGGTGCCGTTGGAAGTGGTCCTACTATGTCCAAGCCCCACATTGCGAAGGGCTATGGGCTATTTAATGGTAGAAGCTCTCTGGTTGGTTGATGTATTTGGTGTGCGAACTTTTGGCATTTCTCGCACCTCTTGACATACTTTTTCTGAATCTGCTTGCATGTATGGCCACCAATATCCTTGTGAAATTGCACTGTAGGCCATTGATCTTCCCCCTTGGTGGCTTCCGCATACGCCTTCGTGTATCTCAAACAAGAATGCCTCGACCTTGCTGGGATAACACATTTCAGGTAAGGTCCTGTAAAGGATTTTTTGTACAAGGCCAGTGATGGAAAGAGCCAAAATCGCTGTGATTTTGCTCTGATCTTGTTGGCCTCTTTCTTCTCTTCAGGTAAGACGCCGTCTTTTAAGAATACTATAATGGGATCTATCCATGAAGGGCCTAGTTCGGCGCAACAAACCTCAGTTACTTCAGGTTTTTCAATGCTTGGTCTTGGTAGGAAGCCGATCAGTAATGGATATGGGATGGATGTATCTGCCATCAAAGCAAAGCTTGCTAGTTCGTCTGCTCTACTGTTTTCTTCTCGGCCGATCTGCTCTATCCGCACTACGTCGAATTTCATGATTTCCTTTCTGACTAACTCTTGGTACTTAGCCATCCTCTCATCTTTTGCCTCGTAGTCGCCTGAAATCTGGTTTACTTCCAGCTGGGAGTTACTGTAAACCATTAGCTCGGTGGCCTTCATAAAGAGTGCTGATTTTAGGCCTGCTAAAAGCGCTTCATACTCCGCTTCATTGTTTGATGCTGGGAAGCCAAGGTTGACTGCTTGTTCCACTATTAGGCCATCTGGTGAGATGAGGACTATGCCAAGTCCTGCACCATGCCTGCTGGATGCTCCATCCACAAAGAGCTTCCACATCTCTCCAACGAATAGCTTCCAGCAAGTGGAGGGGTCGGATGATGTCTTGGGGTCATGCGTGTTGCTGATGTTTTCTTCCAAGTCCATGCCTGCTGTTGGGGTTTGCTCTTCACTATCTGACTACCCCAAGTTTTTATTTGTTGAGGAGTCCTTACTGGGAATGGCATGGTTTATTCATTCCTTCTGATCCTCAAGCCTATGTGGTTTGCAATGTGGTTGGGTGTCTTGTATTAGGGGTTGCGCATTTCCTGCGGCACTTTCTGTCCCCATTTTGGTTGTACCAATCAAGTCAACTGGGCAGATGTGATGACTTCCTAGTATGAACTCTGCCACAAAGTCTGCCAAAGCTTGGGCTTTTATTACGGTTCTGGGTTGAAACTTGATATCAAACTGTCCCAATTCCACCGCCCACTTCAAGATTCGTCGAGAAAAGTCCGCCATCTCAAATAAAGCTTTTAAGGGAAAAGCTGTTAGGACGATTATGGTGTGGGCGTGGAAGTAATGCGACAGCTTCTTTGAGGCCATCATCAAGGCTAAGGCCAGTTTTTCCAATAGTAGGTACCTGGTTTCTACACCCAGCAAGGTTTTGCTAACATAAAAGATGGGCAAGTGTTGGATTCCTTCCGCTCTGACCAACACTGTGCTGACTGCGTGCTGTGAAACTGCTAAGTACAAAAAGAGCTCTTCTCCATGCATTGGGGTTACTAGCAACGGTGGAGAAGGCACGTATTCTTTCCATCTTTTTAGGGCGCGGTCGCATTCTTCATCCCACTCAAACTTGGCGTTTAATGCTTGGAAGAATGGTCGACATCTATCTGACGACCGACTTATGAACCGGTTGAGTGCGGCAACTAGGCTAGTGAGATGCTGCACCTCATTTACTGTGTTGGGCCTTTCTAGATCCTGGATTGCTTTGATCTGGGAGGGGTCTGCTTTTATACCTCGGTTGGTTACAAAGAAGCCTAGGAATTTGCCTGATTCTACGCCGAACGCACACTTGGATGCATTTAGGCACAACATGTTCTTCTTCAGAATCTGGAACATTTCACCTAGGTCCCTGAGATGGTCCTTCTCATCCTTGCTTTTGACCACTATGTCATCTATGTAAGCCTCCATTGTTCTGCCTAACAATGGTTCAAACATCTTGGGACCATCCGTTGGAATGTTGCCCCTGTATTTTTTAGGCCAAAGGGTATGACCTTGAAACAATACAATTCTCTAGGCGTTGTAAAGGATGTGACCTCCTGATCTGGTTCATACATAGCGATATGATGGTAACCTTTGTACGCATCAAAGAAGTTAAGTCGATTGTGTCCTGCCGTCAGGTCTACCAGTTGGTCTATCCGTGGTAGGGGAAAACTGTCCTTTGGGCATGCCTTGTTGACTGTTTTGTAGTCCACACAGACACGCCATTTTTCGTTCTTCTTTGGCACTACTACGGTATTGGAGATCCACTTGGATAGTGCACTTCTTTGATAGCTCCTGCCTCCAGCAAGTTTTCCACTTCTTCCGCCACTATCTCGGCATGGTGGAGTGCTGATCTGCGAGTGTGTTGTATAATTGGTCTGGCAGTTTGGTGGATGTTCAGTTGGTGACAGATGAAGTTTGGGTCAATGCCAGGCATGTCATACGACATCCAGGAAAACACTTCGATGTTAGAGGTTAAGAATTCCATGACCTCTATTCTCTCAGTGTTGGAAAATGACGAGCCGAGCAAAAAGAACTTTTCTGGGTCTTTTTCATCTATCCTTACCTGTACCAAGTCTTCCACTGCCTTCTGTTCAGCTGCTTTGCCAACATCCGCAAATAGTTCATTGCTCTCAGGCTCTTCCACCGTCTGTACATACCCTTTTGCGGCGCGGCTGTCATTTACTGTAACGAAGCACTGTTTGGACATAAATTGGTCTCCAAAGACCTCTTCAATTACTTTGGCTTCGTTGGGGAACCGCAATACTTGATGGTAGGTTGACGCTACCGATCGCATGGCGTGCAACCATGTCCTCCCCAAGATTATTTTGTAAGTGGAAGGGACTTTCAATACCTAGAATTCCACTTGTTTTGACATGGTTCCTGCCTTGGCTGGAAGAATTATCTTGCCCACTGGCCACTCTGGCAATGAGTTGAATCCGATTAGGGGAGATGTTGCAAGTGCCAGCTCTTTGTCCTCCAGTTTCAGTTGTTTGAAGGTTTCGTAATACATTATCTCACATGAGCTTCCTTGGTCAATCAAAATCCGCTTGATGTCGAAATTCTTGATGTGTAGAGTGACAACCAGTACATCATTGTGAGGGCAGTATATCCTCGCTAAATCTTTGTCCGAAAAAGATATGCATTTGTGGCCTCTGTTCTCCCATTTTTTATGGTAGATTGTGCACTTAATACCTTCCTTAAGCGCTCAGCCTTTTTGATCATCCCCCTGAGCTCACATACCCACTCAGGTTCGAATATCCCATGTATTACGTTAATTACGCCTTGAGGTGGAGCGTCGACCGGCATCCCGTTTGGGTTGTTGTGGTTCTGGGGGCTGGCTGTGTCCTCATTCTATGTACTGGTCTAGGTGCCCAGCTGCCACTAACTCCTCCAAATGTTGCCTCAACGGCGTGCAATTTTCAGTACGGTGCCCCTTTTCATCATGGAAGGTGCACCGGGACCTCTCTTCATAGTCTTTTTCTGCTTCTCCCAACTTAGCTGGCCATCAGACGAAAGGTTCATTGCGTATCTCACTGAGAATCCGGTAGATTGGTTTTTTGAACACTGTGGTAATGGCAGTGCGAACTCTTAATCTCCTTTTGTCTGGGTCCTCTCTGTTGGCCCGCCTGCCTCGCCCATTCCTGCTTGGTTGTTCTACCGTATTGAATTTTGCTGTAGTCTTTTTATCTGGCATTGCTGTTGTGCCAGATTTCACTTTAGCACGGGCGCTATCTTCCTCCACACGAATATGTTGGTGCACTCTCTCCATTAAGGCCTCCATCGTGAGGGGTGGCATTATAGTAATTGAGTCCCTCAATTTGTTACCGACTGGCAGGCCCTGTTTGTATTGTGCAATGGCAAGGTTTGTAAGGCAATCCCCAATCTGGTTAAAGGTTTCCCAGTAGCGACTGTTGTAGGATCTCAACGTCTCCTTGTCGCCTATGTCAATGGAGAGTAGCTGATCGATCTCCACTGGTGTCTTGATGTTCGTTCTAAACCTAGTCACGAACGCCTTTGCCAATTGTGCCCAGGAGGCAATGCTGCCTTTTGGTAGCCTTTCGAACCAGGTTAGACCTAGGTCGCCAAGGCTGGAAGGAAATAGGATGCACATTAAAGCCTCGTTTCGCCAGTATACTGCCATAACCTGGCGGAAGTGGCTCAGGTGCATGTAGGGGTCAGACTTCTCCTCATAAGTGGTGAATTTGGGCTGGTGGAAGCCTGAGAGTAGTGGTGCATTCTCAATTGCCGGAACGAACGGCAAGCTTTGTAACCTTGCTAATACTTTGTCTGCTGGTTTGTAAGCAAGACGCGGCATTGGCATTCCTACCTCGACGCTACCATGCGTCCGAGTGGCTAACCGCTGAAGGGCTGAAACTCTGCGCGGGTCGCGAGCCCTGGTGTCCTCCTTCTATCGGGCCCTTTCTTTACGCACAGTTCGCAAATCAGATGATCTAGGCAACTCCTTGTGTCTAGATGACGTCTGGTACATGTGCGAGGGCCGATAGGTGCTTCCCTCAGTACACGACCTCTCAGTTCTCGTTCTCTCAGACCTGGAGTAACGAGTCATGGAAGTCCGTGATTGAGTGTCACCAGTTCTAAGACTCTTACTTTCTTCTTGCGATGGTGCGGTATGCCTACCACGATCTTCCGAGTGGCCAGGGGGCATGTTGCCTTTGCGCCCCTCTCCTATCGCCACCTCTTTTCCTTTTATCTGGCTCTTCATTGACTCCATGTCTGCCGCCATCCTCCTTATTAACTCGTCATGCTCTTTCATGCGATCCTCCAGAACTTGAGGGTCCATCCTCCGCCTCTGTCTTTCAGGACTTTGAGAGCGACGGGGACTACCTCCCCGTCTCCCCCTTGCATCCCTCCGGGGGTTCTGTCGTTGGGGTTCTAAATCCGCCATGGGAGGGATAGAAGGCAAACCTTCGCGCCTCCCACCCCCTTCCGGGGTTTGCCTATCAATAGCTAATTGTGGCAAGTCTTCATTGTGCCCCATTGCTTCCGACTAGAGAGGAAAGCTTGATCAAGAGGTTTTGTTCTTTGTGGAATTCCCACAGACGGCGCCAATTGTACGAGCACGAAATAATGTTCTCGTATAATCCTGTTGATCAAGTTTGCGCTCCTCCAAACGTCATCGCTTTATTCCCTAAAAACACAAACGTGAGCTAGCCGGCGGGTGTGTGCCGGATACCTCTTCGATGCCTAAGTCAGCAAAATAAACAAATAGACAAAAGCTCTGTGTATTCCCAAAATCAAAGTTGTGTTACCTGTACATAGGTTTTGTTGAGAGCTTTTATAGCTTTTTCCTGGCACAATCCTAGTAGGACTCATATTCCTCCATGTAGAGTCCTCTTAGGAATCACACTCCTGAAAGATAATGCTTATCCTTCAACACCCCCCTCATTGCTTAAACCAAGTGAGATGGTTTTACCACGGTTGGACAACAGTATGACCGAGCTAACACTAGCCCTTTGTCATACTTAATCCAGCGCCTTCCCAATTGTACGACATAGCTTGGCTCTTGTTTCACTTGTACCTCGGTTTTGTCTGTTTAGACCGAGCTAACTGCAGCAAGTTTTGACCGAGCCAATAAGGGCAAGGTCCACCTTAAGAAGCCCAAGCACCTCGGCCCCAAATACTATGACTAAGCTAATTATCACCACTACGACCGTGGTGATTGTAACCATACTTGGACCGAGCTAACAGCAATGATCCACTTTGCTAAGCCCTTTTTACCACGGCCCATAGATCGGCGCATTACTACGCCTGGGCCTAGCTCGGACCTAATGCACATAAAAACTCCCTCTCAGTGATATAGTTTAACAATCGAAAATCGGGAATCCAAAATCCATAATCCGAAATTTCAACCAAACCCATTCACGAAATCAGAAAAAACCCTAACAAAATTGTTTACGAAATAAATGAAAAATGAAAGAAAAAAAACATGTCAAAACCCTACAGAAATCGTGAGAGAATGGGATGGGAGACATAGCGAGAAACTGATATAAACAAACAGACCCACATCGACAGAGAGGAAGAGAGACGACAGACAGATACCTGTAATCAGTGGTGGGGCCGATTTGCAGTGGTCGTGGTGGCGAGCGTCGGTGGCCTGTGATAGTGATGATCAACGGTGGTGAGCGACGAGTTTGGTATCGACTGCTATGTTGGTGTGTGAGACAAAACAGAACAAAAAAGTGTGTCTGTGTAGTATATATACTGGGCGGCAAAATTAATGAGTTTCCCTCTAAAAAAATTTTGAAGCTTTAGCGACTAAAGGATTATTTGTCGCCAAATATCCTTAATAGCAACTAAAAATTGGTCGCCAAAAGCTGTTTATTTGGCTACTAAATTCAAATTTTCATCGGCAATATTGAATATACAACGACTAACTTAGCTGTGGTCGTCAAAAATTCATCAAAAATATGCCCATTTTTGGGCGACAAAAATGTTTTGTCACAAAATGTTATTATACGGCGACAAAATCAAATTTTAGTAGCGTAAAATGGTAACAAACAGCGACTAAAACTAAGTTTGGTCACCAATAAGACTATATGGCGACTAAAATAGTTTAGTAGCTAAAAAGATTCAATCAATGCCGACTAAATCAGGTTTTTAGTCACCCAATTTGCTATTTTTGGTGACTAAAATTGTTTTGGTCGTCAATTTTAGTCGCCAAATATGCATTTTGTTGTAGTGAGAGAAATTTCCTTTGAATAAGGTTGGATACCTCCAAAATTGATTTACTTTATTTTCTTTTTCTTTTTCCTTTTCTTTGTATAGGCATGCCATAGTAGATGAACTAGCACAATTTGGCGCAGCTGTTCATACATGTGCACGTAAACAGGCCGAGCTAGACGAATGCTTACTAAAATGGAAAGGTAAGGGCTTTAAGGTTACAGGATCTGTATGTGATGTGTTATCGCGATCCCAACGTGAGAAGCTGATGGAAAATGTCTCCTCCATCCTTGCCGGAAAGCTTAACATCCTTGCAAGTAGAAGATTAATTGGTTTGCTCGGATTAAGAGAAAATTTGGCATTGAACCCAATATTTCGATTTTGTTAGTTGACAATTCAAGCCAATCACACACTTCCGTTGAATTTTTTTCAACTTTTCGATTTCAGTGTAATTGAGGGATTTATCGGACACCATTAAAAGGATTATAAACTTGTAAAATCTCGTATCGAAAATAAATGAAGAGAGAGTCGGGTTTTCATCTGCCAATGCATCATTTTTCAACTTTTATTGTAACACATGTTATATTAGTCACTTATCTCTCATAATAATGCTCAAATAAATAAATAAATAAATATTATAAATATAATATTTTGGTTGGTGTCCTTCTAAAAACCAGCAGGAAATTTAAATTTTGACGGGCCGTTCCACCGGATTTTCCTAGATATTAGTTTTATCTATGGTGTTAATTTGTTTTATTTGCCCACCCATTAAAATTTTGAAAATAAATAAATATATTAAACTAATTATTTTTTTATTTTTGTTTTCTATATATATTGTTGTGAAAATTCCAAGGGATTTGGCTGTTAGTAATTTTTTATAATAATACTAGAAAAATATATAAGATAAATAAAATAGAAATGACAAAACAAATTTTTTTTTTTATAATTAAAGAATGAAATACAGTATAAACTACAAAACTAAAAATATAGAAATTATTAAACATACACTCCAGGAAAATTGATTTTTAGCGGCGTTTCAAAAACGCCGCTATAAGTCTCAAAAACGCCACCATAAATTACAACAACGTTTAATATTTTCGTCGCTGATACGGCCGCCGTTATAGCTTTACAACGTTTTAAAAACGTCGCTAAAAACATCAGGTGGCGTTTTAAAAAACGTCGCAAAAACATTGACGTCTGCTATCTTTCCGTCACATGACATCATGATGACGTCATTTAGTGGCGTTTTTTCAAAAACGCCACCCTTTTCTTTTTTTTCTTTTTTTTTTTGGGATTCTGAATCTGGCACAACACAGCTAAATAATTTAACTAAAATATAGCATAACACAACCAAATAATTTAACCAAAATATGACACAACACTGGGCCAAAGAATTTAACTAAGAAAAAAGCTTGAGAATTTAACTACCTGTATACAAGAGCAACAGTATGTACAATCTGTGATTTGGCAAAAAAAAAAAAAAATACTAAAAGTTCAATTTCAAACCACTCTTCAAACTGCTCTCACAAAAATTAAAAGAATCAAGAAATCAAAGAAAATAACAAGGTCTGAGGCTCTGGGAACACGAAGTGAAATGCACAAAAAAAAAGGAAACAGAAAAGAGAAATGAAGTAGAAGCTAAATGGAAAAAAGAAATTTGTACGACCCGGCGGCTTCCAACACGAGCTGTTCGAAGAAGACCTACATTTTCTCTGGTTTTTTTCAAAATAAAATTGTTAGCATCCATTTCCAACCAGAACAGTGTTCAAGAGCAAAGGATTGAATAAAAGAGTCTCTATTAGTACTTACACAGAAACTGTAGATTTTATAACTATCCCAAAACGTCCATTGAAAAGGATCCCAATTCCCTGTATGATGAAGTTCTGTGTCAATAAATTGCAACATGGATTATGAGTTAATTATTTTTCTTTTTATCAAATACCAAATACCAAATACCAAATTATTTTTTATTTTTTATTTCACCAAATTTCAAGATTTGTGTAGTTTGCAGACCTACCAACCATACCACGGCTAAGAACACGAGTAGGAGGTGGTGTGGCACTTGCTAGACGAGATGCAGCTTAAACGCTCCAGTTGACTGTCAATATGAATATTTGTGTTAATCATTGATAAAAATATACTTGATTGATTTTTTTGTGTAAAAAATTACCTCAATCATGGAGACTAATACAGCAGCCATCATCCCAAAAGGATGACCTGCGTTAAAAGTAGGCGTGCCCCATTGTAGTGGGTATAGGATTTTTATCCTGCATAGTAATAAAATTCACAGAACAATAGAACATTAAAATTTTCAATCCACTAAATTATTCTGTACTTTTAATTCTTAGTCTTGAAACAATGATAAAGGTGTATATGAGCAAAATGTTGTTACCTACCATGGTGCATGAATCCATAGATGTCGAGAGAGGGAAGCGAATATGGCATAGAGACAGCCAACTGAAGTCCAAAACCAGTTTTCAGCAAAATTGATAAAAACCCAATTTCAACATGATTTAAGTTTGTTCCAGTTAGATATTCATGATAGACACTTTGATAAGAAAGAATAAAAAAAAAAAGAACAAAGAAAAAAGAATAAAAAAAAGAAAAGAAAAAGGAGGAATAGTGGCCGACGGTTGTCCAGCGAACTGATGCACTAATTCTTGTATATTATGCAAATTCTTAGCTCAAAATTTCACAGCATAAAATTAGCAAGGCACGTGATGGCCAGAAAAAACACAGCACCACATGGGAATTTGTATGTTTTATACAGATTTATTTTTTTTATTTTTCCCAGTTGTGTAAGTTCCATATGGATTTCACTGTTTTATAGTAGGTTTACTTTTGAATACGGATGTTAAACAATCCCCCACTCTCCCCAAAAATAAAAGTAAGTAAATACATAAACAAATCGACAAGTAAATAAAGGTGAACACTCACTCAGCAATTATAGCGAAGGGCATTATGCAAGATGGCTGCCCAATAAACTACTTAACAAATGCTAGTGTATTTCATATGTAAATGGGCTATCATAGAAGCTATCAAGCTAAGAGCACAGTTACGAGCATGAGAAAATCACCTTCTGCATATAATTTAGAACGTAAGGTTAGTTCCAAATCTGCTTCTCCCAATGCCCTGCATTGGCAAGACTAGCATTGGGTAATAGCTCAAACACCATGAATTGAACCCCTAAACTCACTTCTCCTTTGTCACACCTATACCACTATGCTGCAATGCTCTAGGCACTGATGTAGTAGAACTCAGCGACTTCATTCCCAAGCAAATAATAAGACTTATGTGTGTATAATTAACATGCAGCTTATATTTTTTATTAGCAACAAATATGTTCCACTATGCTACAATGTTCCATCAAAGTTGGCCGTGTAGTAAAGACTTGAGAGGATACGATCCAAGGTCTCGAGTTCGAGTCAACCCAGCGGGCCACTTGAGGTTTGCCTAGTCATTAATTTCAAGGCCGTAGGATTAGTCGAGGTGTATGTTATACAGTAGTGTGAATGCTCCTACCACTAACTTTTCACGGGGAAGTATTTCATTTAATCCCACAGCATTTCTTTCTTGCAATAAGAAACTATTTCCAAGTACTTCTATTGCAGCATCAATGGATTATTATGTTTCTAGTGGTCCTCACCGTACACAAATATCTAGATGCTGAATTGTGAACATATGTGGTAGATTTTTATGTGTTCTATTATATATATATATATATACGGTATGTCAGATTTGTAGGGAAAATATAATTTACCTGAACTAAGAACATTGATCTTGGAGGGATCTTCATGTAGTGTCCAAGCTTGAAATCACTGAGGAAAGAGACGGCCTGAGACATGCTCATATAACCATAGACTTTGAAGCACACGTTAGCTATTGGTCTTCCTGGATATATAATACCCATGACATACTCTGTGATTATGTTCAGCCCTGGTGTCTGCGTATAAAACATTAAAGCATTAGGGGGGGGGACAGGAAACAGATTTTACATCAATGTCTAGGAAAATAACACAACTTTGATTTTAGAGACAAAAAATGTTTTAACAATTGTAGATTTCCTATTTGTTACAACTTTTTAACTATAATTTTACCAGGACCTGAAGTGGTATTTTGAATTCTTGGCCATGAGGCTTGAAATGGTTTTACACTAACAGAACATAGTTCATGTTCAGCTTGTGCAGGGTAAGGGAATGATACATTATTTACTTATCATAATGCAAAGCAAACACATAAATGAAGGGACTAAAAGAGACTGCTCAGGCACCTGATTTGTTATAGCAGTTATGATGCTGATTGGAAGGGTGAAAATGAAGGCGATGATGCAATCAAATATGAGTCCCCACCATGGCATCTGAACCTGATTGTTCAAGAAGATGCAAAGTACAAGAGAGGCTGCAACTGTCACTCCAAGCAACACGTAAAACCACCAGGAAGGTATGTCCTCGTATTTTCTCATCAATCTTGTATGGATATCCTCCTTACCAGTGTACGAAGCACGGAATCGATCGTATATCTCCCTGTAGAATCACCATGAATGCATTTCTTATCCAAGTGTCAAAAAATACCGAAAATGAATATCAAAGTGCCTCTTCTTTTTCTTTTTTTTTTTTTTTTTAACAGAAACAGATTTTACAAGTTGTGTATAATTCAGCAAAACATCAGTAAATTTGATACCAGAATTGCATGACAGACAACAAAAAAAACCCATTCCCTGTTTCAAAAGTGTAGTTCTCATCATTTGATTGGGATATGACAACCATCTCACCTGAAGCATGACGGAAGTACTTGTTGGAAAAATCATGCTGTAAGACGAAAAATATTGGCAGAAAATGAGTTTAATGAATCAAGGACTGATATTTATTAACATGAAACTGTGAAATAGAGAATTCTAGAGCAATTTAAGAACCAAACTCACACAAGAGATTTAATATATCATTGATTTCAAAATGTTCAAATTAACGTACACTTATGACCTATGAGTAAGCTAGCCAACTGAATTCAAAAATTTCAAAATGTATATATACATATTTTTCTTCTTGGTTGGGCAGAATCAGCTGGTAATATATTAGATCAATACACAGGAAAATAGAATTTCATAAATATATTCTAAGTCACAAATTAGTAAGACTAAGAATATCGGCACAAATAATGAATCAAGGATTTGATATAAATTAACATGAAACTGTGCAATGGAGAATTGTAGAGTGATTTAAGAATTAAACTCACGTGGGAATTTGAGTTGGCCAAATCTTCCACCAGTTGGAAAGTTTCACACATTTTCCATGACAATGACTATGGTTGTTTAGGGACCACATTTAGGTTTAGTGTACTTTCATTAGGAGGAAAATTTTAAAAAAATATCTAGATAGATTAAAAACTTAATAGAGTCACAACCAATCACATTTGTTAAAATTTACATTTGATTAATATGTTGATAATGACAAGGGCTTCCGTCCATCATAATTCTATATTAATTCGTCAAATACTATAGATATAAATCGCGTACTACCATTATTTTTAATAAGCACAATTACTGTGACTCATTTGAAAATTATTTTAACTTTTGTTTGCTTACAGGACAAAGGGTGCAATTTGGATGAATCTAATTTGAAAAAAAATCTGAATTCTGTATACAAAATTTTATAATTTGAATAATATAATATTAAATTAAGAATCAAGATTCTTTGTAGTGTATAATTTGTAATACACCTTGTAGTGTCCTAAAAGAATATCATTTTGAGACAAAATTTAAATATAAAAAAACCTTAATTTGCCCATTTCTTCTTTCCCTTCTCTCGTTTTGAGGCACTACATGGTACGTTATAGGTAATGCAATATAGAAGATTCAAATTCAAGTGGTAGTAATATGGATAAAATGGCTACAGTAGTAATGCTTTGTAAAGTAATAATTCAACTAAATTTTGTCTTTAGTAACATTTTTCTATTTTAAAAGTAACTCAAATGACTTTATTTTTTAGATTCGTCTTAACTAGACAATTCTAAAAATTAAAATCAATTTTTTAAAAAAAATTAAAAAACCAATTATTATAATTTTTTAATATAAAAACTGGCATTTAGTGAATGTTTAATATAGAAAAGTAACACTTACGCTTTCCCATCCCCAAATTTCTCCGAATCTGGTTCATACCATTTGTGGCTCCTGCCAGATTCCAAAAAAAAAAAAAACAAAACAAAAAACCAAGTTTGTAAATAATGTAGAAAAAAATGAAATTCAAATTCTACATGCAAACTATCACTTTGTAAGCCATTCATAATTGATGTAAATTTGTTAACCAAGCTTACTGTTCAGAGAAAACTTCGCCTGATTTCAAATACCCAACATATACACGAGGCTTGTCTAAATGAGCTGCAAGTGAATTTCCCAAGGCATCTGCACCAAAAAAAATAAATCATAACTTCACAATCCATTACACTCAAGTTTCAATCCTTAATAACAAAAGTATCACTGAAATGCATGGATCGATCACGAATCAATATTTATATAAACATCGTCATTGACTTTGGCATAGAATTCAGCATCCCAGTTCTCTGCAGCATGAGCAAAGAACAACTTTGTCTTCTTTGGGAGCTCCTCAGATGCCTGAGATGCAGAGCAAGAGAGATCGATCTGGTTCAACGATCTGATCTGATCTAATCTGAGAATGAAAAAATTAGAGAGTTAATTAGCAGATTCGACAATGATAAAGTAGAGCAACAGAAATCGATCTGGTTCAAACTCGAACACCGATTAAGAGAATGAAAAATGTACCTGAGAAAAGAGCAACATAGATCGATCTGGTTCAAGAATGACATCGATTTTGGATCTGCAATGTGATGAAGAACAGATCGAGTTTGAGTTCGAGTTCGATGAAAAGACTGATCAAAGCCCTCCAGCGACAGATCGATGAAGAATAGCTAGAGAGTTCGATGAATATACAATGCAAAATCTGCAATCGAGCGAGCTAGAGCTTCAAATCGAGAGAGCTAGAGTTAGAGCTTCAAATCGAGGGTTTTGAGAGAGAGAGAGAGAGAGAGCTGTCGAAGAGACAGAAAGTGAGAGATAGAGAAAGTGAGAGAGACGGAGGTTGGACGGTGTCAATATATACACCCAATACGACGCCGTTTCACTGTGATCAAAGACAACGTTTTCAAAACGTTGTGTTCAATTGATCTCTAATGGCGTTTCTCTAAATGCCATAAACAAAACGTTGCAGTAAGCCCCTTTTCCTGTAGTGATATTACAAGATGGATCCACATAGACATACAAAATAATATACAAGAAATAGTTTATATCTAAAAGTTTGAAGAACAAAAGATAAGAGATGCAAACCAAAACCTATGTAATATACCACAGTTTTCTTAAAATTGATTCACCGCCTCCCGATGGGAGTTAGAGGTACGTTGGTATCTGTCTCTCAAGATACGACGGTCGAAACCAACTCATGCAGAAGGACCTTCTAAATAGTTTCGGCGAACTTGACAATGATAGCACTCTCTCTAACAAGAACCATAAAATGGGCAAGCAAAAAAAAGATAGGGAAAATTTTCATTGGTATAAAAACCATCTCCAACTTTATTATCTCAAAATACCATCTCATTTTTCATCACAAAAAACTCTCTAAAAATAACTTTCTAAGTTAGAGGGGAAAGGCCTTTATTTATACTAGTAGGAGAGAGTTTTAGCCATGAAGGCTAACATCAATAGAGTCATCAAATTGCCATTAATCAAAGCTATCAACTCTAGCCATTAGTGCTACAATTATAAAGGTTAAAAACTTATGGCTACAAATATGGTCATCAACTCCATCATCAAAAAAAGAGAGTTACAAAAGTCTAAACATCACATGTGCATAATATATACAAATAAATATATATATAATGATATTTGAATAAACCAACTAGATGGGTCGTAAAATAGATATGGATGTTGGTTACAATCTGATCCAAGCCCAATCTCAAATATATGCATAAACTAAGCCCAACACAACTCAGCCCAGTCTAAGCCCAAGATGAAGTTCAAGTCTAAGACCAAACCCAACACATGCACAAGTGCAAACTTAGGCTCAGTCCAAACCAAGACTAAGTCCAAATCTAAGCTCAACTTTTATTGATGCTCACTTTATGAGACAATTCTCATTCACAATTTAATGGTTTCGGCTCATTATTTTTATATGTAATCTTTTCACTTGAGAGAATATAACCCCACTTAGACCCACCTCAACTGACGGTTGGGTCTCACTTTAATTTCAAATTAAAGTTGCTGAAAAAACAATTATTTTCTAACATTGGCTTAGTGGATGGAGAAAGCAACCGCAGGATTTATCATCTAAGAGGCTGCAAGTTCAAAACCCACAAAAGCCAAACATTCCAAACCTTGGAGCCACTGGAGGTTTATTCAATTGTTAACTTCAGGATCCCAAGATTTAATTGAGGTGCCTATAAGCTGGCTCGACACCCGATTATCAAAAAAATATATATACTGTTTTGAAATTTGTCAAATTCTATTCAAGTTAACTTTGACACCCGATTATAAATACAAAAAAAAAAAATGATCCCTAACCCAATCTCGTTTCTAGTTTTCTCAACTATCCAAGTTTCCAAACACAAATCAAAATTCTTGACATAAAATAGTTAAAAGGGCTTCATTTTCCGTGTTTCTTTTTTTGATTTGTTACATATGAAACAAATTTTTATTTTTATTTTTTTTGTGATTGGTTTTTGGGTTAGGTTAATAATGCTGGAACAGCAATAGCAAAAGAAGCAGCAGAATTCACTGTTGAAGATTACAACATTGTGATGGGTACCAATTTTGAGGCTTCTTATCATTTATGTCAACTTGCACATCCCCTCTTGAAGGCATCAGGAAAGGGAAGCATTGTGTTCAACTCTTCTGTTGCTGGTGTGATCAATCTGCCACGAATTTCTATCTATGCAGCTTCTAAAGGTAATGATTTTACTGTGCTTTTTACCAAGGTTAGCAAATTACAAAATTAAACAGCTTGAATTTAAAATATATATATATATATATATATAACATCAAAATATCATGTAATTTTTTTATTTTATTTTAAACACACTCTGAAACCACGTTCTTTTGTTTCAAATTTAAATTTATACCGTTAAATTACTAGAACAAGACTATCATAGAGAGATCTACAGCAGAGAATCTCAATCCCCATATACACTACGCCAAAATTGGGCTTTAGCGGCGGTTTTTTACCGCCGTTAAAGGCTGTAAAACCGCCGTTAAAGCCTTTAACGGCGGTATTAACGGCGGTTTCGTTACCGCCGTTTATGCGCGTGTCGGAAAAAGGCAAATTACCGTCGTTAAAAGTCGACCAAAAATGGCGGTAATATAGGACCAAAAACGGCGGTTTTTTACCGCCGTAAATAGGTTCAAATTTTTCAAAAAATAATTCTTTCTTCTTGCACTCCCCAAGTTTTGAACCCAAGACCTCTCATCCACCCACACCAACCACTCTGCCACAGCCACTCTTCATGAAATATATTCCCTAAATAAATATTTAAACATTACTTTTACTTTATTGTAGATGGTTTCGCCGGAACTCGCCGGAGCACGCCGGAGTTTCGCCGGAGCTCCGCCGGCAAAGACCGCCGTCATTAACGGCGGTAATGGTTGGGCATTAGCGGCAGTTTTGTTACCGCCGTTAAAAGTGGGCATTAACGGCGGTTTCGTTACCGCCGTTAAAAGTGGGTTTCATTACCGTCGTTAAAGACACTTTTAGTGGCGGTTTTTTTAACGGCGGTATTAACGGCGGTTTTCGTTACCACCGTTAATAGTACCTTTAACGGCGGTTTTCGTTACCGCTGTTAAAAAAACCGCCGTTAATGCCCTGTTTTGGCGTAGTGATAATGTATCCCTTTTACCTAATGGTATAACAGATCTCTTGTATTCTTGCAATTTAAATTAATATATCTTTTTTTGCTGATCAAAAAAAAAAAAAAAGGACAAATTATGACGGTAGTCTCTATATTTTGGGCATTGTGTTATTTTAGTCTCTATAATTTCTTTTAGCTCTATTGACCTTGAATTTATGACTTTGTTTTATTTTGGTCCAATTGATTACAATTCTTAACAATTTTTTTATGAAAAATGAGAAAAAAGTGTCATCTGTCATATTTTTATAGGTAAAATTATAAATTTACTCAATTCAATGAGTTAAGCTCAACTAATTTAGTGATAATTTTTCTTAAAAAATACTAATGGTATTATCAATTTGACCTAATTGATACAAAATCTTAAATTAAGGGTCAAAATTGAGCCAATTGAAAGTATAGAGATCAAAATGACACAAGAAATAAAATATAGGGACTACCGGTATAATTTGCTCCAAAAAAAAGGGGCAAATTATGCAAATAGTCCCTATAGTTTACATGTTGTGTCATTTTGGTCCATCTAATTTCAATTTGCTCGATTTTTACCTTAAATTTTGAAGTTTGTATCATTGTGGTCCAATTGAAAATGGAAGTTAAGAAATTGGACGGAAAATTTGCACATGAATGACATGTGATTGGTTTCCAAGGGTACAATAGATATTTTGCTTTCCATTTCCCTTTCAACTTCTTCCTACGCTTCTCTCTCTGCCTCTCTCTCTGTCTCTCTCTTTCTCTCTCTCTCTCTCTCTCTCTCTCTCTCTCTCTCTCTCTCAAAACCCTAGCAGCACCATTGCCTTGAAGAAGTCGAGACCGAGCACCGAAGCTTTCTTCCATGGCGACAACGGCAGGTGAAGGAACCTTGCAGGGTCTAGCACTACCACCTCCGTCACTCCTTTCCTTTTTCTCTTACACTTTCTTCGATTGTCTTTCTCTACTCTCTGTCACTAGCGCCGACTCCCATTGACACTTCCGGAGCCATCTCATCCTTTGCTCGTCGACGGTTTCACCTTCGGAAGAGCCACCGACCACCGTGGTCCACCGTTCCACTGCCTTTCATCTGTTTGAGTGAATGAATGTGTGTTATGTTTTGGTTCATCCGTTGTCATAGCCGGTGGAAATGTACTGCCTGGTTCGGTTCTGTCGACGTAACGGTGGTTGCTTGCAGATGACGTCAAGTCTGGATGTCATGGTGGAAGTGTACAACAATGTAAGTCTACTGAAACTTGGGTTTCACTGCAGGAGTTACGTGAATCGCCATTCATGGTGAGTCTACGCCGGTCTTGTGGTTGTGTTTGAGTATGGAGTGCACATTCTGCTTCTATGCTAAGAATGGCGTTCGTCTGAATTTGAGTGGAATCGCCGATTGAACTGGTTTGGCCATGTAGCTGGAACTGATTTACAGTGTGAGTGGGTTTGGCTTTGCCTGCAGTTGACCGATGCAAGTTTGTCTTCTTCGACGTAACCTTGCCTCTTCTTCGATATTAGTTTGGTTCTACTCCGGCTCGGGCTATGTTTTGGTTCAAATTTATATATGGCTGCCTTGCTGGTTTTTTCGGCATTGTGAGGTTACGTTTTGCGCCGATGGTGTGCTGGTTTGGGTTCAGTGCTCGATCCTGAATTAGGTTGACTCCATCAATGCTATTCCCCTCTCTCTCTCTCTCTCTCTCTCTTCTATGTACAGATATATATATATATATATATATCATTGAGTTAAATGAAAGTGAGTTAACTCACTTTGAGTTAGATGGATTAAGCATTGAGTTAATTGAGAGTGAGAACAAATTGACTTTTTTGCCCTTAAAAATTCTGTACATGTTGTCCACATGCAAATTTTCCGTCTAATTTCTTAACTTTCTTTTTCAATTCGACCAAAATGATACAAAATTCAAAATTTAAGGTCATAATCGAGCAAATTGAAATTAAGGGATCAAAATAACACAACTTGTAAACTACAAGACCTATTTGCATAATTTGCCTAAAAAAAAATAGAGAGGGATTTTGAGACACTACAACATATAAGAGTTTTAGAGACTAACTATTTTGCTCTCTAAAAGTGAAAATTTTGTTGCAAAAGACATTTAGGGACCAATTTCCACCGTCATGAGGATAGTCGCTAAAAAGTCATCCTGAAAAGTCAAAAATAAGACTTCTTTTTTTTTTGATCGGCAAAATAAATCTTTATTGATGAGAAACATACTAAATATGATAGAGTACATCAATTAAGAGGAGCTTGGAGCTAGTTCAAGCTCCAAGTTCCAAGCTGGTGAGAAACCAACACAAAAAGCAAAACAAAAACAACTTGTTGAATGATCTACCCATCAACAGAAGCCAAAACAAACAGCTAAGCAAAACTGCAGTGAACAAAAACAATCTAGCTGCAGCCATTGCAGAGAAAAAACAATCTTCTAAACAGCAAGCAGATTAATGCTCATCAAGCCTTTAGCAACCAGATTTTACCCAAACCTTTAACAACCAGATTATACATAGTAGCCATAACAATTAAAATAAACTGATTACCACCACTCTGCATCCCAGCTATGTGCTTGTGAACACAACAAACGGCAGCCAAAACAATCAAAATGAGTTGATTACCACTACTCTGGATTCCAGCCAAAACAAATGACCATCCCCATTAAATTCCTCTGATTTGACTCCACTGGAACACAAAGTCATCAACTAAGAATGGAAAATCCTTTATAGATGCTTTGAGCCAAAGAGCTCTTTTGATTTTGATGAGCTCACTCAGACCAGAGGAGTTAGGTTGGGCCGAAGAGAAGACACACTCATTACGATGTTTCCAAAGAGACCAAAGAACCACTAAGGGAATAACTCTCCAAATTCTCTTTTGAAGGCCCTTAAATTTTCCACCCAACCACCAGTTGAAAAGTCCTTCCACTGATTCTTGAATGCACCAATGAAACCCCCAGTCCTGGAGCACAGAAGACTAGATGAACCAGGAGAAATGGCAGTGAAGTACGACATGAACTGCAGATTCAACTTCGGAGCTGCAGAAAGGGTAGAGGGAGGAAACACTGCTGCCTAATATGCCAAGTCTATGCAAGTACTCTGTTGTTTTAATTTTGTTTTTCCAGGCAAGCCAACCAGAAAAGAGAACTTTGGGGGGTAATGCCTTATTCCAAACAAACTTGCTGATGCTGAGATGAGGGCCAAGAAGGGAGCTGTTGTAGGAGTAAAGGATAGACACAGAAAAAGAGCCAGAGCCTGCAAAGGTAGTTCCCCAAACTTGACAGTCGACATTGTCTTGACACAGGGGAGGCGCTGACGATAAGATATTAACAAATCTGTTTTCTTCAATCAATTCCCAGGCATATAGCACCCTTCTATAAGGAAAATTCCAAAAATAAGGCATTTAGCAACAAAATTTTGAAATGGTCACTAATAAATAGACTTTTAGGGACAAAATAATTTGGTCTTAAAATAGTTTATTTTTTAAGATAAAAAATTTGGTCTCAAAAGGATAATAATTCATCACTAATGTCCAATTTTGTTGCTAAAAATATAATGATGACACTTTTCACAACAAAATTATTTGGTCTCCAAAAAATAATTTTATCCCTAAATTTTGGTCTCTAAAAACTTAATTTTTTGTAGTGAGATAGGGAACAAGAGATATTTGGATAGTGAATTTGTTGCCAACTTTGAGACATATAAGCAAACACATTTCGAAGAGTATAATGTATTGCACCTCTTTTTTTTCTGTTTTTTTTTTTCTTTTATTGTTTCATGTTTTTTTGTAGGAGCAATGAATCAACTCACAAAAAACTTGGCTTGCGAGTGGGCAAAGGACAACAATCGAGTTAACACAATAGCGCCGGGCCTCATCAAAACCTCACTTGTTAATGCTGTGATAGTACAAATCTTCATCTACTTTTCCTATAATCATATAATTTCAAAGTCTATTCTCCCCATTTTAGATGGGCTCTTTTGACTTTTCCAATGGGTTTGCTAAATAAGTTAAAGAAAAATGATATATAAGTCTATTTTATAAATCTATTTTTTAGAATCAATAATATGCCAAATAAAATGATTGATTGATGATTAGAAAATAAATGAGAGACAAAATTGACTTAGATACTTTAATGGAGTACCACATCATTGAGTTTCAAAAGTAGGGCTGCAAATGAACAGAGCGGTTCGTGAACAAGCTCGGTTCAGCTCGTTTAGTAAACGAGCTGAGCTCGAGCTCAAATATTAGGCTCATTTAGTAAACAAGCCGAGCTCGGCTCGTCAAACTCGGCTCGTTTATCTATATTTAAATTATATAATAAATATATTATTTATATATTAAATAATATATAAATACATATAAATAATTGTATAAATACATTATTTATATATTAAATAATATTTTAAAAAAATTTATCGAGCCAAGCTCGAGTTTTATTAATGTTAACAAGCCGAGTTGAGCTCGAGCTCAATTTTTTATCGAGCTGAACTCGAGCTCAATAAACAAGCTTGATAAGTAAACGAGCCGAGCTCGAGCTCAACAAAACTCGGCTCGGTTTCTTTCCAGTCCTACTCAAAAGTGGGTTTAACTTTTGAACTTAAATAGTAATGCTCATAGGTTACAGATTTTTTTAGCAAAATTTATTTTTTAGTCAATAGTTTACTTTCAAACTACAACCAAACAAATAAGCTTGCTTTTCTAAGTATTAACTTTTCTTGCAAGTGGGAAATATGTAAAAATAGTAGACAAATTGCATCGTTAGTCAATAAGCTGTTTTTTAAACTATAACCAAACAAATAAGCTTGCAAGTGAAAATAACTGTACTATTTTTACATATTCCTCGCTTGCACCGGATACATATTTCGATAACTCTTTATTAATTGAGAATTTTTTTTTGTTCCTCCTTTCTCACATTAGTTAAAATTCCTCTTCTTTATAGCAAAATCCTCTTGATTTGGAAATGACAAATGGCATAGTATCTCGAACTCCTATCGGCCGACCTGGAGAGGCTAATGAGGTTTCATCACTAGTAGCATTCCTTTGCTTCCTTGCTGCTTCATATATCACCGGTCAGGTCATTTGCGTTGATGGTGGATTTACTGTAAATGGGTTTCAGCGCTAGTTATGTTATATGAATTCAGGAATGGATATCGGGTGCGAATACCGGTTCAAATGTCTTATCTTTTTAAGTTTAAATATTAAGATATTGGCATATTCATCTAATAGTTGGTATGAATATGGAGACTTGCTTTACTATCAATGTCAGCATCTTTTTCAAATATCAAATAAAATTAGAGGGATTCAACTTCAAAGTCTAAATTAGGTACATGTTTCGTACAAATTTCTTACATAGTGTTTTCATGTATGGTAAATAGAGGGTACACTGATCAACACAAGTATAATAGTGAACTAGAAGAGTCCATGTAACGTAAGCTGTTAGCCACTGAATGCTAAAAGAGAGGAAAGAGAGCATGAATAATGAAAAGTCTTGAAAATGCTACTAATTTTGTGTACTATATGAATAATCTTCAATTTGTGATAGTCATAGGCCCCGTTTGGTAGAGCTGTGGAAAAGTGATTATAGATTATAACTTAACAGATTATGGCTTATAGTTGTGAACCTAAGCTGTTAGCCTCTTTGGTGCAGCTGTGGGATTATGGATTTAAGCAGCAGGGTAGTGTTTGGTTAATAAGCTGTAAAATAACTTTTTACTGTGTAATTGTCCATTTTGCCCTTATATGATATAAAAATGATTATTTTGTCATTTTTTTAGTTTTAATTTTAAAAAAATTATTTCATTAATAAAAGTTAATGTAATTAGTATTACAAAAGTTAATATAATTAGCATCAATTAATACTAAAATTATTAATAGTATTAATTAGTATAATTTTTTTATTTTTTCATTATAAATGAATTAGGTGTCAATTAGTGGCTTAATTACCATCAATTAATACTAAAATTATTAATATTATCAATTAGTATTATTTTTTTCATTTTTTTCATTATGAATGAATTAGGTGTCATTTTTTCATTATGAATGGCTTAATTAGCATCAATACTTTTTTTTTTCTTTTTTTTTTAATCTTTTTCTTCATTATAAATTAATTAGTGTCAATTAATGGCTTAAAAATTGTGATTTTGTTTTTATTAATTTTTTTTCATTACAATTAATAATATAACAATTGTGCACTTTATTTCTTTATTTAAATTGTGATATTTCATTATAAATTAATTTGTGTCAATATTTATTGATATAAATTGCACAATTTATTTCAATATTAATTGATATTAATTTGCACAATTTATTTCATTATAAATTAATTTGTGTCAATTAATGGCTTAAGTAGCATCAATTAATACTAAAATTATCATTTCATTAATAGTATCAATTAATATAAAATTATTTCTTTTTTTTAATTATAAATTAATTAGTGTCAATTAATGACTTAATTAGCGTCAATTAATACTAAAATTATTAAGTAGTGACTAAAATGCTTAATTATTATTATTTTTAATTAAAAAAAACACTGAAAACCTCAAAAAAAAAAAAAAAAACATTGAAACCCTAGCTCCAGCGGTCACAGTGGTGCTAGGGTGGTGCTAGGGTTTGAGCCGCCTCTTCATCTTCATCTTCTAAGCCAAGATCTTCATCTCCTTGTCTTCTCCGACAACACAAACACCACCACCGCCGCCTCCCCATTCGTTGCCATCACCATCACCGAAGGTAGAGAGACCAAATCTGGGCAATGGTAGATCCACCACCGCCTCTAACACGTCTTCTCTCTCTCTCTCAATTTCGAAAACACTAGGCGGTAGAGGAGGAAGCAGAACAGAGGCGGCGGTGGATTCGCCACCGTTAATCGAGGCTGTCAATTTGGCTCCCCTAGACACTAGGTTTCTGTTGCCCTTCGCCACCGTGAGCCTCTCTAGGGCGGTGATTGTCACTCTCATAGATCTGAATCCAAACAGAGAGAGAGAAAGAGCTGGGGTTGGTCGGAAATCACCTCCCTTTCGCTGGAAATCGCCTCTTAGAGGCGTGCGAGAGACATAAATGAGTTGTGTTTGGTTTATATACATGACACACTGGTAATAACTTGAAATGGTGAGGGGCATTTAAGTCATTTTGCCCCTCAAACCTCCAGCTATGCGCTTAAGCTAAATAAAAAAGCACCTCCTCCCCAACTTAAAGAATAATCACTTTTTTGACTTAATTTAAGCTAAAAGTTGATCACTTGAGCAACGCCAAACACACAAAAATCACTTAATTTAAGCTAAAAGCTGAAATAAGCTAGATTTAAGCTCTACCAAACACCCCATAGTTGTTTCTGATTACATCCTTGTGGTGGTTCAACTATATTCTACGGTCATATTTCTTTGGGATGATATAACTTTAAAATTGAACTAATAATCTAACAATATATATAATTTATTATTTGATTAAAAAAATTAAGGTTCAAATTAATAATCTATCCGGACGTGGTATCCTCAATATTGGGGATTATTGAATTCGAGAAAGGAGAGTGAGATACAAAATGAATGACTAAGAAGAAATTCAAAATACTTTGGGTTGTTGCAAGAAAATGCAGATAAACTGGTTTCTTCTATATTTAATTTCTAACAAGAAGGAGCAGAATTGATTTTATGAATTTTATTGTTCTGTTCCCAATTTAATTAGTTATTGGTAATCGAAATGTTTCTAATATCAACAGTAATAAAAAATAATAATAAATAAATAAAAAGAAAAAATCTGTGTATAAAATTTCCATTTTGCTAATTGTAATTGCAGATAATATTTTAAACAATATATTATCTTATTGAAAGTTGATCCTGGGAAACATTGTTTAATTTGACTTGAATAATTGGTTTAAAATTTAAATCTATATTGAAAATTGTTTATCAAGTGTTCTCTCCATGGTGTGAATCATAGTTCTGTTTCAGAGCTTCTTTCAACAAGAAGGGGATGTGCTACTGGAAAGGAAATCAGTGACCCTGGCGATGGAGCCAGGGCAGAGGGTTGCATCCTATCCAGGGACGGATTCATGATTTAAATTTTGGGGACGCGTTTTCATTAAAAAAGATATTATTATAAAATTTTAAATTTTAATTTATACCGCTATAAAAGAGTGAATAATATTACTATTAATTGAACATTGTTTATCAACATGATTGAGAATAAAAATATAATTAGACATTTTTTTTTATCTGCATTAACTCTCAAATACAATGCATATATATATATATATATATATCTTTTTCTTTAATTTGATGCCTAATCACACTTATCTACAGTAATTTTATCCCAAAAATATCTCTCTTTTACAAGAAGAATATGGGATGAAAATCCGTTTACAATTATTGCTCAAATTCCCAACAAATTCTCTTACCAATTTTCACTTCACTTCGTTTCACTTCTCTATATCATCTATCTCATTTATTTCCAACAAATGTTTCTTTTATATCTTCAAAAATATATCCGTTGGATGCTCCTGACTGGTAAGCACTCTCGCATAACACAGACAGAAAAACATTCCACGCCCAAAAGATTTTCAACTGATGAATAGTAATTACTGTTTTTTTTTATGAGAAATGTTCATATCAATGTAGGGGTTAATTTTGTTTTTCTCAAAATAATGGTAAAGTATATGAATTTTAATTATTAAAATTATAAACTTTTTCATGTATAAATAATTTATTATAAAACTAAAGAAAATAAAGAAGAAAGAGTCACAATGGAAAAGGAAATAAAGAATCACACATTTAATACACAATATTTCTCTATCTTCATTACCATGCAAACTTAGCTATTTATAGGTGATAAAACCTTCATTATTCACCACTATTTATCACACAATGTGGTTTATCACATGGCATACTATACTTCCCACATGGTAAAACTTTTCCCTATTTCCACTTTGGCTTAAAACTCATTAGAATTCCAATTGCATTTCTTTTGATGGTTGTTCAAATATTTCACAACACTCTCCCTTAGATAACCATATACTAAAAATATGCCTCGTTAAAACCTTACCAAGGAAAATCCAGTGGAAAAAAACCTTTGGTGGAGGAAAACAAGTACAATATTCTTGTATATGATTTGTTTAGATTGCTGCATTAAAACCTTACTAAGAAAAACCCAGTGGCAAAAAACCTTAGACGAAGGAAAAAAGAGTACAATCTACAAATCCACTAAAATTGATAACTCCCCCTCAATACTGCGTAATAGGTCTTTATGTCGACGCATCCTAATATTACGCACCAACTTCTTGAATGTTGCAGTCGGTAATATTTTAGTAAATAGATCTGCCAAATTATCACTTGAGCGTATCTATTGAACATCAATATCATCATTCTTATGGAGCTCATGTGTGTCAAAATTTTTTGATGAAATGTGTTTAGTCCTGTCACCTTTGATATAGTCTCCTTTGATCTGTGTGATATACGCAGCATTATTTTCATATAATATGGTTGGATTATCTTTTGTTGAAGACAATCCGCATTTTTCTTGAATATGATGGATCATGGATTTAAGCCAAATATATTCTTGACTTGCTTCATAAATTGCAATTATCTCTGAGTGATTTAAAGAAGTAGTAATCAATGTTTGTTTTACTAATTGCCAAGATAGAGGAATATGCTATAGGTAAAAACATATCCTGTTTGTGATTTGCTTTTATGCAGATCAGAAAGATATCTAGCATTTGCATATCCGATTAATCATAACCTCCCCCTCGTCTACGGCCATGAAATGCAACCTTATTCACTTCAGGGAATGGAGCAGAACTAGTTAAATGGGATAGACGATTTCTCAATGACATTTGATTAGTTTGTTTATCCATAAGAAGGCGTGAAATCAGTTCAGATTACATTGAAAAACGATGCTCTCTATATTGTTGCTACAAGAGCACATTATCAGCGTGAAATGTGGAGAATGTTTTTTCAAGTATATCTTCTTCAGTAATTTTTTCTTCACATAATTTTAATCAGAGATTATTTTAAATAAAACAGAGTAGTACTTACTAACTAATTTATAATCTTGTAACCTTAGGTGCAACTAATCATAATGGGCTCTTGGGAGGATTACAATCTTCTGGTGCTTGTATCTCTCCTACAAATTATTCCACAGAATTAGTGGATCTTTTACCGTGAGGTACTCATTTTTTAATTCTTCTTAGAGATGATGGCGAATGAATAACATTGCCTTTCCGCGATCTTGTAGGGATGCTTCATTTTCATATTTTATGGTATCTCCACAATTCATTGGCTCAAGGTGGATCTCAACATCAATAATCCAAGATAAATAAATTTTTTTCCAAAAATGTCAAGAGCTGAGAATTCTAATTTGGAAAGATTTGACATGTTTACTAAATTTAACAAAAATAATATATTTAGTATCACGTAAATATATTAAGAAAATATAAAATTAGCTTTATAATTTATTTATACTTACTTCAACCACCCAGTAGCTTTGTCTTCTCAACTGATTAGAATCTCGTACTGATAATGTGAAAAATTTAAAACTCCGAGATATTGATTTGTGACTATGTATCAATTTTAACTAGTAAATAGCAATCTCAATCAAACAATCAAAGACAAATCGACACAACGATTTTACGTGGAAAAAATCACAATTGGAGCGCCTCCAATTGTGATAAAAAAATCACGAACAAAAGTCACAAAACAATCCATTAAGAAGACACAAAGGAATTACACAGGTGCACTCTCAATTACCCAGCAAATCCACGCCCGAATCGAACCGACCCCTATGTGCCTCTGCCAGCCCCTTCTTTACCTCGAAATTATTTTGCCCAACGTTGAATCCACAACACCGATATCGAATCCATGACAATGAGCCACTCCAGAATCCACCAAAGCTTTAGGCTCAAATTCCACAATTTATCCACCAAAGAACAAATCTCTCTTTTGTGAATAAAACAAAATAAACAAACCCTTTGATATAATCCACTCAATTCATGATATAAACTCTCACAAATATCAAAGGAAACAAGCAAAGAAGTTCCAGATAAAAACCCTAATACCCAAGAAGAAGATCTGGAAGCCATACCCTAGAAACTGAATAAATCGCAGATTTATAGAAAATAGAATCGCGATCTCTGCTCGAGTGTAGGGATGACCGCTCGAGCGGACTGACTAAAACGCGTGTTTCAGAACAAGGGTCCACGCTCGAGCGCAGGAAAGGCCGCTTGAGTGGAAAAATACAACTCCCAGCACTTTTGCAGGCGAGTGAAACTTTTGAAAGGATTGCATCGTCGCTCGAGTGCACAATCGGCCGTTCAAATGGACAAACAATTTTGACTGCAAGTGGACAAACAATTTCGACTGCAATTTTGCTTTTTGCTTCGGGGGTGCTGCCTTTCGGCCTCGCCTGGGCGATGCCCCGAACCCGCCATAGGGCGCTGCTCTTTGGGCCCCCGAGAGCTAACCGGGCAGCTCGATCCCCGATATAGTCAGCGAAGTGGCAAACATGATAAGATTAAGATCACAAACTCTTTTGCATAGGCACAATTTGGCTTGGATTCGCATCTAAATACTCATAGCCTCACTGAAATAAAAGAACGAATAAAATTACAACTGAAAGGAGTTTTGTCAAACGGGATTGCCAATAACAAAAACCTAACATAATTGAAAAACCTAAGTGATTCGTGATTAGATCAAGATTTAATTGTGACAATCCCCAACCAATTAAAACTAATAATCTAAAGTATCAAGCATGTACGAAAGTGATTTAGATTGTTGTTTCAGAAACAATAAATAGACACGAACGATTTTTACGTGGAAAAAATCACTATTGGAGCACCTCCAATTGTGATTAAAAAATCACGGGTGAAACGCCACAAAACAATCCACTAATGAAGAAAGAAAGAATGCAAATATACCAAACAAATTACCCAACCGATGTCAATTTGTCTTCAACAATCTGTATATCTTTCACCGCAACCTTCATCTCGGAATCGATCAGATTAATGTTGAATCCACAACATCCATTGTCGAATCAACGGCTGCATACAGCATCAAACTCCTTCGACTACTCTGCATTTGAATCTTCGGATTCCACTGAAAAAGAACACTTTTAAAAAAGAACAACCAAACTCCTTGATGTGTGCTTGTCAAAACATGAGTTCAATACTCAATCAAACATCAAGGAAAACTGGCAGAGCAACCCCAAAAGAAAACCCTAAAACCCTTAAAGAAGATCTAAAAAACGTAACCCTAAAACTGGCTTAAACAAGTACTTATAGAAAACAGGGGCAGCGAAGGTCACTCGAGCGAAGACTCTCTCGCTCGAGCGAGGAACCAAATACGCGTATTTTCCTTAAGTGACATCGCTCGAGCCAATCTTCCTTCGCTCGAGCACACAATTTTCCTTCCCAGAATATTTGCAAACATAGACAACTTCTGAGAGAAGGATTTCTTCGCTCGAGCCAGGACACCTTCGCTCGAGCAAGCAAGGCAAAACAACCAAGAAAATTACAACTCGATTAACAATGTTTGTTCGTTGGATTGACAAAACTAAGAAACCTAACAATCTCCCCATTTGTCAATTCCCGGACAAAACATTCTAACACAGTTTCCTAGCAAACACACGCACTAACTAAACAAACAAACCAACTCAAAACAACCAACCCAACTAACTAAACAACCTTGACGAAATATCTGCAAAAATAGATAAACAACACTATGGGAATAGAGAGAGTAGTTAACCAAAATCAAAAACCATAGCAAGACATAATGAATCAAAACTATATCAAAATCCCAAAAATGTTATGTCCAATAAGCAAAGCCACAACTATATCCCAAAATATTATGTCCAGTATGCAAAATTCACAACTATATCCCAATAGAGCAACCATCATGCAAACAGAAATATATACCCCAATCATGCAAATAGATATATACTCCCCCTTTTTGTCCGAGAGAGACAAAAGAAAAAGAATATACAGTCCAAACAGAAAAGAAATTGTCCAGAAACTGTCCAAAAACAAACATCACTAAGAGTCTGGTAGAGGCGGCGGCTGCATCTGTAGCAAAGAAAGGATCTGAGTCAGCATGGTGGACTACTGATCAAGGCAGCCATCAAGGGTATCGAGCCTAACATCGAGCTGATCAAGGCGATGGGTGACAAACTACTTGAACTGCTACAGCTGGTCACGAAACGAATGAGAACGCATCTCAGGTGCACCGGCAGTGGTTGCATCAATCTCAGCCTCCTCGACTAGTGGATCATCACCTGCATCAGACACCTCGACTCCCGACGAAACCCCCCTAACATGAGCTTGACTCTGTGAGATGGTCAACTTGGTGATTGGTTTAATGAGAGAGGCAAACTCGTCACATCAAAGATGGGGACACCAAGAGATGTAAGAAATCGAGTGGAGACCCAAAGACTTGTGACCCTCAAAAACAGCAATCATTTTAGATACTATCATCTCAGACAGGTCAATGGGAAGGCAGTGGTCAATACAATACAACACATAACCCTGATCTTGGGTAATGTGAGAAGAATGAGTAGTAACATAAATGTTGGCACAAACAATGATGTTTAGGAGACGAGAATGGGGAAGACGCTCATTTTGCTTAATGAGAGCCCCGATAACCCAAGTACGGGAAGTGCCACAAAGTTCAGTGGCCACTTGATCAAAATCAACAGAGCTGCAGGTAATAAAAGGATAATGACAGTTCCGGACTTCCGGAAGATCAAAAAACTGCCTATTGACTTCATCATCTATAACCAAGGCTTTGTTAGGAACCCAGGTGTGAAAAGAGGGGGCTATTTCTTTGCAAATGAAGTGTCTATTACAATAGAATTCTCAGACCAAGCTAAGATTTTGTGGACCAAAGAAAAGCAGGACCTGGTCACCCCCTAAAGTATCAAACAAAGAACGGATAGGAATAGACTCAAAAGCACTATGATGGACATTGCGTTCTAAGTGAACTTTCCTAGAAACGTAAAACTCTCAATAAAGGTTAGATTTTTCCTTGGATTGAAATTTGTCAGTAGTGAAATTGGGACGAGACACGATGGTTTTACGACGTTTCGAAGACTTAGCCATAACTGACCAAAAATAAGAAAAGACAATCACAAAACCACAACCCACCAAGATAAAACCAGGGAACAACCAAAGCCCATTAGAACCCCTAAAAACAAACAAAAGAGCACAACACAAAACATTAGTCCAACAGGTTAAAAAATCAAAATTTACAAAACCAAAGCACTATATTAATGACTTGAAAAGCAGAGCTAGGTTAAGTCCCAATATCAACCAAATATAGTAGTAAGAGAAATAAAAAGGACATTAGATTAAGGGAACCAACAATCACTGAGAACATCATAAATCAGCAACACAATTCATTGAGAATATCACAAATCAGCAATTAAAACTCATGGCAAAACTAGGGTAAAAAAAATAAAGCCCTGACAAAACCCTAACAATAAACCCTAGCAAAAATGAACCAAACTGCTAAAATTAAATAGAGGGACAACAAGACAAAAAAAAATAATCATAAATGATCCCAAACAATGAATATGAACCCAAGACAATCATAGACGAAGCAAAGCAAAGACACAAACAGAAGGAGGACGAAAAAGAAATAGAAAGACTTACCAACGAAGAAGATACAAGACGGATTTGATGAGAAACGCCTCCCAAAAATGAGTGAAGACCAAGAGACGAATAGCAATGGAGAGGAAAAAACCCTAGGAGAGAGATGAAACGAAAAAAAAAAGGGAAAAAATAGAGTCTGAAGAGGCGGATGAACTATTTAAACCTTAATAGGTCACTCGAGCGAGACATTTGTCGCTTGAGCAAAGACACTTACGCGCAGGAGTTCGCTCGAGCCAAGATGTCGTCGCTCAAGCCCAAAAAACAAGCTCCCAGAATTTGTTCCATCTGCAAAAATACTAGGCTGAATGAAAGCTCACTCGAGCGCAAACTCCCTCACTCGAGCAAAGAAGAAAAGAAACAAAACACTTAAAAACACCTTTCTGAGCAAAAAAAAAAAAAAAAACTCACACAATTAAGTGGAACCTGAAACAAAAGGAAATGAGCACAGTAGCATGAATGTGACACTAAGATGAGATAATCTACAAACCATGAAGCCTACAAACGTGCAATATTGACAATATGAAGCATAATGTCATGAGCAAATCAGATAAATATTGATCAATGAGCATAGGCTACATGAGAATGCACAATTCAAATTCAATTATGAGAGCTCTGTAGACACCCCATTTTTGACCGTCCTCAAGACTTGGACGTCACCGTTGGAACACTCGGTGATCATCCATGTTCGTGTTTGTTTGGAGTTCCCGGAGTTCTCGGCTACGCGCCTTGCCTCAGGATCTCCGAACTTGACCGTTCTGTGTCTGGTTTTGCACCAAACACTTGTGTTCTGCCTTGGAGGGGCAGGGAATGCCTTGTGAGGCATCCCCACACACCATCGGCAGTGGCTAGAGGCCACCGGCTGGTTGGTGTTGCCACCGGCACTATATTGTGCCGGTCGGCACTCTTTTGTGCCGGTCGGCAGTCAATTTTGGCAAATGACCATTTTGCCCTGCCGACTACTGTACAGCTGCTTTATCAGATATTTTTAGACAGCTGTATCACTTTTTGCTCCCCTCCATACACGTGTATGGAGGGATGAGCCTTTAGGCTTGCTTAACTTGTAAGTTTTGTGCCTATACAAGAGAAGCCTCTTCTCTTGACTCAAGGGTTGAAGTTCTTGAGAGACTTAGCCATTTTTAGAGAGAACCAAGCTCTGGTTTCTAGGGTTAGAATAGATACACATCCTATCTCTCTCTTTCTCTTTTGTATTCTAGGTGTTTTGGTTCACATTATTGCACTAAAACACCTAGTCTTCCACCTTTCCTTGGTGTCCTCAAAAATCAGAGCTTATTCTTGAAGTTTTTGGCTGATTTGAAGCTCAAGGAAGCAACAACATCAACCTTTGTGAAGGTGGTCATCAAGGGTAAGAAACTAGCTCTTTTTACCCCATTCTTGCACTCCATTTTTGCCTAGTTTTGGACTGTTTTTGTGCTTAGTCTTTAACACATAAAAGTTCTGTTTTTTAAGCCTCTTTATTGTTTATTAAGAGTGCTTGGTGGTTTGGGCAAGTTTGACCACCCTTAGGCCTTGAAAAGGCCCTTTTTTTTGTGCTATTTTGTGAGAGATCCGAGACTTTGGTGCTTGGGCCTCTCCACCACTGAAATCTTGAGGGATTTCAGTGGTGGAGATGGTGTCTTGAAGTCTTCAAAAGGGGAGGGCCACCCCCTCTCCTTGATGTCCTTGGAAAGGGCAAGTTTTGGCCTCCAAAGGAGCACCATGTTTGGTTGTTTGTTAAGCATGTCTTGGTTGCATTTTATGTTTATTATGCCCTAATATGACATTGTTATAAGTTGGTTTTGGTCCCCTATGCATGATTAGCATAGTTGCCTTGTAATGCCTCTTTGGTCCCTTAACATGCCTAAGTTATGTACCTTAGTTTCTAGCATGTTTTAGGCTTGCATTTGTGAAGATTTTGTGCTCATATTGCCGTGTTTTAGGTCTGTCCATAGTCATTTTGGTCAATCTTAGCATGCATTATATAGCCTCTTTGTATTTGGCTTGTTGGCCTTAAGAGCATGAATGTATAGCATGCCTTGTTTGCATCATTTTAGTGGCTTGGAACCACCTAGCATGCTATTTCAGTCTCTTTGGTGTGCTTGTATGCTTGCCTTAGTTGCCTCTTTAGTGCTTCAAAAGCATGTGTTGTATGCTCCATGTTTTGGCCTTAATGCATGCCTTTGGTTTCATGTCATCTAGATGCCATCTAGGTGGTCCTTTAGACTTAGTTTTATATGTTAAAACTCTGATTTTAGTTGCTTAAGTATTGCCATGTATGGTTGTACTAGGTGGGGTTCAAAGCCTCATTGGCTTGCTTTAATGCTTGGACCATTTGTATCCCTTGTTTGGCTTGCTTTGTTAGTTGGTTTGCACCATGTTTTGCATGCTTTTCAGAGCTTACTATGCATACTAATGGTCCATATTTGTGCCTCTTAGGTGTGTTTAAGAGTTGCTTAATTATGCTTAAGTGTTGGTGCATTAACTTGTGCATGTGTGCATGTGTGTTTGGCCCTCATGATTTAGCATTTTGGCCACTGATTTTAAGCCTATTTGAGTTGCCTAAGTCATGTGTAAGATCATCATTTAATTGGTTTGCATGCTTGTCTTGAATGCTTGCTTGAACCCTTTGCATAAGTATGTTGCATAGTCCATGTTGCATGCCTAGTTGACATGCTTAGGGTTGCATTTGCATTGTGCATGTTTGACCTCTTGAAGTGGAGTATGATAGAGGTTTAGCACCCTTGTTTGCTTGTTTGCATTGCATGCATTTGAAATCAAAGTTGCACTCTTGGTTCTTTGGGCCATCATGCATGGAAATGCGTGATTGGTGGTCCGGGAATCGAGGCACATGTCTCCTTGAGTCCAAAACATGATAAGGGGTGTGTGTAGTGCATAAATACCTTGAATCACATTGCCATGCATGTTGTTGTCCTCTGCTGCTGTGAGTTGCAGGTTTTGCAGGCATTTAGTGCCGGCCGGCAGTGTTTAGTGCCGACCGGCAGTAAACAAGCTGCCGATTGATGAATTTTGTGCCGGTGGCCTCCTCTTTCAGCCGGTGGTGCTCTACCCCAGCCGGTGGTACTCCCCAGTTCCCTGAGAGGTACTTCTGGGACTTTGGCAATTTTCTGAGGAGGAGAGCAGAGGAAACAGAGGCAATCCGTGCATGGCAGTGCGGTTCCGAGCCAGTCCCGAGCGCGTGTTGCATCCGGTCCTCATCCCGAGGCGGTTTACTGCTTTAATTAGATTAATTAATTTATTTGATTAATTTAGTGAAATTTGTAATATTTTAATTAGCTTGCGTAGTTAATTAATTTGTATATTCTTTTGGTCCCTCCGTGTGAGGGCGTATTTGTAATAAGTGTGTGTGAGTGGGGTGTATGTCTTCCAATCCCCATTTCTTTCTTCCCTTCTATTTACCTGCTTACGATGGTAGATTAGGGCATATCTAAATTAGCATACCTTATACCTTATGCAATGCATGCGTGCATCCATGCATTTGTTTACATGCACCGGGCTCGGTACATCATGCAAACTGCATCTGTACTTTCAATTCCAAATTGAATACGTGATAGTTGTAGCATTTCACATGCCATGTCTAGGATAGCCGAGCCTGCCTAGATTACAACTTTGCATGTGTTGCATTAGACATTTCAGTATGCTTAGGTACATGCATGGATTTCTGATAAGCTTCTGTTTTGGCACGGAGTACGATGTAAGTATTTTACGCTTTAGCATACCACATGCGTGTGAATGCTAACATGACAGTATGCTTACCATGCGGCTAAGTGCTTATATGAGATAAACTGTTTGAATGCCTGTGGGTGGAGGTTAGATTGTCTGAGTTGGGAAAACTCATTGAAATCCGTGTTTTAGCCTACTTGCGAGTAGCAAATTCTGAAATATTTTCAAAACAAACGGATATGCAATGTTTGTTTCCAAATTAGGCGATCTAGTCTATACTTGTTTGCTATGCGCATAACATAGTAATTCTAAGCTAATAATTGGAATAAGAACGCATAATGTTTTCAAAATCGGATATCACGGTTAGTAGAGGCCGGTTTTCGGACCGGGCGAAAGGGGGTGCTCATAGCTGACCTTCCCCGATCGTACCCAAGCTCCCGAGCCAAGACATTTGGTGATGACGGACACGTGGCCTTCGGCACCGAGTCAGGGTTTCCTAAATTCCCCCATTAAAAAATATTTAGGTGGCGACTCTGTAATCTGGCAAAAGCAGTCCATGTTTGGCACTACTTTTCAAAAATCTGTTTTTCTTCAAAACGATTTGCCAGAGTTGGACTCTTTGGTTCAAGATTTAGAACCGCAACACAAAAGGAGAGTCCGAGCTGTAGCGAGGTCCCACGCGGGCGCTGTTACAAGCTCACAAAATGAATGTGTGTGTGTGTGTGTGTGTATGTAATCCTTGAGAGGCCACAGAGCTAGAGTTAATCCTCGTAGTGATCAGATGGCTGGACCTCCGGCAAGAGTAACTAAACATCATAGAGAAAAGTCAAACCACTAGGAATCAAAGGGTATTTGTTGAGTAAACACAGAGGCTCCCCCTCAATCAATGAGTCCCTTATTTTTATTTATTTTTATTTTTGACTTTTCTTTCTCGTGGGCACTCACTGGTGGCATGCATGCTCAAGAGTATGGAGACCAAACCAAAGAAGCATGAAATCAGTAAGGATGGCCTGGTTAGTGTCTCTGAGGAAGCCTTTTCTTAATACTCGGACTTCAATGAGCTGAGGGAGGAACCGTGAAAGTGAAAAACGATGGTAGATGGTTAAGAGACTCAACATCACCCATGATATGCCAGTATAGGTCAATTCCTCTGAAAACGTATAAGAAACACTGTTAGTGGTCCATAAAGAACTTTGATCACTTGTACGGAAACCCCTGCAACAATTTAACTCAAGGATGTGTACAGAATGAGATCATGAAGTCAATGAGCATGGGCATTCAGAATGAGCTATGAACAAAGAAGAATGAAATCTTGCAAGCAGCATGAGAAGTGTTCATATGAATCTAATTGCAGAGATGACAGGAATTAATGACAATAAGATTATAGCATCCAACCGCACATAAAGCCAATCACTCTCACTCACTCAAGTAACAGGTAGCACCCTAGTGACTGAGCACGACAACCAAGGTTTTTCTAAGGAACTCAAACCTAAGAAGATCAAAGGGGTTTTGTAAAAATATTAGCTTTTTGATGTTTAGTGGGTACATGTTCAAGAACAACAAGGCTTTCTTCCACTAACTCTCGAATGAAATGATGATGAATGTCAATGTGTTTGGTGCGAGAGTGTTGGACATGATTTTTAGAAATGTTAATGGCACTTGTGTTATCACAGAAAAGGGTGAGAGTGTTTTGGTATATTCCACAATCATGAAGCATTTGCTTCATCTACAACGTTTGGGCACAACAACTACCCACAGCAATGTACTCAGCCTCAGCAATTGAAAGAGAGATGGCATTTTGCTTTTTGTTATGCCAAGCAACCAAATTATTCTCAAGGTAAAAACACCCCCAGATGTGCTCTTACGATCATCAGTACACCCTACCCAATCAGCATCAGAAAAACTAGTGATTTCAACTGTAGTGTCGGTCGACAACCAAATCCCATTACCCAATGTCCCATTAACATACTTAATGATCCGTTTGACTGCAAGAAGATGAGACTCTTTAGGACAGGCTTGGTAACGGGCACAAACACCTATACTAAATGCAATGTCAGGACGATTGGCTGTGAGGTACAAAAGACTCCCTATCATACTCCTATAAATGGTAGGATCAATATCAGTACCTGAGGAATCTTTGGAAAGGTGAAGACTGGTTCTCATGGGAGTGCGTGCATGTTTGGCCAACTCAAGACTAAACTTCAACACAAGGTTTTTGGCATACTTAGTTTGAGAAACAAATATACCCGAAGGAGACTGTTTAATTTGAAGACCTAAAAAATAAGACAACTCTCCCATCCTGCTCATCTCAAACTCATGTGTCATGCAATCCGAAAAATATTTCACAAGATGATCAGCAATGGATCCAAACACAATATCATCAACATAAATCTGAGCAACAAGTATATGAGACTTAATATATTTAACAAATAAAGTCTTGTCCACACTACCCCTTTGAAAATCATTGTCAAGAAGAAATATAGTAAGTCTATCATACCAAGCCCGAGGGGCTTGTTTCAACCCATACAAAGCCTTGTCTAGCTTGTAGACATGGTTTGGACATTTAGGGTCCTCAAACCCTTTTGGTTGCTCAACATAAGCCTCTTCTTTCAAGGACCCATTCAGAAAGGCACTTTTCACATCCATTTGAAACAATTTGAACCCAAGAAAGCAAGTAACACCAAGTAAAATATGAATAGATTCGAGATGTGCAACTGGGGCAAACGTCTCATCATAGTCAACACCATCTACTTGAATATAGCGTTAAGAAACCAACCTAGCTTTATTTCTAACTACAGTACCATTCTCATCAGATTTATTCTTAAAGATCCACTTGGTACCTATCACATTCATGTCTCTAGGTCTAGGAACAAGAGTCCAAACATTGTTACGTTCAAATTGATCTAATTCTTCATGCATAGCATTGACCCAACTATCATCTAGTAAGGCCTCTTTTATATTCTTTGGTTCAATTAATAAAACATAACATATATGAGATACCTCATCCCGAATTTGTCTTCGAGTTTTTATTCGATCTGAAACACTTCCAATCACCTATTGAGCTGGATGATTTAGTTTCACCCTTGCTGATGGTTTGAACTCTGGACTTGTGATAACAAAGGCATCAGAAGTGGTGTCTCTTTATGCACTCTTTGGACTCTAACTTACCTTAGAAGTTGGTGTTGTCTCATCTTTTTATGCTTAGACCTCAGTGTAGACACCCCATTTTTGACCGACCTTAAGACTCAGACGTCATCGTTTGAGCGCTCGGTGATAGTGCATGTTGTGCTCGTTTCGAGTTTCTGGAGTTTTGGCCGAGTGCCTTGCCTCCGGGCCTCTGAACTCTTTGTGTTTCGGCTCAGTTTGCGGACCAAGCCTTGTTTTCCTTGCCTAAGGGAAGGAGAGGTCTTGTAAACCCCTTCTTGTGGTCATAGACCACTTTTTGTGGTCGTAGGCCACTTTTCTCGTTTGGAGACTAGTTTTCGATTTTTAGAGCTTTCCGCCGCGCGCCTTGTCTCGGGACCGCTTAACGTTCTCCGTTTGGCGTGGTTTTTGAACCACACCTTGTTGCCTCTGCCTAGAGGAACACTGTGGTTTGAGAGACCACTTTTGTGGTCGTAAACCACCTTTGATGCCTGTAGACTAGTTTTCGAGACTTCTGGCTGCGCGCTTTGCCTCCCGAACTTTCGTCTTGCATCCGTTTTGGTTTGTTTTTTGTACAAACCTTGTTTTCCTTGTTTGAAAGGTGGTACAAGGGTGGGAGACCAGTATTTCCCCTTGGAGACCACTTTTCTTCCCGTCAGCTAGTTTTCTGGTCTGACAACTGGCTTTCTTGGTCTTTGGGCCACCTTTTCTGGTCGGCCACCACACCACCACCTTGTTTTCAGTGTCTAGACTCTCTCTCCCACCATGGCCGACCACTTGTTGTCTTAGGAGACCACTTGTGGTGGTCGGCCGACCACTTTAAGTAGCTAGCCGACCACTTTAAGTGGTCGGCTGCTTTTTGTCACCTTTTTGGAGATATTTTCCTCCAGCTGGAGGACACTGAAACCATTCTCCATACATGTGTATGGAGGGATGGCCTTGGACCCTTAGCTTCCTCAAGAAGCTTTACCTTTTGTTCGCTATAAGAGAGAACCACCTCCTCCCTCCTCTAGGTTCAGAATTTTGAGGCTTGAGTGATAGATACACACTTGTCTCTATATTTTCTTGTTTGTTCTTGTTTTGTGCCTTAAAGTGTCATTTTGTCTCACTTTTGTACACAAACACACACTTAAACACCATCCTTTAGTTGCTGAGGTGCTTAGGAGCTGGTTTTGGAGTTCTTGGACTGGTTTGAGCTCAGAAAAGTGGCTGGAGTTGCAGTTTTGAAGATGGCCTTCAAGGGTGAGCTTTTAACCTTTTAAACCCCCATTTTTGCTTAAGCTTTTGGACCTATTTGCATGCTGATTTAAGCTTAGCTTTCTACTGTAAAAAGTTCTGTTTTTCAATCCTTGTGATGTTTGTTTAAGGTCACTTTTGCATTGGGGGTGGTCCACCCCCTATGCAAGTATAATTCAACTCTATCATATAATAAGTCTAAGTTATTCGTCATGTTTCAATCAGAAATATCGCCAACTTAATTCAACTCTATTATATGCAAGTATAATTCAATTCTGTCATATAATAAGTTATTCGTCATGTTTCAATCATAAACATCGCCAACTTAGTTCAACTCTATTATATGCAAGTATAATTCAACTCTGTCATATAATAAGTCTAAGTTATTCGTCATGTTTCAATCAGAAACATCGCCAAGTTACTGGTTAATCGTTTTTACACAAGTTTGAAATCAAAAATCGAGCTAAAATTTTATTAATTACTTCGGCTAATAACAGAAAAACTTAAAAGGAAATCTTAATGATAAAAAAACTTTAGGTTGCAAGTATTCCAAGGTATTGGCAACTCTTTACCTTCACTGTCTTCAAGCCGATATGCCCCATTGCCTGGGACCGAGATGATTCTATAAGGTCCTTCCCAATTTGGTCCAAGCTTGCCCTCTCTGGAATCCTTCTTGTTGCCGACGACCTTTCTCAGAACGAGGTCCCCAACTTAAAACTCTCGTGGGTTGACCTTTTTGTTGTAAGCCTTGGCAAGCTGCTGCTAGTATGCCCCCAGCTAAATTACTGCATTCTCCCTTCTTTCTTCCAGTAGGTCTAGATCTCAGGCTAAAAATGTATCATTAGTCCCATTCTCCACTCCCTGGGTTCTGATCCCTGGGATGCCGACCTCCAATGGGATTATTGCCTCTGCGCCATAAGCCATGGCAAATGGGGATTCTCTAGTTGATCTTCTCGGTGTAGTCCGATATGCCCAGAATACACTGGGCAACTTATCCACGCACTTTCCTTTTGCTGCTTCCAGCTTCTTCTTAATCCCATCTAATATAGTTTTGTTGGATATTTTTGCTTGTCCATTGCTTTGAGGGAAGCTTGGAGTGGAATAGTAGTTCTTGATCTTGTACTTTGCACAGAAACTCTTGATTAGCTTACTGTCAAACTGCGTACCATTTTCTGCTATTATTGCCCTTGGGATCTCAAACCTGGTGATGATGTTATTCCATATAAAGTTTTTTACATCAATGTCCCGAATCTTTGCGAGGGGTTTAGTTTCAACCCACTTGGTAAAGTAATCTGTTGCCACTAGCAGGAACTTCCTTTGTCTAGTTGCGTGAGGCAGCTGTCCAACAAGATCCATGCCCCATTGGGCAAATGGCCAAAGACTGGATACTGGGTTTAAATCTACTGCTGGTTAGTGTATCAAATGTGCAAACCTCTAACATTTCTCACACTTTCTGACATAAGCTTCAGCATCTTTCATCTTTCTACATGTAAGGCCACTAGTACCCCTAAGTGATGGCCCTATGAGTAAGTGACCTGCCCCCAGTATGGCTTCCACATACTCCTTCATGTATTTCATATAAGAAGTCTTCAACTTGTGAAGGATGCACATACCTCAAAAGGGGTTTAGTAAAAGATCTTCTATAGAGATGCCCTTCTGCTGTCAGACTCAATCTTGCCGACTTTAGTCTGATCTTGTGTGCTTCTTTATGATCATCTGGCAATTTTTCCTCTTTAAGGAATACTATTATTGCATCCATCCAGCTTGGTCCCATCTCCACACACATTACTTCATGCTCTATGTTCAGTGGTTCTACACTTGGACCTGACAAGTAGTCAACCATTATTGTCCTTGCCTCTCCTGGTTTCATTGCACTAGCCAGGTTGGCCAAGGCATCAGCATGGCTGTTGTCATCTCGGCCGACTTGCTGTAGTCGACAATTTTGGAACAATGCCATCAGTCTGTCCATCTCTTTTACATAGGCCGTCATCCTTTCATCTAGGGCTGCGAATTCACTTGTTTCCTAGTTGACGATAAGTTGGGAGTCACAAAAGAACATTACCTCGTCGACTTCCATTGTTGCTGCCAATTTCAACCGTGCGATCAGGGCTTCATACTCTACCTCGTTGTTTAAGGCCTTAAACCCCAAATGAATGAATTGTTCCAGCATCTGCCCATCTGGTGATATTAGCACTACTCCTGCCCCCGCTCCTTGTTGGTTTGAACTTCCATCAACAAACAGGCGGAAGGAGTCGCCAACGTAAATACTATAGGGCCTGAGTTTCTCTTTTTTCCTCTGTTCTGCTGTCCCCAGCTGGGTTTCTCTTTGTTCACCTGGACATCGTGTACCTTGACTCAACGGAGCCCAATGTATAATGGTGCCTGGTGTGAACTCGGCCATGAAATCGGCCAAAACTTAGCCTTTGATTGTTGTTCTAGGTCTGAATTCCAGGTCATATTGGCCTAACACTACTGCCCATCTGGCTATCCTGCCTGTCAGATCTCCTTGCTGCAATAGGGACTTCAGAGGATGCTCAGTTAACACCATAATCTTGTGGGCTTGAAAGTAATGATTTAGCTTCTTTGAGGCCATTACCAAGGCTAGTGTTAGCTTTTCCAAAGGTAGATATCTGGTCTTTGCATCTGCTAAGGTTTTACTCACGTAGTAAACTGCTATCTGTTCTCCCTTATCTTCCCTGATTATTACTGCACTTGCTACATACTCTGAGACCGCCAAGTATAAGAACAGCTCCTCTCCAGGTACTAGATTTGAGAGAATTGGAGCTGTGGTTAAGTATTTCTTTAAGTCGGCCAAGGTGACTTCGCACTCCTCTGTCCATAAAAAGTCTGTGACTTTCTTTACTAAACTGAAGAAAGGTTTGCATTTATCAGAACTCCTGCTTATGAATCTGTTTAGGGTTTCAGCCCTTCCAGTCAGCATCTGCACTTGTTTTGCTGACGTTGGGCTCTCTAACTCCAAGATGGCCTTGATTTGATCCGGGCTTGCCTCAATGCCCTTTCTGGTGACCAAGTATCCCAGGAATTTTCCTGTCCCAACTCCAAATGCACACTTCGATGCATTGAGTTAGAGCCGAAATGTCCTTAGGATGTCAAAGACTATCTTCAGGTCGGCTAGATGATCCTCAGGTTCATTGGTCTGCACGACCATGTCATCAATGTATACCTCCATTGTTTTGCCAATTATATATCTGAATATCTTAGTTACCAATCTTTGGTAAGTTACTCTTGCATTTTTCAATCCAAAAGGCATCACTCTGTAGCAATACAGCCCTTTTGGGGTGATAAATGCAGTCTTCTCCTTATTTGGGGGGTGCATGGCTATCTGATGGTACCCCCTGTAAGCGTCTAAGAAGCTCATCCTTCCATGCCCTAAAGTGGTATCCACCAACTAGTCAATCTTGGGTAGTGGAAAACTGTCTTTGGAACAAGCCTTATTCAGGCTGGTGAAGTCCACGCAAACCCTTCACTTCTCATTCTTTTTCTTCACAACAACCATGTTTGATTACCATGTCGGGTAGTTTACCTCTCGAATGGCTCTGGCCTCCAGAAGTTTATCCATTTCCTTTCCTACTGCCTCAACATGCATCAACGTAGGCCTCCTTGCTCATTGGATGACAGGTTTAGCCGACCTGTCCATATTCAGTTTATGGCAAGTGACCTCGGGGTCAATGCCAGGCATCTCGTACGGTGTCCAAGCAAACACCTCAAGGTTTGCTCTCAAGAATGCTTCTAATTCCTTTTCCTCTTCCTCGGCCAATCCTAAGCCGATAAGGAAGAAGCACTTTTCATCCCCTTGCTGGACTAAGATCTTTTTCAAGGCTTCCTCACTTTTCTCAGCTGGTTCTTTGCCGACGTCTTCAAGGACTTCCATGTCCTCATCCTCAATCTCCGCTGCTTCCACTTCTCGTATGTTACAGGTAGATTTCATTGCTGCCATGGAGCAATTCTTTGCCTACACTTGATCTCCTCTGACCTCCTCAATTCCGTGCTCTGTTGGAAACCGTAACAGCTGGTGCAATGTTGAGGGAACAGCCCCTGTTGCATGTAGCCATGGCCTTCCCAGAATAGCATTATAAGAGAAGGGAGTGTCAATTATTATGAACTTAGTTTTTACCTTCTTGGTACCAGCCTGCACCTCCAAACTTACTGCTCCCAAGGGCCACGTCGGCGTTCTATTGAACCCGACCATTGGATTGTTCCAGATCATCTTGGTAAAGGCCAAGCTCCTTGTAACATCTGACATACATGATGTCACAAGAGCTGCCCTGGTCGATCAGAATTCGCTTTACCTAGCACTCTCCAATCTGGAGGGATATTACCAATATATCGTTGTGTGGATGCTACACCATCTGTAGGTCGTCTTCAGTAAAGGACACATCTGACATACATGATGTCACAAGAGCTGCCTTGGTCGATCAGAATTCGCTTTACCTGGCACTTTCCAATCTGGATGGATATTACCAGTGCATCGTTGTGTGGATGTTGCACCATCTCTAGGACGTCTTCAGTAAAGGACACCACTGGTCCCTGGCACTCGTCTGCCCTAGGTCTCTTCTGTCGGACCTGATATACATGTTGTAAGTGTTTTACCTTCTGGGTTTCCCTACGTATCTTTTTCTCATTGACCTTTGAGTGGATCGTATTGATCACTCGAGGTCCACCTGCTTGCGGTTGTGGTGCTGGAGGAGGTGGTGCTGCCGGTGCCTGAGGCACTCTTGCTTGCTCTTCCCTTGTCTTGGTCTCATCTACCAGGTCCCTTAAATGACCTTGTCTTACCAAGTCTTCCAGATGCACCTTTAGGGCTCTGCACCCTTGAGTTAGGTACCCACCCTCGTTGTGGTAAGCACAGTGTTTCCCCAGACTTCTTCCCATAAATTCACCAGGAAGCTTCTTTAGTGCTTTATAATGGGGCTGACTTCGGATTCTTTCTAATACTTTGTAGACTGGAATTCAAAATACGGTTGTGACTGCTTGCGTAGCCCTCAGTCCTGTCTCTTGCTTATTGTATCCACTATTACCCCGGCCTCACTTTGGCGAGCCGTTTCTCTTCTCTTGTTTTGACGCCTTTGTCTTTGACATGTCCTCTTTGGCCCTGGCATACTTTTCTATCCTAGCCATAATTTCCTCTATACTTTTTGGCAATGTCTTTGCCAGTGATTTTCGAAGCAGGCAATCATCTTTTAGGCCATTCTTAAAAGACATGACCGCCACCTCTTGGTTGCATCCTGGTATTCGGTTGAACACCTCATAATACCTTTTGGCATAGGCCCTAAGGCTTTCATCGTCGCCAATTCTTAGGGCCATCAGGGAGTCCACCCTCAATGGCTGTAGTTTGTTTGCAACAAATCTAGCCACGAACATCTCGGCTAGGCCTTCCCAGCTTTTCACAGTTCCTTTCAGCAACTTGTGAAACCAGTCTGATGCGATTTTCCCAAAGGATGAGGGGAACACCTTGCAGAGCAACGGCTCGCTTCCGGTGTATAGTGCCATTGAGTTCAGGTACAAGCCGACGTGAAAGTTAGGGTTAGACTTACCGTCGTATATCTGAAATCTCAGCATGTGGAACTTTTTCGGCGCCTCAAATTTGTCCAGTTTTACCGAAAATGGTGTTCTCGGCTTGACCGGAGAGGTTATCTCGGCATCCTGCCGCTTTCTGTAGATGTAATCCCTCAGATCCTCCTTGGTCCGTCCAGGAGCTCGGCTATTAACGGATTTCAGCTTTTTTGGTGCGCTACTCCCAGCGTCGTTATGCGTCCTCTTGGACCTCTCTCCGTTCGTTGCGTCGAAACAAAGTTCCTTCCCTTGAACATGTCAATGTTTTTTGGGGTCAGCTTCTTTGGTACGATGCGTCCTCCGGGAATCTCCCTTCATTGACTCTCCTCGCCCGACCTCCCTTGAAGGCCAGTGAGAGTGTTCCTTGGTCCTGGTATGCTGGGGGACTACAGGGACTATTTTCTGCCCTTTCTTCTGGGCATTGTTCTTAGCTGCTGGAATCGGCGTGTCTTGTAACGAGAACGGTGGCTGCATGACGTTGTTCTGCATTATGAAATTGACGACCGATTGTAGGTCCGCCAATTTGTCTGCCATTCCCTTCATCTCTCCATTCCTCCGCAGGCATCTATCTTTCCGTACCTGGAGGTCGTTCTTGTTATAATACCCACTTCGGTCTGCCTTCTTTGGTACATCGTCCTCTTGGCCAACGTCTTTCTCTCCGGGATTCTGATCCCAAGTTTCTTTGTTGCAATTATCCTCTTCTACGTTAGGATCAAAGTGCTTACCATTTCCACTAGGGATGTCGTCCTCGATCTTTTCTTTCTGTCCATCGTTGGCCATCTATTCTCCTTTCTTTCCCACAGACGACGCCAAATTGTGTGTGCTATTTTCTGACCACACTGCCAAACATGTACTCAGCTAGAGAACACCGGCAGAATAGATTACGCCTGAACGACCTGTCACAGAAAACAAAGACTACGGCGGTGGTTCTTCCACCAGGGGGCACTCCGACGATCAAGTCAGTAATCAATATCTCTTAAAGATAACCAATTGTGCTTAACTCACAAGCCAAAATACCAAAAAGCGTACCTTAGACTCGCGAGTGTGCCTTACTTTTATAGCGAGCACTGACCTGATCCCTGTAGAAGCCTAGTTTTCAATGGACTCTAGCTCAATGTTTATCTCGGACTCTCCAATAGATAAAGATAAACTCCCTAAGAGCTTTATTCTTATCCAGACTGAGGTCCTCCCTCATTCTAGGACTCTTTGTCCCTTATTCGTTCATCTCGGATTTCGGTATCTTCGCAAATAATCTCGGCCTAGCCGAGATCACCTCGGCGCAATGACCAGAACACGTGGCACCTCGACTGGCACTTTGGTGCCACCTTGGCCACGTGTTGTTATTCAAAAAATATATCCCCACAGATGGTCTATTTAAAAGACACTAAATATTGAACGATTCAGATTAATAAAGTGGAATCAAAATGGGTTCATAATAAATTAAACTGGATTCTCCAGTTCAAATAGTGGAGTAAATTTATTTATTTTTTCTGAATAATATAGTATGAGCAGAAAACAAAATTGATTGACTAATATTTGCAGAAAATAGTTGAGTAGGAAGTGGTTGGTACAATAACTTCACTAACAATGTTAAAGATGACGATCGCTTTTTACTACTTAGAGCATCTCCAATGAAGCTGCTATATCAGTTGCCAAAGCTAAAAAATGACAAGAATGGCAAAAATGAGTCTCCAACAGTCTGCTATATCACTTGCCAAAGATGGCAAATGCCATATGTGTTCTCAAATTTGGCAAGTGAAATAGCAGATGCCAAACTTGCCAGATCAGCAAAAATCAGACCGTTGGAGACCCAATTTTCAGAATCAAGCAAATTTCAGAATGAAATTGAAAAACTCAAATTCAGTTTCTCAATTTTTTTTTTTTTTTTATATTCATTTATCAGCAAATCATTTTCAGATATCAAAACATATATATCAAAACAAAAATTTGTATACCGAATAATCAAAAAATTGATGAACAGATATATATATATGATATATATATATATATATATATATATATATATAATAGAAAAATTGATGAAGACATATATATCAAAAAATTTCAAAACACATATGGCATCTGAAGATCAAGACAGATCAAAACATATATATATATAGATGGAGATCGTACGAGAGACGGAGAGTACACAGATCGGAGGTGAGGATTGAGAGGGAGACAAAGTGAAACCAGAGAGAGGGGGTTCCGATCTTGGAGGAGAAGGGAGAGATCGGGTTCCGATCATGGAGGAGATCATGGAGGAGAAGGGGTTCCGATCATGGAGGAGAAAGGCGAGTGGTTTGAGAAGAGGGAGACATAGTGAGAGACTGAAAGGGAGAGAGAGTGAGAGAGGGGTTTCGACCATGGAGGAGAAGGGAGAGTGGCTTGTGCTCTATTTGGTTTGTGCTCTGTTTGATTTCGGCCATGGATGAGAAGACAGAGTCAGAATGAGAGGGAAAGAAAGAGCCGTGGAGGAGAATGAGAGTGAGAAGAGAGTGGATTATTCTAGATGTATGGCAAAATAAGGTGATGCCTCAGTGTAATAAAGAGTCGTTGGGCTCTATTTGGTTTGTTTAAAAAAAATAAAAAAAAAACAAAATTGAAATTATGGCAAATATGTATGGCAAATATTTTTAGATGTATGGCAAATATTTTTTTCCAATTTTTCATTGTTTTTTATTTTTTATATTTGTCTAGTTGGGAATAATATAAATATATAATTTTTTTAACAAACAGGTCAAAAAATGTCACAAAAGACAAAAAATAAACAAAAATAAAATCACAAAAAATCTATATCCAAACAACACCTATCAAGTTGGAGGGAAAGTTGGTTGAGATTTGCCAAATATAACAAATGACCATTGGAACACCATTGCTATAATTTAACAAAATAATACTATTCATTACTAAATTATAGCAATAGTAATACCAATATAACAACTACCATTGGAGATACTCTTAGTTTACTTCTTGGTGCACACTTTATTATTATTATTATTATTAAATTTATTAATAACGTCTATGTAGAACTCATAATATTCAAAGTATACATATCTGATAAATAAAATATAATAAAAAAGGTAAAAGGTATTAGCATTATTGGAACTTAAAAAAATAAAGAACAAGAAAGTTGACAGAGGACTCTCCGGCAAGAAGGGCATAGGATGCTCCCTTTCCATATTATTACTTAAAAAATAAATTAAAATAAAATTCACAAAGGATTGTGGGGCAGGGCATAGGACTCTCCTTAGAGTGTGATCGGTAATATATATGTTTATAATTCTTTTTCAATATATGTAAATTTTTTTAATAATTATAAATAAAAATTCATTCCGTGTTTTTGTTTTAAAGTTTTGCAAAGAGTTTATAAAAAATTAACTACAAAAAAATTAGGAGTTGTTTGGGATGATATAAATAAGTGTACTTTTTGACTTTTTATGAAATATGGGTTACGTTTGGGTTGGGTTTAAAGTGATGTGTTAGAGAAGTGATGTGACTTAAATAAGATAATATGACTTAAATAAGATAGTGACTTTTTAATTTTTTAACTTTTTTTAAACATGTCAAACCAACCCTTAATTTTATTTTGTTTAGAATTTTAGATTTTTTTTATTTTTTTTTTATTTTTTTTTTATTTCTTCGTCCTCCTCTGGCCCTATCACCCACACTATCCATTATTACTACCAGCCACTGACTTTGACAGTGACCTCTTTCAACCACCACCTTTGACAATCACCAATGATCTTGTCGACTTTCTATGGACAATAATCACCTTCAATCACTACATTGAGCCAAAAGCCAACCACCATTCTAGGAGATTGACAATCACTTCTAACCAACATTTTGTTAATTTTCTTTTTGATCCTAGTAGAATTGATATACGCACTATACTTTTTGACTCATTTTTTAAATTACTTTTTCACGATCTATATCATTATTAATTTTTAAATTAAATTGATATGCATAATATGCTTAAATTTTTTAAGATTCATACTAGGTTAGGTGAACAATGCTGCATCAACTCTACTAAAAAAAAACTACAGAAACCACCGCAGAAGATTTCTCAAAGATAATGAGAACCGATATTGAGTCCCCTTACCATCTCTGCCAACTTGCTCATCCCCTCTTAAAAGCATATGGATACGGAAGTATCGTCTTCATCTCCTCCGTCGCCGGCGTTACTGCTTTGCCTGCAGTTTCAATCTATGCCACAGCTAAAGGTACGTGTGATAATTGAGCAACACTAGAGTCCCTTAAAACATTAATTTTAAATTTATCTACATTTATATGGCAGAGTTGGGTCTTATTTGGCTGAATTTTAAACAAATCAACAACTAATGTGTAACAATCCGCGTCATTAAGTGTCAATTTAGGAGTGATAATTTAGAGGTCTTATTCATTTTTTTTCCAAAATCATTAAATCATATTTTGTATATTTTGTGAGTATCACACCTTGAGATTTCAATAATGCAATGATTATAAGTGTTTTTGAAAATGAGAGAGAAATTTGAAAATAAAGAATCTCATATACATGTGGACTCCATGTCTTTTATGTTTAACATTTTTGGTGATGATTAGGCAGAAAATTTGAAGGTAATTGATCATAAAAGCTTTCCATTGTTGGGTTTTTTAGGTGCAATCAATCAGCTAACAAGGAACTTGGCTTGTGAATGGGCAAAGGACAACACTCGCACCAACACTGTAGCCCCATGGGCTGTGAAGACTACAATTATGAAAACAGTTAAGTACTACTCTGTTCTTACCCCAACTTGGAGATTTTTTTCACCAACTTCTTTTTTTAATAAATACTATGATCATTTTGTGCTGTATTTCTTGGTTTCTCCCAAATCTTTTTTTTTTTTTTTTTATTCTCCCAGCAATAGCAATGTCAAGGAACTTTAAAAAAAGGGCGCTGATTCATCCCCCGAAAGGGGCCTCCCCGAATCCCCCGATTTTCCATTTCAAGTAAAAAAAAAAAAAAAAAAGAAAACAGAAAAAAAAAAAAAAAACAGTTTGCCAAAAATGGAAATTAGGGGGATTAGGGGGATTTTTTTTAGGGGGATTATTCATTTTCCTTAAAAAAAACGACCCCGCTAGGTAACTCGAAAGATGGGAGGCTCGACTGGCTCGAGACCAAAACGACATCGTTTTGATTTTTTTTTTTTTTTTTGGTTCTTCGTAACTCACAGGTTCCATAGAGAAGGAAGGAAGGAAGAAGAAGAAAGAAGAAAGAAGAAAGAAGAGAAGAGAAGAGGAAGAATCAGACAAATCAAACCCAAAACTCAAAACCAAAAATCAAACTAACAAATCAAACCCACAAATTAAAACAAAAAATTCAACCCAAAGAGATTCAAATCAAAACAAAAAATCAAACCCACAAATTAAAACCAAAAATCAAACCTAAAGAGATTCAAATCAAAACCAAAAATCAAACCCACGGAGATTCAAATCAAAGCTGTGTGTGTGGCACAGAGATGAGATGAGATGAGAGACAGCCATAATAATAGAGAGGCCATTGAATACTTCACCACCCACCTTACCTAAACTTCATTAATAAGTAGCTCATGAATCTCTCCTAACACACAGACACACACAAGAGAAAGAGAGAAAAAGAGTCTCCTCTGTGTGATGTATACAGATCTGTCTGTATACAGATCCATTCCTCCTCTCCATCTTTTTTTTCTCCTTCTCTTTCTCTTCCTCTCCATCTTTCCTCCTCTCTCTCCATCTTCTGTCGATTCAGAGAAAAAATTGATCTGGCGGTTTTTAGATCTATTCCCCCTCTGTAAACAGGAAAGAAAAAATTGAAAAAATAAAAATAAAAATACCCAAAACGACGTCGTTTTGGGTATTCAAGCCAAATCGAGCCACATTTTTTCGAGCTATGGAGTATTTTCCTTAGACTAATTTTTCAACATCTACTTTTTAGGCTCCCTAGTTTTTTCCTTTATTTTTTGAGTAACTGTTTGGACTACTTTCTTAAGTTCCTTATTAATTTATCAAAATAAAAAGAATGAGTATTTTCAGATTTTTCATTGTTTTTATTTTAAGAAACACGAAAAATAAAAACACAACCAAAACACATAATTTTTGGGAGTAAATGTAAATAATTACTAATTACTTAAATTTTAATTATATTGTCTCCAGGAGTAAGTTGAACAATCCATTTCTGATGCATATATGTAAGTGATGTTACGAACTCCTCTCCGTCCCATAGCAGAGCCTAATGAGATTTCATCGTTGGTAGCATTCCTTAGCCTTCTTGCCGCTTCATACATCACCGGACAAGTCATTTGTGTTGATGACGGATATATAGTAGGTGGCTCCTAGGCTACTGATATCTCGACAAAATATTTTAAGTACACATAATTTGATCATAGAATTAGATATAATATAATTATTTTGTATGGAGTGAGACTAATTCATTTGGTTGAACTCACTCAATATCAAAGAGCTATGTCTGATTATGTGATGAAATTATGTGCACTTAAAACGATATCAATATAAAAGAATATCTCCAATAATGAAATATATTGTGTTATTTATATAAAATTGATAAAAGTTGCTCCGTAGTTCATTAATATTTTGCTAGTGGTGAAATTTCAAGAAAAAACTTTTTTTTTTCTTCTTTTTTTTTTTTTTTTTTGTGTATTTTTTGAACGAAAAACAATAAACGTTTATTTCTTTCATTTTTATATAAAAATAAATTTTGAAAATAGTTTGTCAATCTTTTCATGTTAGTTTTAATTTTAAAATTTTGAAAAGTTAAAAAAGTAGAAAATAGAAACGGTAGTAAATGCTTTCGAAATTTTACAAATTTCTATGAAAAAACTTCACTCATTAGTATCCATCGAATTATGCTATATGTACAAATTGGTATATTAACTAGTGTACCAATTGATGATGTGACATAATTTAAGAAATTTTTAAAATTTGTAATGTGATTAATAAATGAGATTAATAATAATATCATAACTAGTGTTGGTATATTAATTAATATATTAATTGGTGCATGTAATACCACTGATACCCATCACGTATTTCCAATACAACAACAAACTAATTTAAACTTCTTAAATCATGTGTGTCCGCTTGTTTCCATTACTTCCTCTACACATTTTGGGATTTTGTGTTTATAATAATTATTAAACTTCAACAATAAATTTTAAATGAAATTTCTACTATACATACTTCAAAAATGAGAAGTTATACATAAATTAACAATTTTTATAAATTTTCCTTACTAATTGATACATCATGTAATAAAGATGTTTGAAATCTAAAACGAAATCCACTTCAATAAATTGACAGGTACCACGTTAGTGAGTAAATAAAATTGTATAAAAGTATAGATGTAAATAATTGATTTTATGTGTAGATATAAATTTATTGTTAATAATTTTTTTTTTATAATCTATTTGTACCAAATTAACTCGAACATAATTTATTCATACGAGACATAATGGTAATTAGTGATAAATTAATTGTTATTAAAATGTTAACTGTCAGACGTTTAATATAAAATTGCATTGTATTATTTCTGGTGTTAAGTTTTGTACTTGAAAACTCGATGCTTACTGAAAATTTATATACAATATCATCGGACTAGGACTAAGCTGGGATGTTTTTATCACCCTAGGCTTCACAAACAAACAAGGCTTTCTGTCTTTCCATTGGTGTTTACTAGATTATTATATGAAAAAGAAAAAGAAAAAAAAAATCAAGATAATTTGTATTAATTTTAATATACTTTTCTTTTTGTAGATTTAAAATTTTTAAACTTCTTTTTATCATTTTTAAAATAATTTTTATAGAAATTTTAATATTTTTAATATTGCAAAGCACTCCTTAGCATTTGAATTATATTTCTTATTGTGGAATACATTGCAAGTTTGGAATCCGGAAAAATTAATTTTTGTGGAAATAATATATAGAAAAATAAGTACTTTTACCTGTAGTTTAATCATGTTTATAAATCTGTTTGTTTGGTGTAATTTATTGTAAAGAAAAATTTTATAATTATATAGATAAAACTAAAAGCATTTTCTCCTCCAACTTTCATATAATTATTTTTTTTCAATTTATTTAAATTATTTTTTTGATAAGCTATAAAGAAAACTATACCAAAACAGTCTCACACACTCGTAAAATTTACAAAAAAGAAAAAGAAAAGGGTAAATTGCATTTACCTCTCTTGAGATTTCTGACAAATACAGGGACCTTCCATGTGGTTTGAATAATTACAGTAATCTTCCCTACTTTACCTAACAATGTCAAGATTCTCCCCTTTCTGTCAAATTGTTCCAAACGGTATTACTTTTTCTATAGTAAATTATCTTATTGCCCTTTCTTTTAAAATATTAAAACATATTTTTGGATTGGAGGACAGGTTTGGAAGAAACAAATAGTGTTTAGAATAGTATTTTTGGATTTATTTTCTTAAAATATTAAAAAATGTTTACAAAAATTTATTTTTTATTTTAAATATATAATTTTTTTTAAATATTTTATTTTATTTTGTAAATATTTTAATTTTTTTAATTTTAATATTTTAAACTCAAAACACGACTTCACACTCAAATTATAACCAAACACATAACAAAAAAATTAAAATATTTAAAAATATATTTATAAAATAAAATAAAATATTTAAAATAAGAACTATATATTTAAAATAAAAATAAAATTTTTAATTTTGAAAATATTAAAAAAAATACAACACATAGATGTATGAAATATAATGCACATTAAAATAAATAAATAAATAAATATTTAAAATATAAAATATTTACCCTAAAAAAATAATTTCAAAAAATTTCAAAATTTATAACCAAACAATTTTTTTCTTTTCAAAACTCATAATTCAAAATACAACTCCACACTCAAATTATGATTCTAAAAATAATTTTAAAAAATAAAATAATTTTTTTTGAAATTTTTTTTCTTTTAAAATAGAGTTTTTGAAAAAGTTTGATTTTGAGTTTTGAAAAAAGTTTTGAATTGAGTTTTAAGTTTGTATTTGGTTATGAGTTTTAAAATTAATTTTTGAATTGAGTTTTAAGTAAAAACATGTTTTGAAAAAAGATTTTTTTTAGAAACATGAATGGTTCTCTTTTAGAATCACAATTCCAATTAGAAATTTTCAAAAAACTTTTCAAAACTCAGAATCTTAACCAAATACACAACTCAAAACTTAATTCAAAAATTATTTTCAAAACTCATAACTAAACACAAACTTAAAAAAATACAAACTTATGTAACATATATTTTTTAAATATTAAAAAATCTTATTTTTTTATTTTAAATATATAATTTTTATTATAAATATATAGTTTTTATTTTATAAATATATTTTTAAATATTTTAATTTTTTTGCTATGCGTTTGGTTACGATTTGAGTATAGAGTTTAGAAACTAGTATGGAGTGTCGAGTTATGTGTTTAACTATGAGGTTTGAAAATAATTTTTGAATGGAGTTTTGAGTTATGCGTTTGGTTACGATTTGAGTGTGAAATTATGTTTTGAGTTTAAAACATTAAAATTAAAAAAATTAAAATATTTACAAAATAAAATATTTAAATAAAAATTATATATTTTAAAAAAAATAAATTTTTTAAACATTTTTTAATATTTAAAAAAAATAAATCCAAAAATACTATTCCAAATATTGTTTGTTTCTTCCAAACCTATCCTCCAATCCAAAAACATTTTTTAATGTTTTAAAAGGAAAGGCAATAAGGTAATTTATTATAGAAAACATAACACCGTTTGGAACAATTTGACAGAAAGGAAAATCTTGACATTGTCAAATAAAACAAGTGAGGTTACTGTAATTATTCAAACTATAGGAGAGGTTCCTATATTTGTTAGAAACCTCATAATTTACCCAAAACAAAAAAATTATAAGCAGTGCACTAAACAACCCAACATTGCACGAAGTATAAATTAATTTTTTTTTTTTTTGAGCAGCTAAATTAAAAACTAATTTCACTCTTTCTCCTTTTTTTTTTTTTTTTTTTTTTTTTTTGTGTGTGTGTGTGGAAATTGTGCTAGTAGTCTCTGTATTTTAATTTTTGTATCATTTTTGTTTTTATAATTTTAATTGACTCGATTTTGATCATAAATTTATGAATTTATCTCAATTTAGTCTATTTGATTATAATGTTAGCATTTTTTTTTAACAAAAAACTAGCATATCACCCGTGCTATGCACGGAATAAAATGATATATTATTTAATAAAAATATGATAATTATATTTAATTTTTTTATATTTTGTAAAATAAAAGTTAAATGGAAACTAACCAATTGGGATTTTCTTAATTGTTTAAAATTAAAAAAATCAAAAAAGATTAGTATGAGATTGATCATACGATTTCTCACTAAAAATCTCATTTTGCTTATATAAATTGAGAATATAAAATTCACTTCATGTAAGTGAAACAATTCACTTTTTTCTTATTTTCTCAATATATTTTTGTTACAACAGTCAAACTCTTATTATTATTATTATTTGTAATTTCCCTAAACTAATTTCAGTCTTTTTTTTGGAAAATGCATGAAGTCCTCAGTGGAGGTGACTCCTACCACTCCCACTAATTTTTGATTGGCCTATAACTATATATATATATATATATTTTCTTCCATTGGCAGCCCCACGTGTAGTTGGGGGTCCCAGCATTTTTTTATCAGCCGACCTATTCTTAGTTTATTCTTTAAAAGTTGAATACGACAATTGTCCAGAAAAAAACAATAATAAGATAACGCTTTCTCTCTCTTTTTTTTTATATTTAATTAAGTGGAATCACAATGACAAGTTGGGATACAATGACCACCAATATTATCGAGACCACATATACTAAGAGACAATCTTTCTGTGCTGGGCTGTCCTTTTATGAACGCCATGTCGCTATCTTCGTTCCGATTTTAAATACAGAATTAGGTTTGGCCATCATGGTCTATTATATATGTCAGTAACTTTTAACTTCAGAGCAATTCAGTAGCAGGAAGGAAGAAGACAGACAAACATGGCTCAGCCAGAGATCACCGGTGGGGAGAGGTGGTCTGTCAAGGGAATGACTGCGCTTGTCACTGGTGGTACTCGCGGCATAGGGTTGGCGATTTCAAATTTCTTTTGTTTTAATTTGATACTAAATTTTCATAGGGTAGTCCTAGTTTTTTTTAGATCCAGTGATATGGCAGTCGATTAGAATATTAAGGCATTCTTCTTTTATAGTCAATTATCTCTTTTACATATTATCGGGTCTAGAAAATGAGTTTAAAAAGAAAATTTCTATATAAATTTCTATTTTGATATTTCTAACATGGTATTAGAATGGTATTAGAGTTAAAGCAAACCAAGTTTTATGTGGTTTGTTTCTCCTGTCATCCTATTCATCTTTATATCTCAATACATATACTATCGGATTGCATTTACTTCTTGAAAGTGCCGTGAACTTGTCTTACATCAATTTCTTTTAAGAAAAAACTTAATCCCCAATCTAGAAAATGAATTGGACTGTAATATTACAATCCTATAGGGTTTATTGCGAATTTTATTTTAATGATCTAAACAGTTTATTTTATAAATTTTTAAGTATAGATAGTCTATATATATAAAAAAAAATAAAATAAAATAAAATAAAGATTACTTTGACTATCATAAACGCTTGATTTTATCACATTTATCTTTCAAAATCATGTTCATTTATTTAAAAACAAATATGATAAAATTATGTGCTTAAATTTATGTATTCAAGAGAAATTTCCTTTGAATAAGATTGGATACCTCCAAAATTGATTTATTTTATTTTATTTTTCTTTTTCCTTTCCTTTGTATAGGCATGCCATAGTGGAAGAACTAGCACAATTTGGCGCAGCTGTTCATACATGTGCACGTAAACAGGCCGAGCTAGATGAATGCTTACTAAAATGGAAAGGCAAGGGCTTTAAGGTTACAGGATCTGTATGTGATGTGTTATCGCGATCCCAACGTGAGAAGCTGATGGAAAATGTCTCCTCCATCTTTGCCGGAAAGCTTAACATCCTTGTAAGTAGAAGATTAATTGGTTTGCTCGGATTAAGAGAAAATTTGGCATTGAACCCAATATTTCGATTTTGTTAGTTGACAATTCAAGCCAATCACACACTGCCGTTGAATTTTTTTCAACTTTTCAATTTCAGTGTAATTGAGGGATTTATCGGACACCATTAAAAGGATTATAAACTTGTAAAATCTCGTATAGAAAATAAATGGAGAGAGTAGGGTTTTCATCTGCCAATGCATCATTTTTCAACTTTTATTGTAACACATGTTATATTAGTCACTTATCTTCTCATAATAATGCTCAAATAAATAAATAAATAAAACTTATAAATATAATATTTTGGTTGTTTTCCTTCTAAAAACCAACCGGAAATTTAAATTTTGACGGGCCGTTCCACCGGATTTTCCTAGATATTAGTTTTTCTATGGTGTTAATTTGTTTTATTTGCCCACCCATTAAAATTTTGAAAATAAATAAATATATTAAACTAATTATTTTTTTATTTTTGTTTTCTATATATATTGTTGTGAAAATTCCAAGGGATTTGGCTGTTAGTAATTTTTTATAATAATACTAGAAAAATATATAAGATAAATTAAATAGAAATGACAAAATAAATTTTTTTTAATTAAAGAATGAAATACAGTATAAACTACAAAACTAAAAATATAAAAATCATTAAACATATTACAAGACAGATCCACATAGACATACAAAATAATATACAAGAAATAATTTATATCTAAAAGTTTGAAGAACAAAAGATAAGAGATGCAAACCAAAACCTATGGTGCCGTTTGGTAACACTTACGTTTTTAGTTTTCTGTTTATATTTACAAAAATTTAAAAAACTCAAATAAAAACTTGTTTGGTAAAATTTTTGATTTATAAATCAGTGGTCTCAGTTTATAAATTTGACCAAAAAATGTAATCTCAGAAAATGTGTTTCCGTTTTGAGTTTTGAGTTTTTTTTTTTTTTTTACCACCCAACACTAGCCACCACCCGCCACATTTTCCACCACCGTCTTCCGCCACCATCACCCACCACCGCTTGCCACCACCACTCACCACCCACCTGCCACAACCAGCCACCCACCAGCCACCACCCACTCGCCACCACCACCCACTCCTCGCCACCACCACCACTACCACCACCACCCACCACCTACCTGTCATCCACCCGCCACCACCCACCACCCGCCACTACCATCCAACGCCCGCCACCACCAGCCGCCACCACTCACCACCCACTTGCCACCACCATCCACCATTCGCCACCACCAGCCACCCGCCACCACCAACCACCCACCGCCACCAGCCACCAACTACCCACCTGCCACCACCACCCACCACCATCACCACCACCACCACCACCACCACCACTATCACCCACCACCCATCCGCCACCTACTTGCCACCACCACCCACCACCCACTCGTTACCCACCACCCGCCACCGTCACCCACTCACCCCCACCACACCACCACCACCTACCCACCACCACCCGCCATCCGCCACCACCTGCCACCACTACCCGCCACCACCACCACCACCACCACCACCACCCACTCGCTACCACCCGCCACCACCCGCCACCGTCACCCACCCACCCATCATCACACACCGCCACCTACCCGCCACCACCCGCTATCCGCCACCCACCTACCACCACCACTCGCCACCCGCCACCACCACCACCACCACCCACTCGCTACAACCCATTATCCGCCACCGTCACCCACCCACTCACCACCACCACCACCACCACCCGCCATCCGCCACCCACTTGCCATCTCTACCCACCACCTGCTACCACCACCACAACCACTCACTCGCTACCACACCATCACCCCCACCGTCACCCACCCACCACCACCCACCCACCACCATCCACTACCCACCACCCACCGTCACCACTTTCCACCACCGTCTTCCGCCGTTACTTGCCACCATTTACCATTTCTCACTCTTTTTTATATTTTTAAAACATTTTGTCAATTACCAAACGCGTTTGCAGTTTATGTTTTTCTAAAAATAAACAAAAAATAAACAAAAATCAGTTTATAAAAATTTTGCAAATATAAACTGAAAACGTAAACGTTACCAAACAGACCCTATGTGATACCATAGTTTTCTTAAAATTGATTCACTGCCTCCCGATGGGAGTTAGAGGTATGCTGGCATCTGTCTCTTAAGATACGATGGTCGAAACCAACTCATGCAGAAGGACTTTCTAAATAGTTTCGGCGAACTTGACAATGGTAGCACTCTCTCTCTAACAAAACCATAAAATGGGCAAGCAAAAAGAAGATAGGAAAAATTTTCATTGGTATAAAAACCATCTCCAACTTTATTATCTCAAAATACCATCTCATTTTTCATCACAAAAAAATCTCTAAAAACAACCTACTAAGTTAGAGGGGAAAGGTCTTTATTTATACTAGTAGGAGAGAGCTTTAGCCAAGAAGGCTAACATCAATAGGGTTATCAAATTGCCATTAATCAAGGCTATCAACTCTAGCCATTAGGGCTACAATTACAAAGATTAAAAACTTATGGCCACTAATATGGTCATCAACTCCATCATCAAAAAAAGAGAGTTAGAAAAATCTAAACATCACATGTGCATAATATATACAAATAAATATGTATATAATGATATTTGAATAAACCAGCTAAATGGGTCGCAAAATAGATATGGATGTTGGTCACAATCTAATCCAAGCCCAATCTCAAACATATGTATAAACGAAGCCCAACACAACTCAGTGCAGTCCAAGCCCAAGACGAAGTTCAAGTCCAAGACCAAACCCAGCACATGCACAAGTGCAAACTTAGGCCCAATCCAAACCAAGACTAAGTCCAAATCTAAGCTCAACTTTTATTGATGCTCATTTTATGAGACAATTCTCATTCACAATTCAATGGTTTCGGCTCATTATTTTTATATGTAATCTTTTCACTTGAGAGAATATAACCCCACTTAGACCCACTTCAACCGGTGGTTGGGTTTCACTTTAGTTTCAAATTAAAGTTCCTGAAAAAAAAATTATTTTCTAACATTGGCTTAGTGGATGGAGAAAGCAACCATAGGGTTTATCATCTAAGAGGCTGCAAGTTCAAAACCCACAAAAGCCAAACATTCCAAACCTTAGAGCCACTGGAGGTTTATTCAATTGTTAACTTCAGGATCCCAAGATTTAGTCGAGGTGCCTATAAGCTGGCTCGAACACCCGATTATCAAAAAAATATATATACTGTTTTGAAATTTGTCAAGGTCTGTTCAAGTTAACTTTGACACTCGATTATAAATACAAAATAAAAAAAAAATAATGATCCCAAACCCAATCTCGTTTATAGTTTTCTCAACTATCCAAGTTTCCAAACCCAAATCAAAATTCTTGACATAAAATAGTTAAAAGGGCTTCATTTTCGTTGTTTCTTTTTTTGATTTGTTAACATATGTAACAAATTTTTATTTTTATTTTTTTTGTGATTGGTCTTTGGGTTAGGTTAATAATGCTGGTACAGCAATAGCAAAAGAAGTAGTAGAATTCACTGTTGAAGATTACAACATTGTGATGGGTACCAATTTTGAGGCTTCTTATCATCTATGTCAACTTGCACATCCCCTCTTGAAGGCATCAGGAAAGGGAAGCATTGTGTTCAACTCTTCTGTTGCTGGTGTGATCAGTCTGCCACGAATTTCTATCTATGCAGCTTCTAAAGGTAATGATTTTACTGTGCTTTTTACCAAGGTCAGCAAATTACATAATTAAACAGCTTGAATTTAAAAATATATATATATATATATAACATCAAAATATCATGTAATTTTTTTATTTTATTTTAAACACACTCTAAAACCATGTTGTCTTGGGCATTGTGTTATTTTAGTCTCTATAATTTCTTTTAGCTCGATTGACCCTAAATTTATGACTTTGTGTTTTATTTTGGTCCAATTGATTACGATTCTTAACAATTTTTTTTTATGAAAAATGAGAAAAAAAGTGTCATCTGTCATATTTTTATAGGTAAAATTATAAATTTACTCAATTCAGTGAGTTAACCTCAACTAATTTAGTGATAATTTTTCTTAAAAAATACTAATGGTATTATCAATTTGACCTAATCGATACAAAAATCTTAAATTAAGGATCAAAATTGAGCCAATTAAAGGTGTAAGGATCAAAATGACACAAGGGACTACTGGTATAATTTGCTCAAAACAAAAGGGGCAAATTATGCAAATAGTCCCTATAGTTTACATGTTGTGTCATTTTGGTCCTTCTAATTTCAATTTGCTCGATTTTGACCTTAAATTTTGAAGTTTGTATCATTTTGGTCCAATTGAAAATGGAAGTTAAGAAATTGGACGGAAAATTTGCACGTGAATGACATGTGATTGGTTTCCAAGGGTACAATAGACATTTTGCTTTCCATTTCCCTTTCAACTTCTTCCTACGCTTCTCTCTTTGCCTCTCTATCTCTCTCTTTGTCTTAAAACCCCAGCAGCACCATTGTCTTGAAGAAGTCGAGACTGAGCACCGAAGCTTTCTTCCATGGCGACAACGGCAGGTGAAGGAACCTCGCAAGGTCCAGCACCACCACCTCCGCCACTCCTCTTCCTTTTTCTCTCACACTTTCTTCGATTGTCTCTCTCTACTCTCTGTCACTAGCGCCGGCTCCCATTGACACTTCCGGAGCCATCTCACCCTTCGCTCGTCGATGGTTTCACCTTTAGAAGAGCCACCGACCACCGTGGTCTACCGTTCCACTGCTTGTAACTGCCTTTCATCTGTTTGAGTGAATGAATGTGTGTAATGTTTTGGTTTATCCGTTGTCATAACCGGTGGAAGTGTACTTCCTGGTTCGGTTCTGTCAGCGTAACGGTGGTTGCTTGTAGATGATGTCAAGTCTGGATGTCATGGTGGAAGTGTACAGCAATGTAAGTATACTGAAACTTGGGTTTAGCTACAGGAGTTGCGTGAATTGCCATTCATGGTGAGTCTACGCCGGTCTTGTGGTTGTGTTTGAGTATGGAGTGCACCTTCTGCTTCTATGCTGAGAGTGGCGTTCGTCCGACTCTGAGTGGAATCGCAGATTGAACTGGTTTGGCCGTGTAGTTGGAACTGATTTACAGTGTGGCTGGGTTTGGCTTTGCCTGCGGCTGACCGATGTAAGTTTGCCTTCTTCAACGTAACCTTGCCTCTTCTCCGATATTGGTTTGGTTCTACTCCGGCTTGGGCTATGTTTTGGTTCGATTTATGGCTACCTTGCTGGTTTTCCCGACATTGTGAGGTTCCGTCTAATTTCTTAACTTTCTTTTTCAATTGGACTAAAATGATACATAATTCAAAATTTAAGGTCAAAATCGAGCAAATTGAAATTAGAGGGATCAAAATAACACAACGTGTAAACTAGAAGAACTATTTGCATAATTTGCCTAAAAGAAAATGGAGAGGGATTTTGAGGCACTACAACATATAAGAGTTTTAGCAACTACATGTTTTGCTCTCTGAAAGTGAAAATTTTGTTACAAAAGATATTGAGGGACCAATTTCCATCGTCATGAGAATAGTCGCTAAAAGGTCGTCTCGAAAAGTAAAAAATAAGGCCTTTTTTTTTTATCGGCAAAATAAATCTTTATTGATGAGAAACATATTAAGTATGATAGAGTACATCAATAAAGAGGAGCTTGGAGCTAGTTCAAGCTCCAAGTTCCAAGCTGGTGAGAAACCAACACAAAATGCAAAAAAAAAACAACTTGTTGGATGATCTACCCATCAACAGAAGCCAAAACAAACAGCTGAGCAAAACTGCAGTGAACAAAAACAATCTAGATGTAGCCATTGCAGAGAAAAAACAATCTTCTACACGGCAAGCAGATTAATGCTCATCAAGCCTTTAGCAACCAGATTTTACCTAAACCTTTAACAACCAGATTATACATAGTAGCCATAACAATCAAAATAAGCTGATTACCACCACTCTGCATCCCAGCTATGTGCTTGTGAACACAACAAACTGCAGCCAAAACAATCAAAATGAGTTGATTACCACTACTCTGCATTCCAACCAAAACAAATGACCATCCCCATTAAATTCCTCTGATTTGACTACACTGGAACACAAAGTCATCAACTAAGAATGGAAAATCCTTTATAGATGCTTTGAGCCAAAGAGCTGTTCTGATTTTGATGAGCTCACTCAGAAAAGAGGAGTTAGGTTGGGCCGAAGAGAAGACACACTCATTACGATGTTTCCAAAGAAACCAAAGAACCACTAGGGGAATAGCTCTCCAGATTTTCTTTTGAAGGCCCTTAAATTTTTCATCCAACCACCAGTTGAAAAGTCCTTCCACTGATTCTTGAATGCACCAATGAAACCCCCAGTCCTAGAGCACAGAAGACCAGATGAACCGGGAGCAATGGCAGTGAAGCAGGACATAAACTATAGATTCAACTTCGGAGTTGCAGAAAAGGCAAATGGAGGAAACACTACTGCCTAATATGCCAAGTCTATGCAAATACTCTGCTGTTTTAATTCTGTTTTTCCAGGCAAGCCAACCGGAAAAGAGAACTTTGGGCGGTAATGCCTTATTCAAAACAAACTTGCTAATGCTGAGATGAGGGCCAAGAAGGGAGCTGTTGTAGGAGTAAAGGATAGACACAGAGAAAGAGCCAGAGCCTGCAAAGGTAGTTCCCCAAACTTGACAGTCGACATTGTCTGGACACAGGGGAGGCGCTGACGATAAATATTAACAAATATGTTTTCTTCAATCAATTCCCAGGCATATAACACCCTTCTATAAGGAAAATTCCAAAAATAAGGCATTTAGCGACAAAATTTTGAAATTGTCACTAATAAATAGACTTTTTGGTACAAAATAATTTGGTTTCAGAATAGTTTATTTTTTGAGATAAAAAATTTGGTCCCAAAAGGATAATAATTTATCACTAATGTCTAATTTTTATTGCTAAAAATATAATGATGGCACTTTTCGCAACAAAATTATTTGGTCTCCAAAAAATGATTTTATTCCTAAATTTTGGTCTCTAAAAACTTAATTTTTTGTAGTAAGATAGGGAACAAGAGATATTTGGATAGTGAATTTGTTGCCAACTTTGAGACATAAAAGCAAACACATTTCGAAGAGTATAATGTATTGCACTTCTTTTTTTTTTTCTTTTATTGTTTCATTTATTTTGTTTTTTTGTAGGAGCAATGAATCAACTCACAAAAAACTTGGCTTGCGAGTGGGCAAAGGACAACATTCGAGTTAACGCAATAGCGCCGGGCCTCATCAAAACCTCACTTGTTGATGCCGTGCAGGTACAAATCTTCATCTACTTTTCCTAATCATATAATTTCAAAGTCTATTCTCCCCATTTTAGATGGGCTCTTTTGACTTTTCCAATGGGTTTGCTAAATAAGTTAAAGAAAAAAATTATATAAGTCCATTTTATAAATCTATTTTTTAGAATCAATAATATGTCAATAAAATGATTGATTGATGATTAGAAAATAAATGAGAGACAAAATTGACTTAGATATTTTAATGGAGTACCACATCATTAAGTTCCAAAAGTAGGGCTGCAAATGAACCGAACTGTTCATGAACAAGCTCGGCTCAGCTCGGTTAGTAAACGAGCCGAGCTCAAGCTCACACAAGCTCGGCTCATCAAGCTATATTTAAATTATATAATAAATATATTATTTATATATTAAATAATATAAATAATATATAAATACATATAAATAATTGTATAAATACATTATTTATATATTAAATAATATTCTTTATTTAAATATTTTTATTTAAATAATATAAATAATATTAAAAAAAATTTATCGAGTCGAGCCGAGCCAAGCTCAAGTTTCATTAATGTTAACGAGCCGAGTTGAACTTGAGCCCAGTTTCTTATCGAGCCAAGCTCGAGCTCAATAAACGAGCTCGATAAGTAAACGAGCCGAGCTCGAGCTCAACAAAGCTCAGCTCGACTCGGTTTGTTTGCAGCCCTACTCAAAAGTAGGTTTAACTTTTGAACTTAAATAGTAATGATCATAAGTTACAGATTTTTTTAGCAAAATTTATTTTTTAGTCAATAGTTTACTTTCAAACTACAACCAAACAAATAAGCTTGCTTTTCTAAGTATTAACGATCAACTTTTCTGGCAAGTGAGAAATATGTAAAAATAGTAGACAAATTGCATCGTTAGTCAATAAGCTGTTTTTTAAACTATAACCAAACAAATAAGCTTGCAAGTGAAAATAACTATACTATTTTTACATATTCCTCGATTGCACCGGATACATATTTCGATAACTCTTTATTAATTGAGATTTTTTTTTTGTTCCTCCTTTCTCACATTAGTTAAAAATCCTCTTCTTTACAGCAAAATCCTCTTGATTTGGAATGGACAAATGGCATAGTATCTCGAACTCCCATCGGCCGACCTGGAGAGGCTAATGAAGTTTCATCACTAGTAGCATTCCTTTGCTTCCCTGCTGCTTCATATATCACCGGTCAGGTCATTTGCGTTGATGGTGGATTTACTGTAAATGGGTTTCAGCGCTAGTTATGTTATATGAATTCAGGAATGGATATCGGGTGCGAATACCGGTTCAAATGTCTTATCTTTTTAAGTTTAAATAGTAAGGTATTGGCATATGCATCTAATAGTTGATATGAATACAGAGACTTGCTTTACTATCAATGTCAGCATCTTTTTCAAATATCAAATAAAATTAGAGGGATTCAACTTCAAGAGTCTAAATTAGGTACATGTTTCGTACAAATTTCTTACATAGTGTTTTCATGTATGGTAAATACAGGGTACACTAATCAACACAAGTATAATGGTGAACTAGAAGAGTCCATGTAACATAAACTGTTAGCCACTAAATGCTAAAAGAGAGGAGAGAGAGCATGAATAATGAAAAGTCATGAAAATGCTACTAATTTTGTGTACTATATGAATAATCTTCAATTTATTAGTCATGGTTGTTTCTGATTACATCCTTGTGGTGGTTCAACTATATTCTACGGTCATATTTATTTGGGATGATATAAATTTAAAATTGAACTAATAATCTAATAATATATATAATTTATTATTTAATTAAAAAAATTAAGGTTCAAATTAAAAATCCATCCGGACGTGGTATCCTCAATATTGGGGATTATTGAATTCGAGGAAGGAGAGTGAGATACAAAATAAATGACTAAGAAGAAATTCGAAATACTTTGGGTTGTTGCATGAAAATGCAGATAAACTGGTTTCTTCTATATTTAATTTCTAACAAGAAGGAACATAATTGATTTTATGAATTTTATTGTTCTGTTCCCAATTTAATTAGTTATTGGTAATAAAAATGTTTCTAATATCAACAGTAATAAATAAATAATAATAAATAAATAAAAAGAAAAAATCTGTGTATAAAATTTCCATTTTGCTAACTGTAATTGCGGAGAATATTTTAAACAATATATTATCTTATTGAAAGTTGATCTTGGGAAACATTGTTTAATTTGACTTGAATAATTGGTTTAAACTTTAAATCTATATTAAAAATTGTTTATCAAGTGTTGTCTCCATGGTGTGAATCATAGTTCTGTTTCAGAGCTTCTTTCAACAAGAAGGGGATGAGCTACCGGAAAGGAAATCAGTGACCCTGGCGATAGAGCGAGGGCAGAGGGTTGCATCCTATTCATGATTTAAACTTGTTGGTGATAATTACAAATAAAATATCAGAAAATACAAATAATAAAAATTACAATAACTATTGTAAGGGCTAAGGCGCGAGAAATTTGCTCTTTTTAAGGAGATTCAAGTCCTTTGCGGTTAGGCAAAGCCTCACACCGATGCAGCAGAAAAAACCTTGACTTGTCCCCCCCAGGATACAATAGCCCGACTAAGTCGTATGGTAAACCAATACTGTACAATTGGTTGAACCCAAAACTTTATCACATATACCCTTTTTTATTTTCTTGATAATCTCACACAAACATAATAACAAACACTTCTTCTATATATATATATATATATTTTTTTTTTTTTTGAGCTACCAATAAGAGAGGTGAAAGGCTCAATTTATAGGAGAGGAAAGCTTGGTCACCAAGAAAGGGGTTAACTTGGAGGAAAAGTATAGGAGAGGAAATTGGTGGGAAATTTCCTTGGAGGTGAGGAAACTTGGTGGGAAATTTCCTTGGAAGCTTGGTGGATAAGAATGAAGACTTAGCTTGAGGCAAAGACTTGGAGATAAAGAAAAATAAAACTCGGAGGGAAAGAAAGGAAAATCAAACCTATAATACATTATAATATTAAAATATCTGTTAACATTCCCCCACCTATTTTAATATTATAGATAACAAAAACTGAGATTATTAGGCAAATAAGGATATTATACATCATGGTAAGTGTGTTCTGCATTGAACCTCCATTAGTGAAACAATAATATCTACTCTAGAGCCAATAGTATGCTCAGTATTGAACTATGACTGCTTAAGGGAAATAAATAATTATTGCACACACATAATATTCTAGGTGTTTACATAAGCTTTAAGAGCTAGCACATTACGTCCTTGTGTGATCCCACGATTCATGAGTTTGTTTGAGAATTAGCCCAAATCTCATAGGTAGCGGCCCCACTACCACACTCACATAAGTGAATTCTATCAAGGGTACTCCTATAACTATGACACCCCACTCAATAAGAGCTACAAAAATTCATTAAGAGTTTTTTAATAACTCAACCTCTACAACGTTACAGGATAAATGCACTTACATCATAGGGATGGGTAAAAAGTAATTTAGTGCATTTCTCACGGCCATCATATGATCGTTTTTCTCATTGAACCCAGTTACAGGATCTCTGGTCCCTAGGTTGAGTATCCTCATACATGGCTCCTGCTATATTCAATGGGCTTCAACTCCATCCCCCTCGATGTATTCCAGACTCTATCTCTTGCTAAGGCCATAGTTAATGGATCTACAAGATTATCACCAGATTTAATATAATCCACATTTATGATGCCATTGTTCGTATAAGATCTCACAGTGTTGTGTTTTTTTCTGATAGGTCTGGATTTACCGTTATAATAACGGTTATTAACTCAACCAATTGCTGCGGTGCTATCACGATGAATCAATATAGGTGGAATCAGTTTTTCCCAACAAGAGATTTCATTTAACAAATCTCTTAACCAATTTGCTTCTTCACTAGCTGTAGCTAAAGCAATAAGTTCAACCTCCATTGTTGAATTAGCAATAATGGTTTGTTTTTTCGATTTCCAACTTATAGCACCACCTCCCAAGGTAAATAAGTAACCAGTGGTTGATAATGAATCACCTGACAAGGTATTCCAATTGGCATCACTGTAACCTTCAAGTACTACAGGATACTTATTATAAAACAAGCTATATTTTATGGTACCAGATAAATATTTCATAATCCACTCAATGGCTAGCCAGTGATCATTACCAGGCTTGCTAGTAAACCTGCTAAGTACTCCAACTGCATAGGCAATGTCAGGTCTAGTACAGTCAGTCGCATAACGCAACCTACCAATCATACTAGCATATTCCTTTTGATTAATTACATCCTCATCATTTTCAATAGGAAATAAACGCACATGAGGATCAAAAGGAGTAAGAAAATGCTTGCACTTATAAAAATTATATTTTCTCAAATTTTCTCAACATAATGTGACTGATTAAGAAATATACCATCACAAGTTTTGGTAATTTTCATTCCCAAAATATAATTAGCCTCACCAAGATCTTTCATATCAAAATGGCTGCTAAGCATATTTTTAGTTTCCACGATGATATGCAAATTAGAGCCAAATATAAGTAAATCATCCACATAGAAGCTAATAATGACATGTGAATTTTTTTCAGATTTATAGTAGATGCATTTATCACATTCATTCGTTTTATATCCATTCTCAATCACACAGGAATCAAATTTCTCATGCCATTGTTTAGGGGCCTGTTTTAAGCCATATAGGGATTTAACTAGCTTGCACATTTTGCTTTCTTGACCGGGTTCCACAAAATCCTCAGTTTGATCCATATAGATTTCTTCACCCAGGTCTCCTTTTAAAAAGGCTGTTTTAACATCCATTTGATGAATTTTTAGATCATGAATTGCAGCCACTGTAATTAATAATCTAATGGATGTAACTCTAGTAACTGGAGAAAATGTATCAAAAAAGTCAAGATCTGCTTGTTGTTTAAAACCTTTTGCAACAAGCCTTGCTTTATATTTATCAATAGTTCCATTCGGTTTAAGATTTTTCTCAAAACCCATTTACAGCCAATAGTTTTACAACCTAGTGGTAAATCTACTAATACCCAAGTTTTATTGGATAATAATGATTCCATCTCATCATTTACAGTCTCGTTCCAAAAAATAGAGTCAGGAGATGCCAAAGCTTCTTGTAAAGTTAATGGAGTTTCCTCCACATTAAAAACATGATAATCAGGGCCAAAATCTTTTTCTAATCTAGCTCTTTTACTCCTTCTAGGTTCAAAAACTACAGTATCTTGGTTTTGTAAAAGATGAGTAAAAGAACTGGTTTAAGATAAAATATTTTATTGATAATTTTGACCTCCGCCATTTTTAGATTTAAAAGGAAATTTTTCTTCATGAAAAATTGTATCACCTGATTCAAAAATTATTTTATTTTCAATATCAAAAAATCTAATAGCTTTACTATTTGTTGCATATCCAAGAAAAGCACAAGTGGCAGCTTTCACACCTAATTTAGGTCTTTTAGGGTTCACAAGTCTAACAAAAGCTAGACAACCCCAAACCCTCAAATATCTCAAATTTGGCGTATGTCCTTTCCACAACTCAAAAGGTGTAACTTTTATTTTTTCATGTGGCACTCTATTTATAACATAACATGCAGTTAAAATTGCTTCTCTCCACAAATTTGAAGGAGCACCTGCTTCAATTAGCATAGCATTTGTTAAATCAGTTAAAGTTCTATTTTTCCTTTCTACTACACCATTAGATGCAAGTGAATATGGTGGAGTAGTTTCATGGATTATTCCCAAAGACTAAGCAAACGAGTTGAATCCAAAAGATTCATACTCCCGACCTCTATCACTTTTATATCTTTTAATCTTTTTACTGAATTGATTTTCAACTTCAAGAAGGAATTCTTTAAATTTTTCAAAAGCATCACTTTTATTTTTCAACAAGTATACATAAGTGTATTTTGAAAAATCATCAATAAAAGTGATAAAATATCTATTTCCACCACGTGTTAAAATTCCTTCAAATTCACATAAATCAGTGTGAATTAATTCTAACAATTCAGTATTTCTCGCCACACTTTTATGAGGCCTTTTAGTTATTTTTGCTTGACTACAAACTTCACATTTCTCAAACTTATTTGTTAGTCTGGGAATTAATCCTAAACTACTTATGACTCTCACATATCGGTTATTAACATAACACAAACGAGCATGCCAAAAATTCATAGAAGACAACATGTAAACAGAAACATGTGTTTTCTTATTCTTAACATTTAATTTAAACATTCCATCACAGGCATACCCTTTCCCCACAAATATGCCTTTTTTTAGTGATTACATATTGGTCAGATTCAATAGTCTGCTTGAAACTAGCTTTGTTGAGCAAATAACTCGACATAAAATTTTTCCTCATGGACGGTGTGTACAACACATCTTTTAAAATAAGCACACATCCAAAGGTAAATTTCAGCTCAACATCCCCATACCCGAGCACCTTGGTTAAACTAGAGTCACCAAGCATAACAGTCATCTCCTCATTAAAATGAGTGAAATCTTTGAACCAATCTTTATCATAGCAGACATGCCTATTGGCACTAAAGTCTGCCCACCACCCTTCCATAGATTGAACCATAAAAATATCTATAATCATAGCCACAAATGGTTCCTCGGTAACATTAGCCTGTGGTCGAGACTGTTGTTTCCGAAATTTGCTAGTTCGATCAATATGCCTACTTTTGCCACACACAAAACATGTCACATTTGTCAGATCTTGTGAAGGGGGTTCTTGATTCCATTTCTTTTGCCTCAGGTAATTTTTATTTTGTGGCCTTCCAGTATTTTTCCAAATTTTCTTAACTGGCTTCAAGTAACTATTTTTATGAAATCGACCTTTAGGTAAAGTATTTCCAGAAGTTAAATTTACCTTTGCAGTAGAATGCTCTTCTGTCATAAGCGCATCTTGTCCTCGTGCTTCCTCCTCCACCCGAATCCGTGTGATTAAAGTCTCCAAGGACGTCTCTTATTGCTTATGACACATTGACTTCTGAAACTCCTTCCAAGATGATGGCAGTTTGTCAATAATACCTGCCACAACAAGATTGTCTCCAATTTTGATGCCTTCGGATCTAACTTCAGCCACTAGCATTTGAAAATCTTGAACTTGCTCCACCACTGATTTTCCATCTATCATCTGATAACGGAAAAAGCGGCTTGCAGCATATTTTTTAGCGCCTGCCTCTTCAGTGTCATATTTATTCTGCAAGGCTTTCCAAATTTTCTTGGCAGTGGTGTAAGTAGTATCATAATAATCATAAAATTGATCTGAAAGACAATTCAAAAGATAATACCGACATTTATACTCATCTGTGTTGTATTTTTTTATTTTTTCAAGATGAACGGCATACTTCTCGTCGGTCATCTCTTCAGTGGGGACTTTGTTCGGATTTTTCTCAGTTAGGATATAGGCCACCTTGAGGAGACTGAGGTAGAAAAGCACCTTGCTTTTCCATCTCTTGAAATGGGCTCCCTTGAACCGGAAGGGCTTGTTGAGATCGCCGGTATTCTCGTTGGGCTTCTCCAATACTGGCTCCATGAATTTTACTATTTGAATCTCCTTAAAATTGTTGGTGATAATTACAAATAAAACACCAGAAAATACAAATAATAAAAATTACAATAACTATTGTAAGGGCTGAGGCACGGGAAATTCGCTCTCTTTAAGGAGATTCAAGCCCTCTGCGGTTAGGCAAAGCCTCACACCGGTGCAGCAGAAAAAACCTTGACTTGTCCCCCCAAGATACAACAGCCCGACTAAGTCGTATGGTTGACCAATACTGCACAATTGGTTGAACCCAAAGCTTTATCACATACACCCTTTTTTATTTGCCTGATAATCTCACACAAACATAATAAAACAACAAACACTTCTTCTATATATATATATATATTTTTTTTTTTTTTGAGCTACCAATAAGAGATGTGAAAGGTTCAATTTATAGGAGAGGAAAGCTTGGTCACCAAGAAAGGGGTCAACTTGGAGGAAAAGTATAAGAGAGGAAATTGGTGGGAAATTTCCTTGGAGGCTTGGTGGATAAGAATGAAGACTTGACTTGAGGCAAAGACTTGGAGATAAAGAAAAATAAAACTTGGAGGGAAAAAAAAGAAAATCAAACGTATAACACATTATAATATTAAAATATCTGCTAACAAAACTTTAGGGACGCAATAGCACATATAACTTTTCATTAAAAAAGAAATTATTATAAAATTTTAAATTTTAATTTATACCACTATAAAAGAGTGAATAATTTTATTATTAATTGAACATTGTTTATCAACATGATTGAGAATAAAAATATAATTGGACATTTTTTTTATCTGCATTAACTCTCAAATACAATGCATCTATATCTCTATTTCTTTAATCCGATGCCTAATCACACTTATCTAAAGTAATTTTATCCCAAAAATATCTCTCTTTTACAAGAAGAATATGAGATGAAAATCCGTTTACAATTATTGCTCAAATTCTCAACGAATTCTCTTACCAATTTTCACTTCACTTCATTTCACTTCTCTATATCATCTATCTCATTTATTTCCAACGAATTTTTCTTTTACATCTTCAAAAATATATCCGTTGGACACTCCTAACTGGTAAGCACTCTCGCATTACGCAGACAGAAAAACATTCCACGCCCAAAAGATTTTAAATTGATGAATAGTAATTACTTTTTTTTTATGAGAAATGTTCATTTCAATGTAGGGGTTAATTTTGTTTTTCTCAAAATAATGGTAAAGTATATAAATTTTAATTATTAAAATTATAAACTTTTTCATGTATAAATAATTTATTATAAAACTAAAGAAAATAAAGAAGAAAGAGTCATAATGGAAAAAGAAATAAAAGATCACACATTTAATACACAATTTTTCTCTATCTTCATTACCATGCAAACTCAGCTATTCATAGGTGATAAAACCTTCATTATTCACCACTATTTATCACACAATGTGGTTTATCACATGGCATACTATACTTCCCACATGGTAAAACTTTTTCCTATTTCCACTTTGGCTTAAAACTCATTGAATTCCAATTGCATTTCTTTTGATAGTTGTTCAAATATTTCACAACACTCTCCCTTAGATAACCATATACTAAAAATATGCCTCGTTAAAACCTTACCAAGGAAAATCCAGTGGGAAAAAACCTTTGGTGGTGGAAAAAAAGTACAATATTCTTGTATGTGATTTGTTTAGATTGCTTCATTAAAACCTTACTAAGAAAAACCCAGTGGAAAAAAACCTTAGACGAAGGAAAAAAGAATACAATCTACAAATCCACTAAAATTGATAACTCCCTATCAATACTGCATAGTAGGTCTTTATGTCGACGCATCCTAATATTATGCACCAACTTTGTCACGACCCAAACCCACCCCTATGGGTTTAGCACCGTAACCGGCCAGTAATCCGTGATTACCGAAGGCCTGCTTAACAGTAATAACAGTAATACCGAGTACAGGGGCTGGCGGAAGTCAAAACAGTAAATGAAAGATATCCAATGAGCTGTGACAGTCTGTATGCAAAAAGGCTTTTCATAACACATTCACATTCGGAACAAAAGCAGTATGTACATACATCATATACAGGCATTCAGGTTAGGGACCAAATCCCTACCATAACAGTACAGTACAAGTCTATACAGTATTACAAAACAGAGACAGAAGGGTGAACTGAGACACCCCAAACGAGCCTAAGCTTGAACACACTTGGAACCTCGCAGTGAGGCACGTTGGTTGGCTTCACAAAGAGGGAGTTTAACCCAACGCTCCTAGCTCATATCCGGTGCCTGGACACCTACATATATATATATATATATAAACAGTGAACTAAAATCCAGTGAATAACAACTGTGTAAAGAGGTCAAGAATGAATGTCCTTTCAGTCATTAAATAGTCATATCAGTCATTTAGAAACCATAGCAGTTATAAGTGGTATATCCAATAGCAAAACAGTACAGTAGGTCTTAACAGACCGAACAGTCAGTTGATGGCCATCATAACAGTAAACAGTAGTGGTTCCAACATAGGAACCGACAGAGATCTCTGTGACAGTAGCAGTACAGTAACAGTACAGTAATAGTAAGTTACTATGGATACCACGAGTACAGTTCATCAATAGGACATCATTCATTCCGTAAGAAATATCATTTCAGAAAGCAGTACAGTAGATCATTCAGAAAATATTCATGATTGAACATATCTTTACAACATTGTTACTCACAAAGCACTAGGCTATATGCGGCTAATGAGCATCCTCGGATGCCAACCCTACACAGTTACAGAATGAACACACACTAAGTTACACACTTGGGAATCAATGACTTAGTCCCTAACTTGTCTCGGTGTGATTCTACATCAATATCCTCATTAAGATGCCTTAAATATGCCCTAGGAATGCCTAGGATGGAAAGAGGATGCAAAGATGCACTTTAAAACACTTTTCAAAATTTGCTGAAACAGAGGTCTACGCTCAAGCGTGGCTTTCTACGCTCGAGCGGACATGCAGATAAAGGAGCTCCGCTCGAGCGGGACTTTCCTCGCTCGAGCGGACTGCAAACATAGGCAAAAGTATTAGATGCATGCAATTCACGCTCGATGGGCGCTTAACCTCCGCTCGAGCGTGAGACACAAGTCCTCGCTTGAGCGTGCATTCCCTCGCTCGAGCGGACTGTAAACATATGAAAAGTACTAGATACACGCATTTCACGCTCGAGCGTTACTTTCCCCGCTCGAGCGGGATGCATGTACTTAGAGTGTACGCTCGAGCGTGGAGTTCCCCACTCGAGCGTGGATCCAAAATCTGGAATTTCCAGATTTGTCTCTAAGCACAAAACTCAACATTTAAAGCATCAAATTCGATTCCTTTGGGCCAATTTTCTGGAAAACACTTTAAAACTCATAATATGACATGTTTTGAAGATCAATTTGCAAAATCAAAGCCCAAAGGTGAGTCAATTAAACACAATTTCAAATAAACTTCAAGAACATAAAGTGTATGTAACATGCATGTGTTCAATTGAAATCAAAGCTTCCAATACGTAATCAAATGAGTCAAAACTTCCAAAAACATGATGAATTCATGAACTATAATCAAGATATGGACATGCATGTAGCAATTTCCATGAAAACAACCTCAAAATGCTAGAACATGTACATGCATGCATGATTTAAGCTTCAATTCAACATTTTGAACCAATTCTAGACTCTAATCACCAAACTTCCATGAAACATGCAAGATACAACTTAAATACAAGTTCAAGAAGATGATTTTCCTACCTTAGGTCCTCAATTTCAAGAATGGAAGCTCAATTTGTGCAATTATCCTCCAAATCTTCTAATTCTCCAAGCCAATTTGATGAACTCAAGTCTTTCCTCCTACTCTCCCTCTCTCAAACGGTTTTGGTCTCAAGAATGAACAAAATGATGCAACACATAAGCTCTAACAAGACTTAACAAAGTGACCCACTTCTATGGCATTTTGGTAAATAAGCCAACTAATGTAATTTACCATTATTTAATCTAATTTAATCATTCTAAATCACATTTCAATCAAATCTACCATAAAATCATATAAATTCTAATTAGCATAAAACATTAATCGATTTCAGATTCGGCCGCCGATAAGGCCTTCAATTTACAATTCAAACTTAAAACATGAACATATCAATTAATAGTCAAACAGATAGAAATGCGTTTAAACTAATACACTCAATCAATCAGTTCAGAATGTCAGTCAAATCAGTTACTTAATCATGTTCAGTCACAGTTTAGAAGTAATCAGTGGTATTATCAGTAAACAGTGGTGAAGGTTGTCACAAACTTCTTGAATGTTGCAGTCGGTAATGTTTTAGGAAATAGATCTGCCAAATTATCACTTGAGCATATCTATTGAACATCAATATCACCATTCTTATGGAGCTCATGTGTGTAAAAGAATTTTGATGAAATGTGTTTATCCTGTCACCTTTGATATAGTCTCCTTTGATCTGTGTGATATACGCAACATTATTTTCATATAATATGGTTGGACTATCTTTTGTTGAAGACAATCCACATCTTTTTTGAATATGATGGATCATGGATTTAAGCCAAATATATTATTGACTTGCTTCATAAATTGCAATTATCTCTGAGTAATTTAAAGAAGTAGTGGTCAATGTTTGTTTTACTAATCGCCAAGATGTAGGAGTATCTATAAGTAAAAACATATCCTGTTTGTGATTTGCTTTTATGCAGATCAGAAAGATATCTAGCATTTGCATATCCGATTAATCATAACCTCTCCATCGTCTACGACCATGAAATGCAACCTTATTCACTTCAAGGGAATGGAGCAGAACTAGTTTGATGGGATAGACGATTTCTCAATAACATTTGATCATTTTGTTTATCCATAAGAAGGCATGAAATCAGTTCAGATTACTTTGAAAAAGACGCTCTCTATATTGTCGCTGCAAGAGCACATTATCAGCGTGAAATGTGGAGAATGTTTTTTCAAGTATATCTTCTTCAGTAATTTTTTCTTTATATAATTTTAATCACAGATTATTTTAAATAAAACAGAGTTGTACTTACTAACTAATTTATAATCTTGTAACCTTAGGTGCAACCAATCATAACGGGCTCTTGGGAGGATTATAATCTTCTGGTGCTCGTATCTCTCCTACAAATTATTCCACAGAAGTAGTGGATCTTTTACCGTAAGGTACTCATTTTTTAATTCTTCTTAAAGATGATGGCGAATGAATAACATTGCCTTTCCGCGATCTTGCAGGGATGCTTCATTTTCATATTTTATAGTATCTCCACAATTCATTGCCTCAAGGTGGATCTCAACATCAATAATCCAAGATAAATAAAAAAAATTCCAAAAATGTCAAGAGCAGAGAATTCTAATTTGGAAAGATTTGACATGTTTACTAAATTTAACAAAAATAATATATTTAGTATCACGTAAATATATTAAGAAAATATAAAATTAGCTTTATAATTTATTTATACTTACTTCAACCACCCAGTAGCTTTATCTTCTCAGCTGGTTAGAATCTCGTACTGATAACGTGAAAAATCTAAAATCTCCGAGATATTGATTTGTGACTATGTATCAATTTTAACTAGTAAATAACAATTTTAATCAAATAATAAAAGACAAATCGACACAACAATTTTACATGAAAAAAACCACAATTGGAGCGTCTCTAATTGTGATAAAAAAAAACCACGAACAAAAGCCACAAAACAATCCACTAAGAAGACACAAAGGAATTACACAAGTGAATCAAACCGACCCCTATGTGCCTTTTCCAGCCCCTTCTTTACCTCAGAATTGTCTTGCCCAACGTTGAATCCACAACGCTGATATCGAATCCATGACGATGAGCCACTCCGGAGTCCACCAAAGCTTCAGGCTCAAATTCCACGATTAATCCAGCAAAGAACAAATCTCACTTTTGCGAATAAAACAAAATAAACAAACCCTTTAATATAATCCACTCAATTCATGATATAAACTCTCACAGATATCAAAGGAAACTAGGAAAGAAGCTCCAGATGAAAACCCTAATACCCAAAAAGAAGATCTGGAAGCCGTACCCTAGAAACTGAATAAATCGAAGATTTATAGAAAATAAAATCACGATCTCTGCTCGAGCGCAGGAATGATCGCTCGAGCGGACTGACTAAAACGCGTGTTTCAGAACAAGGGTCTACGCTCGAGCGCAGGAAAGGCCGCTCAAGCAGAAAAATACAACTCCCAGCACTTTTGTAGGCGAGTGAAACTTTTGAAAGGATTACATCGTCGCTCGAGCGCACAATCGGCCATTCAAGCAAACAAACAATTTCGACTGCAATTTTGCTTTTTGCTTCGGGGGCGCTGCCCTTTGGCCTCGCCTGGGCGCTGCCCTGAACCCACCATGGGGCGAAGCCCCCTCGGGCCCCACGAGCTGACCGGCAGCCTGATCCCCGATATAGTCAGCGAAGTGGCAAACATGATAAGATTAAGATCACAAACTCCTTTGCATAAGCACAATTTGGGTTGGATTCACATCTAAATACTCATAACCTCACTGAAATAAAAGAACAAATAAAATTACAACTGAAATGAGTTTTGTCAAGCGAGATTGCCAATAACAAAAACCTAACATAACTGAAAAACTTAAGTGATTCGTGATTAGATCAAGATTTAATTGTGTCAATCCCCAACTAATTAAAACTAACAATCTAAATCATCAAGCACGTACAAAAGTGATTTAGATTGTTGTTTCAGAAACAATAAATAGACACAAACGATTTTACGTGAAAAAAATCACTATTGGAGCACCTACAATTGTGATTAAAAAACCACGGGTGAAACGCCACAAAACAATCCACTAATGAAGAAAGAAAGATACAAATATACCAAACAAATTACCCAACCGATGTCAATTTGTCTTCAACAATCTGTATATCTTTCACCGCAACCTTCATCTCGGAATTGATCAGATTGATGTTGAATCCACAACATACATTGTCGAATCAACGACTGCGCACAGTATCAAACTCCTTCGACTACTTTGCACTTGAATCTTCGGATTCCACCGAAGAAGAACACTTTTAAAAAAGAACAGCCAAACTCCTTGATGTGTGCTTGTCAAAACATGAGTTCAATACTCAATCAAACATCAAGGAAAACTAGCAGAGCAACCCCAAAAGAAAACCCTGAAATCCTTAAAGAAGATCTAAAAAACGTAACCCTAAAACTGACTTAAATAAGTACTTATAGAAAACAGGGGCAGTGAAGGTTGCTTGAGCGAAGACTCTCTCGCTCGAGCGAGGAACTAAATACGCATGTTTTCCTTAAGTGGCATCGCTCGAGCCAAGCTTCCTTCGCTCGAGCGCACAATCTTCCTTCCCAGAATATTTGCAGACATAAACAACTTCTGGGAGAAGGATTTCTTCGCTCGAGCCAGGACACCTTCGCTTGAGCAAGCAAGGCAAAACAACCAGGAAAATTACAACTCGATTAACAATGTTTGTTCGTTGGATTGACAAAACTAAGAAACCTAACAACCTCCCCATTTGTCAATTCCCGGACAAAACATTCTAACACAGTTTCCTAGCAAACACACGCACTAACTAAACAAACAAACCAACTCAAAACAACTAACCCAGCTAACTAAACAACCTTGACGAAATATCTGCAAAAATAGATAAACTACACTATGGAAATAGAGAGAGTAGTTAACCAAAATCAAAAACCATAGCAAGACATAATGAATCAAAACTATGTCAAAATCCCAAAAATGTTATGTCCAGTATGCAAAGCCACAACTATATCCTAAAATATTATGTCCAATATGCAAAATTCACAACTATATCCCAATAGAGCAACCATCATGCAAACATAAATATATACCCCAATCATGCAAATAGATATATACTCCCCATTTTTGTCCGGGAGAGACAAAAGAAAAAGAATATACAGTCCAAGCAACAAAGAAACTGTCCAGAAACTATCCAAAAACAAACATCACTAAGAGTCTGGTGGAGGCGGCGGCTGCATCTGTAGCAAAGAAAAGATCTGAGTCAGTATGGCGGACTGATGATCAAGGCGGCCATCAAGGGTATCGAGCCTGGCATCGAGCTAATCAAGGTGATAGGTGACAAACTACTCGAACTGCTGCAGCTAGCCACGAAACGAATGAGGACGCATCTCAAGTGCACCGGCAGTGGCTGCATCAATTTCGGCCTCCTCGGCAAGTGGATCATCACCTGCATTAGACACCCCGACTCCCGACGAAACCCCCCTAAGATGAGCTTGACTCTGTGAGACGGTCAACTTGGTGATTGGTTTAATGGGAGATACAAACTCGTCATCATCAAAGATGGGGACACCAAGAGATGTAAGAAATCGAGTGTGAGGAAACACCCATAAAGGAGACCCAAAGACTTGCGACCCTAAAAAACAGTAATCATTTTGGATATTATCATCTCAGACAGGTCAATGGGAAGGCGGTGGTCAATACAATACAATACAACACATAACCCTAATCTTGGGTAATGTGAGAAAAATGAGTGGTAATATAAATGTTGGCACAAAAAATGATGTTTAGGAGACGAGAACGGGGAAGAAGCTCATTTTGCTTAATGAGAGCCCCGGTAACCCAAGTCCAGGGAGTGCCACAAAGTTCAGTGGCCACTTGATCAAAATCAACAAAGCTGCGAGTAATAAAAGGATAATGACAGTTCCAGACTTTCGGAAGATCAAGAAGCCGCCTAAGGACTTTGTCATCTATAACCAAGGCTTTGTTAGGAACCCAGGTGTGAAAAGAGGGGGTTATTTCTTTGCAAATGAAGTGCATATTACAATAGAATTCTCAAACCAAGCTAAGATTTTGTGGACCAAAGAAAAGCAGGACCTGGTCACCCTCTAAAGCATCAAACAAAGAACGGATAGGAATAGACTCAAAAGCACTAGGATGGACATTGCGTTCTAAGTGAACTTTTCTAGAAACGTAAAACTCTCAATAAAGGTTAGATTTTTCCTTGGATTGAAATTTGTCAATATTGAAATTGGGGCGAGACACGGTGGTTTTACAACGTTTCAAAGACTCAACCATGACTGACCAAAAAAGAGAAAAGACAATCACAAAACCATAACCAAAGCCCATTAGAACCCCCAAAAAAAAACATAGGAGCACAACACAAAACATCAGTCCAACAAGTTAAAAAATCAAAATTTACAAAACCAAAGCACTATATCAATGACTTGAAAAGCAGAGCTAGGTTAAGTCCCAATATCAACCAAATGTAGCAGTAAGAGAGATATAGGGACATTAGATTAAGGGAACCAACAATCACTGAGAACATCACAAATCAGCAACACAATTCACTGAGAATATCACAAATCAGCAATTAAAACTCATGGCAAAACCAGGGTAAAAAAAATAAAGCCCTAACAAAACCCTAACAATAAACCCTTGCGAAAATGAACCAAACTGCTAAAATTAAATAGAAAGACAACAAGACAAAAAAAAAATCATAAATGATCCCAAACAATGAAGATGAACCCAGGACAATCACAGATGAAGCAGAGCAAAGACACAAACAGAAGGAGGTCGAAAAAGAAATAGAAAGACTTATCAACAAAGAAGATGCAAGACGGATTGATGAGAAACGCCTCCCAAAAACGAGTGAAGACCAAGAGACGAATAGCAATGGGGAGGAAAAAAAACTAAGAGAGAGATTAAACGAACAAAAAAGGGGAAAAAATGGAGTCTGAAGAGGCGGATGAACTATTTAAACCTTAATAGGTCGCTCGAGCGAGACATTTGTCACTTGAGCAAAGACACTTACGCACACGAGTTCGCTCGAGCCAAGATGTCGTCGTTCGAGCCCAAAACACAAGCTCCCAGAATCTGTTCCATCTGCAAAAATACTGGGTTGAATGAAAGCTCGCTCGAGCGCAAACTCCCTCACTCGAGCGAAGAATAAAAGAAACAAAACACTTAAAAACACCTTTCTGAGCAAAAATAAAAAAAAAAAAAAAACTCACACAATTAAGTGGAACCTAAAACAAAAGGAAATGAGCACAGTAGCATGAATGTGACACTAAGATGAGATAATATACAAACCATGAAGCCTATAAACGTGCAATATTGACAATATGAAGCATAATATCGTGAGAAAATCAAATAAATATTGATCAATGAGCATAGGCTACATGAGAATGCACAACTCAAATTCAATCATGAGAGCTCACAAAATGAATATGTGTGTGTGCAATCCTTGAGAGGCCACAAAGCTAGAGTTAATCCTCGTAGTGATCGGATAGCTGGACCTCCGGCAAGTGTAACTAAACATCACAGAGAAAAGTCAAACCACTAGGAATCAAAGGGTATTTGTTAAGTAAACACAGAGGCTCCCCCTTAATCAATGAGTCCCTTATTTTTATTTATTTTTATTTTTGACTTTTCTTTCTTCTGGAACACTCACTGGTGGCATGCACGCTCAAAAGTATGGAGATCAAACCAGAGAAGCATGAAATCAATAAGGATGGCCTGGTTGGTGCCTCTGAGGTAGCCTTTTCCTAATGCCTGGACTTCAATGAGCTGGGGGAGGAACCGTGAAAGTGAAAAACTATGGTAAATGGTTAAGAGACTCAACATCACCCATGATATGCCAGTATAGGTCAATTCCTCTGAAAATGTATAAGAAACACTGTTAGTGGTCCATAGAGAACTTTGATCACTTGTGCGGAAACCCCTACAACAGTTTAACTCTAGGATATGTACAGAATGAGATCATGAAGTCAATGAGCATGGGCATTCTGAATGAGCTATGAACAAAGAAGAATGAAATCTTGCAAGCAGCATGAGAAGTGTTCATATGAATCTAAATGCAGAGATGACAGGAATTAATGATAATGAGATTATAACATCCAACCACACATAAAGCCAATCACTCTCACTCACTCAAGTAACAGGTAACACCCTAGTGATTGAGCACGACACCTAAGATTTTTCTAAGGAACTCAAACCTAAGAAGATCAAAGGGGTTCTGTAAAAATATCAGCTTTTTGATGCTCAGTGGATACATGTTCAAGAACAACAAGGCCTTCTTCCACTAACTCTCGAATGAAATAATGATGAATGTCAATGTGTTTGGTGCAAGAGTGTTGGACAGGATTTTTAGAAATGTTAATAGCACTTGTGTTATCACAGAAAAGGGTGAGAGTGTTCTGGTCTATTCCATAATCATGAAGCATTTGCTTCATTTACAACATTTGGGCACAACAACTCCTTGCAGCAATGTACTCAGCCTCAACAGTTGAAAGAGAGATGGCATTTTGCTTTTTGTTATACCAGGCAACCAAATTATTCCCAAGGTAAAAACACCCCCCAAATGTGCTCTTATGATCATCAGTACACCCTGCCCAGTTGAGATCAGAAAAACTAGTGATTTCAGCTGTAGCGTCGGTCGAGAACCAAATCCCATTACCCAATGTTCCATTAACATACTTAATGATGCGTTTGACTGCAAGAAGATGAGACTCTTTAGGATAGGCTTGGTAACAGACACAAACACCTACACTAAATGCAATGTCAGGACGATTGGCTGTGAGATACAAGAGACTCCCTATCATACTCCTATAAAGGGTAGGATCAACATCAGTACCTGAGGAATCTTTGGAAAAGGTGAAGACTGGTTCCCATGTGAGTGCGTACATGTTTGGCCGACTCAAGACCGAACTTTAACACAAGGTTTTTGGCATACTTAGTCTGAGAAACAAACATACCCGAAGGAGACTGTTTAATTTGAAGACCTAAAAAGTAAGACAACTCTCCCATCATGCTCATCTCAAACTCATGTGTCATGCAATCTAAAAAATATTTCACAAGATGATCAGCAATGGATCCAAACACAATATCATCAACATAAATCTGAGCAACAAGTATATGAGACTTAATATATTTCACAAATAAAGTCTTGTCCACGCTACCCTTTTGAAAATCATTATCAAGAAGAAATATAGTAAGTCTATCATACCAAGCTCGAGGGGCTTGTTTCAACCCATACAAAGCCTTGTCTAACTTGTAGACATGATTTGGATATTTAGGGTCCTCAAACCCTTTTGGTTGCTTAACATAAACCTCTTCTTTCAAGTACCCATTCAGAAAGGCACTTCTCACATCCATTTGAAACAATTTGAACCCAAGAAAGCATGCAACACCAAGTAAAATACGAATAGATTCGAGATGTGTAACTAGAGCAAACGTCTCATCATAGTCAACACCCTCTACTTGAGTATAGCGTTGAGCAACTAACCTAGCTTTATTTCTAACTACAGTACCATTCTCATCAGATTTATTCTTAAAGATCCACTTGGTACCTATCACATTCATGTCTCTAGGTCTGAGGACAAGAGTCCAAACATTGTTACGTTCAAATTGATCTAATTCTTCATGCATAGCATTGACCCAATGTAGACACCCCATTTTTGAAAAACCTTAAGACTCGGACGTCATCGATTGAGCGCTCAGTGATAGTGCATGTTGTGCTCGTTTCGAGTTTCCGGAGTTTTCGGCTGAGTGCCTTGCCTCCGGGCCTCTGAACTCTTTGTGCTTTGGCTCGGTTTGTGGACCAAGCCTTGTTTCCCTTCCCTAGAGGGAAGGAGAGGTCTTTAGACTACCTCTTTGTGGTCGTAGACCACTTTTCTCGCTTGGAGACTAGTTTCCGATTTTCGGACTCTTCGGCCGCGCGCCTTGTCTCGGGACCGCTTAACATTCTCCGTTTGGCTTGGTTTTTGAACCATGCCTTGTTGCCTCTGCCTAGAGGGACACTGTGGTCCGGGAGACCACTTTTGTGGTCATAGACCACTTTTGATGCCCGTAGACTAGTTTTCGAGGCTCCCGACTGCGCGCTTTGCCTCCCGAACTTTTGTCTTGCATCCTTTTTGGTTTGTTTTTAGTACAAACCTTTTTTTCCTAGTTTGGAAGGTGGTACAAGGGTGGGAGACCAGTTCTTCCACTTAGAGACCACTTTCCTTCCCGCCAACCAGTTTTCTGGTCTGATAACTGGTTTTCTTGGTCTTTGGGCCATCTTTTCTGGTCAGCCACCACACCACAGCCTTGCTTTCATACTGTGGACCATCTCCCACCATGGCCGACCAGTTTTTGGTTTGGAAAACCACTTACAAGTAGCTGGCTGACCACTTCAAGTGGTCGGCTGCTTTTCATCACCTTTTTGGAGATATTTTGGAGCCAGCTGTGCCAACTGGAAAGCATAGAAGTCATCCTCCATAGATGGCTTTAAGCCTAAGCTTCTTCAAGAAGCTTGACCTTTTGTTCTCTATATAAGAGAACCTCCCCCCTCCTCCTCCAGGTTCAGTTTTTGGTGCTTGAGAGTTATACATACACCTTTGTATCTATCTCGCCCTTTGCTTCATATTTGTGCTTCAAAAGTGTAGTTTTGTCACACTTTAACACACAAACACACACTCAAACACCATACCCTTGTTGCTGAGGCTCTTTGAGGTTGGTTTTGGAGTATTTGGACTGGTTTTGATCAAGGAAGAGTGCTGGAGTTGCAGCTTTGAAGGTGTTCTTCAAGGGTGAGTTTCTAACCCTTAAAACCCTTATCTTTGCTCAAGCTTTTGGACCTATTTTCATGCTGATTTAAGCTTAACTTTTAACTACAAAAAGCTCTGATTTTGTATTCTTAAAATTTTTGTTTAAGGTCACTTTTGTGTTAGGGGTGGTCTACCCTCTCTTAGGCCTTGTTAGGCCTTGTTTTGAGCCATCCCTTTAGGCTCTTGTTTGAGCCTTTGCATGACCTTTCTACCACTGAAATCCAAAGATTTTCAGTGGTGGAAATGGTGTTTTGAGATCCCAAATAGGAGAGGGTCATCCCCTCTCCTTGTGTCATACCACTGTTTTGACTTAGTTTTGTCATCCCTTGCATGGTTAATACACTTGTAGTGTAATCCTCACAAACTAGCTTTGTATGCCTCATGTTTGAGCATGTCTTCATAGCTTATTTTGAGTCCATTTCAGCATATTTTTGGTGATGTTTTGCCATGTCATACCTCTGTTTTGGTTTGGTTTGATAGCCCCATGCATGCTTCTTTCACTTGTAGTGCAATCCCATTAACTAGCCTAATGTGTGCCATGCTTTAGATCATCATTCTAGCATGCTTTTGGCTTAACTCTTAGAAGCTTTTGTCCATGTTTTAGCATGCTCTAGCTTTGATTTGTGTTGTTTTGGTCATGCATGTCATGCTTTGTATAGCTATAGTGCATTCTAGCTTGTTAGTTTTGTGTATTGAGTTCACTAGCATGCATTGCTTGGCCTATTTAAATGATTTGGCATCATTTGTTATGTGATTTCAGTACATGTAGTGTGGTCACACACTCACATCTTTCACTTATTCAATGCGTTGGAGGGTTGGTCCTTTATGCCTTAAACATGAGTCATTGCGTATGCCTTCATGCCTAAGCTTGCGAGCTATCATTTCAGTGTGTTTTTGGGGTTATTTTGCCATGATATAACTCTGATTTTTGTTGGCTAAGTCATCTCATGCTTGGTGTTGGTAGGTGCAGTGTAATCCTTACTTTTGGCCTTGTATGCATCATGCCTTATGCCCCTCATGCTAGCTTGTTTTGGCTTCATTCCTTGCATGTTTTAGACTCATTTTGACATGTTCTATGATTATTTTGGGTTGCCTTGACCATATGCTTCATGCTTTGTATAGCTGTAGTGCAATTAGCCTTGCTAGCCTTGTGTTTTGATGCCTCTTGCATACTATCTTTGAGCTATTTGGATGATTTGGCATCACTTAATACTTTATTTCAGAGCATGTAGCATTGTTATATTCTCATGCATATCACTCTTTAATTGTGGTTTAAGAGTTGTCCATTATTGCCTTGTTTGCGGCCTAGCATGTATGCCATCTTGCCTAGGCCTTTGAGCCCCCATCTTAGCATGATTTGGTCTCTGTTTAGACCTACTTGAGCTCTGTCCATGGTTGGTTCATGCATTTATACCATGTATTGCATGCCCCCTTTGTAGTCCTCTTTGCTAGCCTTAATGCTTAAGGACCTCTGCATGCTATACTTGTGTTGATTGAATGATTTGGCATCATTTCTTGCTTAATTTCAGAGCTTTTAGTGTTGTCACACTTCCACATTTGTCACTTCTTGAGCACTCTTGAGAGTTGTGCTCTTAGGCCTAGTTGGTGGGCCAATGCATTGAGCATGCTTGTCAGCATGCTTGTCTTGATTTTCATGCCTTAGTTTCATCATCATGGCCACTGTTTTGGCAAGTCCATTGAGTATGTGGTTTGCATGTTGTTGCATGCTTGGTGTGTTGCATGTTGTTGCATGCTTGTTGCATGTCATGATTTTTGCATGCTTATGTTGCCTTACATTGTGCATGCATTGCCATTGCATTGTGTATGCCATGTTGTCCATTGCATTGAGTATGCCATGTTCTTCGCATTATGTATGCCATGTAGTTGCATTGTGTTTTTCATGCCTTGCATTGCATGTTTGAATGCTTAAGTTGCATTGCATGTTTGCATGCTATTGTTGCTTACATTTTGTTTGGATTAGGTGTTAGTCCAAACACGAGAAACGAGGGATGTTTCATACTTGAAGTGATGAAACGTGCCTCAATTCTCGATCGCCGACGCTCTTGATCATACATGATAGAGTTCTAGGCTTTATGTGTTTATATGTGTATTCATTTTACATTGAATTGTGCAATTTGGCTTCTCGGCCATCATGCATCGAGATACGTGATTGGTGGCCCGAGGGTCGAGAACTGCATTCCCCTGAGATCATGAAATGATAGGGAGGGTGGTTGTGCACACATATCTTGCAAATACATTGCCATGCCCTTTCTTGCCCTCTGTTGCAGCAAACTGGAGAAGTGCAGCAACAACTGGTCGGCCAGCCAGAAAAACTAGCTGGCCGACCACTTTTTCTGGTTTGCAACATTGGAAAGTGGTCGGCCAGTGGCTAGCAACATCAACAACTGGTCAGCCACCCTCTTGCAGGTCCCTAAGATGAGTTAGAACCTTTCTGGAGCTTGGTGCAAGGTTCTGAGAACAGTCGCAAACAGAGGCAAATCGGGGCATCGCATTGGATTTCCAAACGAGGCGACCAAGCATACATGCACTCCTCATCCTGAGGGCCCTTCCTATTTACTGCTTTGTTTAGCTAGTTTATGCTTTGGTTTTGTACTTGAGTAGTTAATGCATTTAGCTGCTTATCTGTGTTGTGATAGCTAGCTAGTTAACTAGGATTAGTTAATTAGATTTGTGATGTAATAATTAGTTTAATTAGCTTAGAGTAGCTAGTTAGGTTTTTATTCGGACCCTTCGTCGAGAGGGCCAACTGTTGTAATAAGCGTGCGTGTGTGTGATGCATGTCTTCCAACCCCCATTTATTTCTCCCTTTTACTTACCTGCTTTCGATGGTTAGTTTTAGGGCATATTTCATTAGCATGCCTCATGCTTGCATGCGTGCATCCATTCATATGTATTGCATGCACCGGGCTCGGCGCATCATACTAACTACATTGTATTTCCAATACATTTACTTGAATACATGTTCAACAGCATGTTATCAAGTTGCATTTCACATGCCATCTTAGAACAGCCGAGTCTATTTCTAATTGCATTTTGCATGCTTTGCATTAGCCATCTTAACATGAACTAGGATCATGCATGATTTCTAACTAGTTCTCTGTTTTGGCTCGGAGTACACTGTGAGTGTTTACGCTTTAGCATACTGCATGTGTGTTAATGTTGCCATAAAAGCATGCTTGCCATGAGGCTAACTGCTTATTTGATATAACTGCCTGAATGCCTGTGGGTGAAGGTTGGATTGCTTGAATTGGAACAATTCATCAAAATCCTCGATTTAGCCTACTTGCGAGTAGCAAACTTCAAACCGTTTTCAAACAAACAAAAATGCAATGTTTTGTTCCAACTTAAGCGATCTAGTCTATACTTGTATGCTGTGCGCATCACATAGTAATTCTAGGTTAATAACCGGAATAAGAACACATGTGTTTTCAAAAACAAAATATCATGCTTAGTAAAGGCCGATCTTTTGATCGGGCGAGCGGGGGTGCTCATTACATGACCTTCCCCTCTCGTACCCAAGTTCCCGAGCCGAGGCAACTTTGGTGATGACGGACACGTGGCCTTCGGCACGAGTCAAGGTTTCCTAAATTCCCCTAAAACAAAACGTTTAGGTGGCGACTCTGTATCTGGGAAAGCAGTCCATGTTTGGCACTTCTTTATTAAAATCAGTTTTCCAAAACGATTTGCCGGATTTAGACTCTTTGGTGATTTATCGATCTTGCATTGCACTTTGCAGGATTAGATTCAGAACCGTGACATTGAGTCCGAACTGTAGTAGCTAGAGAACAAAACGAATTCACGCCCTCGCGCGCGAAGCCGAAGAGTTCTCGGGGGCGGTCTACAGTTTCTGGCGACTCTGCTGGGGATTTAGAGAACTTGACTCGAACTCATGATATCTTATTTTGACGACACTTATGTGTTTCTTTGCATTGCATTTGCATTGGTGCACCTAGGACACCATGTTTGCCGTATGCTATTCCTGAAAGGTTTGCCGAAGGCTTGCTTTGAGAAGCGTGCCATAAGGCTAACCGGTTGCGAGCTCTGCTACGACCGGAATACAAACCTTAATTTTAACGGGGCACCCTCTTTGACTATTCGACCTAGTACATATCAGAATCCATAGTGACCATTCCAAACTAGGACAGGTTGCTTACCCGATTATAGGTTGTTTGAAACCGCTGTGTGCGTAGTGAAACCCTAGCTCCTGACAAAATAGGACAGGGAAACCCTACCCCAACATAGGGGTGTTTTTTGGCTCTCACTTGTTTGCTATGTGCTTTTAGAGTGTGTCTCTACAGGAATGCACGTATTAGTTTGCAAGTCCGGGTATCAGGCCTGAGGGCACCAGAATTTTGGGCAGAATTCAGTAGAGAGCACAGTCATTCAGCTATGCTTATATCTGTTCTGGTAAAACTAAAGCTGAGATGCTGCCTGTTTTCTTTTTTGCAAGGTAGGGTTCTGGAACTATAGCTTCAGAAGGCTCTAACATCCCCTGGGTACATTGGACTTGTGTTAATAGACTTTGTCAGGTCAAAGATTCAGTTCAAAAGTAGCCAGTGTTTTCCTTCGCTAAGGCAAGGCAAAGAAAAGGCCAGTCAGGGCTCACCGGTTCATCTGATCCGTTAGTCACCAGTCACATCACCTCTGTTCAATTCAAAAGACTCATGATGACGCAGAGTTCAGAAGAAATTGTGGTCATGATGGCGGCATTAAACCAAGGAATCACCATACAGGGTGAGACCGATGCTGAAATGCAACGCCCATCTAGGGCACCTACCACACATCTAGTCTTGGAACCCCAATTATCTCAAACCCGTGAGCCCACTACTTTTGAGCTGATGGGAATGATTGGTGATCTTCAGAGAACTGTGGCTGATCTAGCCTTTGGACTAACAGCTCTACTATCGACCGCATCATATGCTGGAAATTTCATACCAGAAGACCCCCCACTTTTGGGGCGGATTGTAATTGAACTCAGCCAACCTGAAGTCATCCCAAATTTGGGCAATGACGTGTCGACAACAATCGGGCTTCGCACTGATGTAGCAACCCAAACCTTTGACCAAGCTGAGGCGAGTGGAAAGAACAAGGTAGGGTCAGATAGTGATCCCTATGAACACCTTCTGTGGGTTATTGAGGCTTTGAAAGCTGAAGGACTGAACAAACAACAAGTGCTCACGGTTGTTGCAAAAACTGTGGATGACACTTTCGCCACTCAGAATGAGAGCAGTTTGAATCAAGGGGAAAACCGGGAGAAGGGCCGTCGTACCAGAAATGATCCTTTGAGCTCTAATCCTGCACTCGGAAGAGATCAGAAAACCAAGTCAGCATCTGCTGACCCCTTTGCTAGTACACCCAGCAAAAATCCACAAACCTCGAAGTACCTACCCCGAGGTCGCAGGGTCTTCCATGCCCTCTATATGCCTTTGTCCAAGGCTCTTAAAATCCTCGTTGAAAAAGGCCACCTTAAACCTCTTGAGCCTCGACCTCTCCCTGGTCGTCTTCCACCCTGTCATGATGCTGCCTAGTACTGTGCCTACTATCAACAAACCGGTCATAACACCGACAATTGCTTCGGTCTTCGCCATGAAGTACAGGATTTGTTTGACAACGAAGTCATCATCCCGCCAAGCTCAGCAAAGTTTATCGTCACTGGATCAGTGAATCTGGGGGATAATGTGATGTGATCAGGGGATCAACCACCTGCGGACGACGCTCAGTTTACTCCAGATATGGTGTATGGCACGCACTATTTTAAGCATTTGCAAATGCTAGTTTTTGTACTTTCTGACTTGGGTATTGAGTTAGTTCTGTTGTGTTGTTTTGAGTCTGTCTCTTTGTTTTGAGTCAGTCTTTTTGTACTGAGTCGGTTGGGTCTGTCTTGTTGTATCGAGTCAGTCCTGTTGTATAGGAGTCAGGTGATTTCGGGGGTGTTACTTCAGACATCACTTGCTTGTTTTGGTGTTTGTCTTTTACACCCACTCTTTTGAGTCTGTTTCTGCCTTAGAGCCAGTTGTGCCAACAGATTTGAATGAAACAGCAGTGATTTTCATGCTTTTGCATTTGTTTCTACCTTAAGCCAGTTGTGCCAGAAGATCTGAATGAAATGGCAATGCTTTTCACCTGCTTTTCTGTGCCTTTAAATCATTGCATTGACCTAAGTTTTTCAAAACTTTTTGAACACTGTGTTGAAAACAAAGAGGAAGGAATTCCTCGGGATTTGCCAAATTTGATCAACGGAGAGAAAGAGAGGCATGCTAAGCCCTTAATGAATGAGATCATGTTTGTTAATATGAGTACTGAGAAGGATCCTGGCTTGATCCAAATTGGTTCTACTTTGTCTTCAGTGCGAGCGACTAGTCGCTTTCTTAAAAGATTTCAAAAAAAATGTTTTGCGCCGTCCTGCGAAGACCTGTGTGGAATCGCTCTTGAGATTATGCAGCATAGGATCTCTCTCAGCCTCAAGACTCGACCCCTTGCTTTTAAACCGTGAACTTGGATTCAGAATGTTCAACGGTCAACCACAATGTAAGACTTTTATGGCCAGATTTAAAACAGCCCACGAACTAGGGGCAAGAAAGTCAGATCAAGTAGATCAGATGTTATCAAAGGAAGCTTGCGAAGCTAGATCAAAAGCCCCCCCTCGAACTAGGGGCAAAAATGTCGGATGTGCTCGAAGAGTCAAAAATCGGGACATTTCTCAAGCCAACAAAGATCAGCAAGAATGCCAAATCCCAGAAAGGAGGAAAGAATAAAGTATTACTGAAGGACAATCGAGCTCCCATCCACAACACTAGGGGCAAATTCAGCCCCCATTGGATGGACTCTTACATGATCAGCAAACAGCAGCCATTCTCCTGGATTCAGATGGCCTTGAGATCCTAAAACCATTTGACATGGACAAAGCTACACTTTTACCCTTGAAAGGCTCGCTGGGCCGAAAACCTAGAAGGGCGACCCAGGCAAAAGTTAGAGCAAAAAAAAAAAAGAAAAAGAACAAAAGAACAAAAAAAAAAAAAAGAAATGAAGAAAAAGAAATGAAAATTTCTGAAAAGAAATAGAAAAGAAGAAATGAAAAGAAAAGAAAAACAAAGCTCGCAAGGTTGAAAACCCAGAAAGGGCGGCCTTGGCAAAAGTTAGAGCGCAAAAGGAGAGGTTAATACCCGAGTGTACCTTAACCCCGGAACTACGTTAGGCTTGATTCCCATGTTTGGGATACGTAGGCAACTTCATTCTAAAGTCCAGCCGTAAAACACTTCCAAATCGACAGTGTCCATGTGATTGATCTGGTCATCTTTGTCATTCCTGTATCCAAGAGTTCGGTTGTGATCTTCACTATGAGAACTGGTTACAGTGTGCTGCGGTGCTATTCAAACAAGGGGCAACTTTCCATTGCCATACAGTACGCTGTGGTGCCATTCAAACAAGGGGCAACTTTCCGTTGCCGTGCAGTACCCTATAGACAAGGGGCAATTTTCCATTATTTTGGATCTGGGGTTGTGCATCTCAAGAGTAAATTCTGTGCTGGTCGAGCGGTGGCCATTTGCAAAAACAGTTTTTTAGAATTTTTAATGAAGTTGACTAATTTTCTCGAAAATTATTCCATTTTTTCCAAACTGGACCATTTCTTGGACCCAAAAAGAAAAATTTTCAGTACTCATAATCTAACTTACATGATTTTGAATCAGAAAAGTTGAACAAGTATGTTAATCTAACTCTCATATTGGTCAAAATTGTTTTAGTAGAAAGCCAAAACAAAAAATGGTCAAAATGATGAACTAGGGGCACAGTTGAGTCAGGTTTTCTGTCTTTCCCCATTGTCAATGCATTTTCCAGAAAGGGCACTCTACTTGCCAGAAAGGGCACCTTATTTGCCAGAAAAGGGCACAACTGAAGTTAACAACAAAGGGTTGAAAGCTCTCTCATCTTCCAAATAGCGAGATATCAAGCTAAATGTGAAGCACGAACTAGAATGGATCAAGATGTTCCACTCCCTCATCTGGACAGATTTGATAACATCCAAACTGGCCAAGCGCATCGTCAACTGATGTCAATCGAAGATCTGCTGTGCATCTGGTCGCATCGTAACCCCTCTGTGGGAAAATTCACTGTTGTGAGCAGAAGAAGAATCTAGCAAAATGCTAGGGGCAAGAGCCCGCAACTTCCTGTTTATCCATTAAACCACCCAGGGGAGGGATAAAAAATGAGAGATTGAAGAATAGAGAGATGTGCGCTGAGAGAAAAAGTAAGGAAAAGGGCTTTTTCAGAAGAAAAAAAAAAAAAAACAGAGCCTGAGGGCCGAGTGATGCGAGAAACACAAATGAGAAAAGATGGGAAACAATACCCGAAGAAACTGGGCTCCCCGTCAATTGAGAGGTCTCTTGCCATTGGAACACATCAGAGTGTCGTATCTGTTGTTTTGTTTGTCTCGATTCTTGTTTTGAGTCGTTTCGAGTGTCAATAGATGTGTTTAGGTTGTTTTACCTTGTCTTTCTCTTTGTTGAGTTGTTTTGGCTGTGGTCAGTTGTAGGCTCAATACTCGGTTGAGAACCCTTTTCTCATTTCAATTTCAAAAAAATCGTTTTGTGCTCAGAGTGCTGTGCCATTCTCCACATATATGCAAAACAGAATTTGTTCTTTCATAGAACTGCAGGGTTCAACCCAAGTTATGTGAGAACAGTAGAACAAGGACCAATCTGAAGCTATATGGGTTCCAGACTGCAAAGCAAAAGAAAAGAGGAAAAATTGGGAGCATCTGAGTTTGTTTCAACTTTAGAAAGTTCCAAGATTGCATTCCGGTGTACCTCTTCAGGCCTTGTCAATGCTCCAAAGTATGAGTGTGCCTCTACCTCAAGCGCAAGATCAAGCCTGCTTCAAAGCCAGAATGGCAATCAGAAGTGCTCTCCCTGAGTACCATTCCCCGCCATAGTCATCTTGGCTGTGTTTGCAATAAGTTCCTAGGAGACCAACTACGACGGTGGAAACTAAAGTTCGAATGGCTGATGCCTAGAACGCAAAGGTTCGGGATTTTCGAGACTAAAGTCTGGTTTAAATACCCAGGGGCGTGTCCCCGGCTTGAAATCTGTATGGAAGCCCCATAGGTTGAGATAGCGGGTATGCGCCTCAATTCTGGATATTGAACCAACCTAGTCTGTCACCCCGTTGGAGAATAGGGAAAGTTGTGAATATGATCAGGAAGAGAAGCGGCAGCCGTGGCTTCTACATGCAGAGGTTGTCTCTTGTCAACATTTCAGGACCTTTGTATTGCGAGTTAAAGGTAAGTGTTCGAGGAACACAAGGGGAGATCCCTGTCAGAGTAGAGCGGTTTATCGCCACTCACCCCATGAGGTGCTTTCTAAAGCGCCGCTATGTTTGTTTATTGCATTCCTTAAACATCATGCATTGTATTGCATTGTACCTATCAAGTTTCTTTCTCATTCATGCACGATATTGTATGTACGGTTCATTTGAAACTGGCGCAACCAACGATTTTGTATGTACAGTTCATTCAAAGAAGTTCCATTTAAGATTGCTTTACTTAGTGTATCTATCACACTTTGTTCATATATTTTGTATCTATCACACATGTTTCGCTTTGTGTATCTATCACACTATTCTTCTCTTTATATCACACTTTGTTTATTTAGTGTATCCATCACACTTCATTTACTTTAGTGTATCTATCACACTTCATTTACTTTAGTGTATCTATCATACTTTGTTCACTTAGTGCATCTATCACACTTTGTGTTCACCTTTAGTGTATCTATCATACTTTGTTCACTTAGTACATCTATCACACTTTGTGTTCACCTTTAGTGTATCTATCATACTTTGTTCACTTAGTGCATTTATCACACTTTGTGTTCACCTTTTGTGTATCTATCATACTTTGTTCACTTAGTGCATCTATCACACTTTGTGTTCACCTTTAGTGAATCTATCATACTTTGTTCACTTAGTGCATCTATCACACTTTGTGTTCACCTTTAGTGTATCTATCATACTTTGTTCACTTAGTGCATCTATCACACTTTGTGTTCACATTTAGTGTATCTATCATACTTTGTTCACTTAGTGCATCTATCACACTTTGTGTTCACCTTTAGTGTATCTATCATACTCTCTTCACTTAGTGCATCTATCACACTTTGTGTTCACCTTTAGTGTATCTATCATACTCTCTTCACTTAGTGCATCTATCACACTTTGTGTTCACCTTTTGTGTATCCATCACACTTTGTTCACTTAGTGCATCTATCACACTTTGTGTTCACCTTTTGTGTATCCATCACACTTTGTTCACCTTCTGTGTATCTATCACACTTTGCTCACCTAGTGTATCTATCACACTTTGTTCACTTAGTGCATCTATCACACTTTGTGTTCACCCTTTGTGTATCTATCACACGCTCACCTAGTGTATCTATCACACTTTGCTTCATATAGTGTATCCATCACACTCGCTTCACTTTGTGTATCTATCGCACGTTCACTTTGTGTATCTATCATACGCTTGCTTTGTGTATCTATCACACGTTCACTTTGTGTATCTATCACACGCTCGCTTTGTGTATCTATCACACACGTTCGCTTAGTGTATCTATCACATATTTGCTTAGTGTATCCATCACACTCTTTTCCCTTTGTGCATCTATCACACTTTGCTTCACTTAGTATATCTATCACACTTTATTCATATAGTGTATCCATCACACTCTCTTCACTTTTGTGTGTCTATCGCACATCCTTACTCACTTTGTGTATCTATCACACGTTTACTTTGTGTATCTATCACACATGTTCGCTAAGATTGCATAATTTTCTTACATCCTTTCTGCATGAGATGTAGTTTGGTTCTTGTTTACTTGCTTGCATAACATTCACTTAGAATGTTGCATTTATTTTGCATAATTGCTTCATCACAACTTTCTTTGCATGATCATAAGTTATGTTCGGCATTGTGCATGTCATTTGCATCTTGCCCCTGCCTACGGGCGCTTCTCTTTGTTATCTTGCCTGTTTGTCTAAGTCTTCGACCTTGTCAAAAATGGGTCGTCTCTAGGCTTTGACATTCACTCACGTCACTTATGACTTCCGAGTTCTGTCAAAGAGGGGCAACTGTAGACACCCCATTTTTGACCGACCTTAAGACTCAGACGTCATTGATTGAGCGCTTGGTGATAGTGCATGTTGTGCTCGTTTCGAGTTTCCGAAATTTTTGGCTGAGTGCCTTGCCTCCGGGCCTCTGAACTCTTTGTGCTTTGGCTCGGTTTGTGGACCAAGCCTTGTTTCCCTTCCCTGGAGTGAGGGAGAGGTCTGTAGACTACCTCTTTGTGGTTGTAGACCACTTTTCGTGGTCGTAGACCACTTTTCTCACTTGGAGACTAGTTTCCGATTTTCAGAGTCTTCGGCCGTGCGCCTTGTCTCGGGACCGCTTAACATCCTCCGTTTGGCTTGGTTTTTGAACCATGCCTTGTTGCCTCTGCCTAGAGGGACACTGTGGTCCGGGAGACCACTTTTGTGATCGTAGACCACTTTTGATGCCCGTAGACTAGTTTTCGAGGCTCCCGGCTGCGCGCTTTGCCTCCCGAACTTTCGTCTTGTATCCTTTTTGGTTTGTTTTTTTATACAAACCTTGTTTTCCTTGTTTGGAAGGTGGTACAAGGGTGGGAGACCAGTTCTTCCCGTTGGAGACCACTTTCCTTCCCTCCAGCCAGTTTTCTGGTCTGATAACTGGTTTTCCTGGTTTTTGGGCCTTCTTTTCTGGTTGGCCACCACACCACTGCCTTGCTTTCATGCTGTGGACCATCTCCCACCATGGCCGACTAGTTTTTGGTTTGGAAAACCACTTGTGGTGGTCGGCCGACCACTACAAGTAGCTGGCCGACCACTTCAAGTGGTCGGCTACTTTCCATCACCTTTTTGGAGATATTTTGGAGCCAGTTGTGCCAACTGGAAGGCACAAAAGTCATCCTCCATACACGTGTATAGAGGGATGGCTTTAAGCCTAAGCTTCTTCAAGAAGCTTGACCTTTTGTTCTCTATATAAGAGAACCTCCTCCCTCCTCCTCCAGGTTCAATTTTTGGTGCTTAAGAGTTATACATACACTTTTGTATCTATCTTGCCCTTTGCTTCACATTTGTGCTTCAAAAGTGTAGTTTTGTCACACTTTAACACACAAACACACACTCAAACACCATACTCTTGTTGCTGAGGCTTTTTGAGGTTGGTTTTGGAGTATTTGGACTGGTTTTGATCAAGGAAGAGTGCTGGAGTTGCAGCTTTGAAGGTGTTTTTCAAGGGTGAGTTTCTAACCCTTAAAACCCTTATCTTTGCTCAAGCTTTTGGACCTATTTGTATGTTGATTTACGCTTAACTTTTAACTACAAAAAGCTCTGATTTTGTATGCTTAAAATGTTTGTTTAAGGTCACTTTTGTGTTAGGGGTGGTCTACCCCCTCTTAGGCCTTGTTAGGCCTTGTTTTGAGCCATCCCTTTAGGCTCTTGTTTGAGCCTTTGCATGACCTTTCTACCACTGAAATCCAAAGATTTTCAGTGGTGGAAATGGTGTTTTGAGATCCCAAATAGGAGAGGGTCATCCCCTCTCCTTGTGTCTTGTATGCTTGCTTCATTTGCCTTACGTTTGAGCATGTTTGTTAAACTTGTGTTGGCCACATGTCAGCCTATTTTAGGCCTTATTTCAGCATGTCATACCACTGTTTTGACTTGGTTTTGTCATCCCTTGCATGGTTAATACACTTGTAGTGTAATCCTCACAAACTAGCTTTGTATGCCTCATGTTTGAGCATGTCTTCCTAGCTTATTTTGAGTCCATTTCAGCATGTTTTTGGTGATGTTTTGCCATGTCATACCTCTGTTTTGGTTTGGTTTGATAGTCCCATGCATGCTTCTTGCACTTGTAGTGCAATCCCATTAACTAGCCTAATGTGTGCCATGCTTTAGATCATCATTCTAGCATGCTTTTGGCTTAACTCTTAGAAGCTTTTGTCCATGTTTTAGCATGCTCTAGCTCTGATTTGTGTTGTTTTGGTCATGCATGCCATGCTTTGTATAGCTATAGTGCATTCTAGCTTATTAGTTTTGTGTATTGAGTCCACTAGCATGCATTGCTTGGCCTATTTAAATGATTTGGCATCATTTGTTATGTGATTTCAGTACTTGTAGTGTGGTCACACACTCACATCTTTCACTTATTCAATGCCTTAGAGGGTTGGTCTTTTATGCCTTAAACATGAGTCATTGCGTATGCCTTCATGCCTAAGCTTGCGAGCTATCATTTCAGTGTGTTTTTGGGGTTATTTTGCCATGATATAACTCTGATTTTTGTTGGCTAAGTCATCTCATGCTTGGTGTTGGTAGGTGTAGTGTAATCCTTACTTTTGGCCTTGTATACATCATGCCTTATGCCCCTCATGCTAGCTTGTTTTGGCTTCCTGCCTTGCATGTTTTAGACTCATTTTGACATGTTCGAGGACTATTTTGGGTTGCCTTGACCATATGCTTCATGCTTTGTATAGCTGTAATGCAATTGGCCTTGCTAGCCTTGTGTTTTGATGCCTCTTGTATGCTATCTTTGAGCTATTTGGATGATTTGGCATCACTTAATACTTTATTTCAGAGCATGTAGCATTGTCATATTCTCATGCATATCACTCTTTAATTGTGGTTTAAGAGTTGTCCATTATTGCCTTGTTTGCGGCCTAGCATGTATGCCATCTTGCCTAGGCCTTTGAGCCCCCATCTTAGCATGATTTGGTCTTTGTTTAGACCTACTTGAGCTCTGTCCATGGTTGGTTCATGCATTTATGCCATGTATTGCATGCCCCCTTTGTAGTCCTCTTTGCTAGCCTTTAATGCTTAAGGACCTTTGCATGCTATACTTGTGTTGATTGAATGATTTAGCATCATTTCTTGCTTAATTTTAGAGCTTTTAGTGTTGTCATACTTCCACATTTGTCACTTCTTGAGCACTCTTGAGAGTTGTGCTCTTAGGCCTAGTTGATGGGCCAATGCTGTGACAACCCTCACCTCTGATTAATGCTAAACTGTGACTGAGAATGATAAGTAACTGATTTGACTGAAATTTTGAATTGATTGCAAGAGTATATTGCTTTACTTGCATTTCTATCTGTTTGTCATTTGATTGATCTGTTCATGTTTTAATTTCGAACTGCAAATTGAAGGCCTTATCGGCGGCCGAATCAAAAATTGATTAGTGTTATGTGTTAATTAGAATTTATGTGATTTTATGGTAGATTTAGTTGAAATGTGATTTGGAACGATTAAATTAGATTAAATAATGTTAAATTAATTGAATCTAGTTATTTACCTAATTGCCATTAGTGGGCCACTTTCATATAATACTTTGAGACTTAATTCATATCAGCCTTGGTGCATCATTGTGTTCACCATCTAGTCCAAAACCGAGAGAGAGAGAGAGAGAGAGAGAGAGAGAGAGAGAGAGAGAGAGAGTAGAAGAAAAGCTTGAGTTCATCAAAATTGGCTTGAAACTTAGAGGAATTACAGAGAATTGCACATTTGAGCTATCACACCTAGAATTCAAGACCTAAGGTAAGAAAATCACTTTCTTAATTGTGAATTTGAGCTATTTCTTGCATGGTTCATGGTAAATTGGTGATCTAAGTCAAGAATTGACTTAAAGAGTTGATTTGAGTAGCTAATTCATGCATGCATGTACATGTTCTTGGAATTTGAGGTTGTTTTTAGAAAATCCTCACATGCATGTCCATTTTCTAGTTGTAGTTCATGAATTCATCATGTTTTTGGAAAGATTGACTCATTTGATCATGTGTTAGAAGCTTTGAATTCAATTGAACACATGCATGTTAAACGTACATCTTGTTCTTGAAGTTTATTTGAAATTCGTGTCTAATTGACTTACCCTTGGGCTTTGATTTTTCAAATTGATCTTCAAAACATGTTATATTATGGGTTTAAAGTGTTTTTCCAGAAAATTGGCCCAAAAGGATCGAATTTGAGGCTTTTAAAGTTGAGTTTTGTGCTTGGGGATGAATCTGGAAATTCCAGATTTTGGACCCACGCTTGAGCGTAGGACTTCACGCTCGAGCGTGCACTCTGAGTCGTGCATCTCCGCTCGAGCGTGGAAAGTCACGCTCGAGCGTGAAATGCATATGCCCAAAAGTTCATGTGTTTTACAGTCCGCTCGAGCGAGAGAGTTCACGCTCGAGCGAGGACCTAAGTCTCACGCTCGAGCGGAGGTCGAGCGTCCATCGAGCGTGAATTGCATGCATCCAGTACTTTTCATGAAGTTTGCAGTCCGCTCGAGCGAAGGAAGTCACGCTCGAGCGGAGCTCCTTTGTCTGCATGTCCGCTCGAGCGTAGAAAGCCACGCTCGAGCGAGACCCCTGTTTTCTGAAAATTTTGAAAAGTGTTTTAAAGTGCATCTTTGCATCCTCTTTCCATCCTAGGCATTCCTAGGCCATGTTTAAGGCATCTTATTGAGGATATTGATGTAGAACCACACCGAGTCAAGATAGGGACTAAGTTGTTGATTCCCAAGTGTGTAACTTAGTGTGTGTTCGTTCTGTAACTGTGTAGGGTTGGCATCCGAGGACGCTCATTAGCTGCTTATAGCCCAGTGCTCTGTGAGTAACAATGTTGTAAAGATATGTTCAATCATGAATATTTTCTGAATGATCAACTGTACTACTTTCTGAAAAGATATTTCTTACTGAATGAATGTTTGTCCTATTTGTGAACTGTATTCGTGGCATCTATAGCAAATTACTGTTACTGTACTGTTACTGCTACTGTTACAGAGATCTCTGTCGGTTCCAATGTTGGAACCAATACTGTTTACTGTTATGATGGCCATCAATTGACTGTTCGGTCTGTTAAGACCTACTGTACTGTTTTGCTATTGGATGTACCACAAATAACTGCTATGGTTTCTAAGTGATTGATATGACTGTTTAAATACTGAAAGGACATTCATTCTTAACCCCTTTACGCATACATTATTCACTGGGCTTTAGCTCACCGTTTATATTTATATGTAGGTGTCCAGGCACTGGACCGAAGCTAGATGCGTCGGGTTAACTCCCTTTTGTCAAGCCAACCTTGTGCCTCACTTCGAGGTTCCGAGTCTGTTCAAACTAAGGCTTTTTGGGGTGTCTCAGCTCACCCTTCTGTCTCCGTTTTGTTGTACTATTTAAGACTTGCACTGTACTATTATGGTAGGGATTTGGTCCCTAACCTGAATGTCTGTATATGATGTATGTATATACTGTTTTGGTTTTGAATGTGAATATGTTCAGAAAAGTCTTTTTGCATTCAGACTGTCACAGCTCATTGGACATCTTTTATTTACTGTTTTGGCTTCCACCAGCCCTTTTACTCTGTATTACTGTCATTATTGTTAAGCAGGCCTTCGGTGATCACGGATTACTGGCCGGTTGCGATGCTAAACCCATAGGGGCGGGTTTGGGTCGTGACAAATGCATTGAGCATGCTTGTCTTGATTTTCATGCCTTAGTTTCATCATCATGGCCACTGTTTTGGCATGACTGAGGTCTGTCCATTTTGGTTTAAGTCCATTGAGTATGTGGTTTGCATGTTGTTGCATGCTTGGTGTATTGCATGCTTGTTGCATGCTTGTTGCATGCTTGTTGCATGTCATGATTTTTGCATGCTTATGTTGCCTCACATTGTGCATGCATTGCCATTGCATTGTGTATGCCATGTTGTCCATTGCATTGAGTATGCCATGTTCTTCGCATTATGTATGCCATGTAGTTGCATTGTGCTTTGCATGCCTTGCATTGCATGTTTGAATACTTAAGTTGCATTGCATGTTTGCATGCTATTGTTGCTTGTATTTTGTTGGGATTAGGTGTTAGTCCAAACACGAGAAACGAGGGATGTTTCATACTAGAAGTGATGAAACGTGCCTCAATTCTCGGTCGCTGACGCTCTTGATCATACATGATAGAGTTCTAGGCTTTATGTGTTTATGTGTGCATTCATTTTACATTGAATTGTGCAATTTGGCTTCTCGGCCATCATGCATTGAGATGCGTGATTGGTGGCCCGATGATCGAGAACTGCATTCTCTTGAGATCATGAAATGATAGGGAGGATGGTTGTGCACACATATCTTGAAAATACATTGCCATGCCATTTCTTGCCCTCTGTTGCAGCAAACTGGAGAAGTGCAGCAACAACTGGTCGGCCAGCCAGAAAAACTAGCTGGCCGATCACTTTTTCTGGTTTGCAGCATAGGAAAGTGGTCGGCCAGTGGCTGGCAACATCAACAACTGGTCGGCCACCCTCCTACAGGTCCTCAAGATGAGTTAGAACCTTTTTGGAGCTTGGTGCAAGGTTCTGAGAACAGTTGCAAACAGAGGCAAATCGGGGCATCGCATTGGATTTCCAAACGAGGCAACCGAGCATGCATGCACTCCTCATCCTGAGGGCCCCTCCTATTTACTGCTTTGTTTAGCTAATTTGCTTAGCTAGTTTATGCTTTGGTTTTGTACTTGAGTAGTTAATGCATTTAGCTGCTTATCTGTGTTATAATAGCTAACTAGTTAACTAGGATTAGTTAATTAGTTTTGTGATGTAATAATTAGTTTAATTAGCTTAGAGTAGCTAGTTAGCTTTTTATTCAGACCCTCCGTCGAGAGGGTCAACTGTTGTAATAAGCATGCGTGTGTGTGATGCATGTCTTCTAACCCCCATTTCTTTCTCCCGTTTACTTACCTGCTTTCGATGGTTAGTTTTAGGGCATATTTCATTAGCATGCCTCATGCTTGCATGCGTGCATCTATTCATCTGTATTACATGCACCGGGCTCGGCGCATCATACTAACTGCATTGTATTTCCAATACATTTACTTGAATACGTGTTCAACAGCATGTTATCAAGTTGCATTTCACATGCCATCTTAGAATAGCCGAGTCTATTTCTAGTCGCATTTTGCATGCGTTGTATTAGCCATCTTAACATGAACTAGGATCATGCATGATTTCTAACTAGTTCTCTGTTTTGGCTCGGAGTACACTGTGAGTGTTTACGCTTTAGCATACTGCATGTGTGTTAATGTTGCCATAAAAAGCATGCTTGCCATGAGACTAACTGCTTATTTGATATAACTGCCTGAATGCCTGTGGGTGAAGGTTGGATTGCTTGAATTGGAACAATTCATCAAAATCCTCGATTTAGCCTACTTAAGAGTAGCAAACTTCAAACCGTTTTCAAACAAATGAAAATGCAATGTTTTGTTCCAACTTAAGCGATCTAGTCTATACTTGTATGCTGTGCACATCACATAGTAATTCTACGTTAATAATCGGAATAAGAACACATGTGTTTTCAAAAACAAAATATCATGCTTAGTAAAGGCCAATCTTTTGATCGGGCGAGTGGGGGTGCTCATTACATGACCTTCCCCTCTCGTACCCAAGTTCCCGAGCCGAGGCAACTTTGGTGATGACGGACACGTGGCCTTCGGCACGAGTCAGGGTTTCCTAAATTCCCCCAAAACAAAACATTTAGGTGGCGACTCTGTATTTGGGAAAGCAGTCCATGTTTGGCACTTCTTTATTAAAATCAGTTTTCCAAAACGATTTGCCGGATTTGGACTTTTTGGTGATTTATCGGTCTTGCATTGCACTTTGCAGGATTAGATTCAGAACCGTGACATTGAGTCCGAACTGTAGCAGCTAGAGAACAAAACGAATTCGCGCCCTCGCGCGCGGAGCCGGAGAGTTATCGGGGGCGGTCTACACCCAACTATCATCTAGTAAGGCCTCTTTTATATTCTTAGGTTCAATTAATAAAACATAACACATATGAGATACCTCTTCCCGAATTTGTCTTCAGGTTTTCATTTGATTTGAAACACTTCCAATCACCTATTGAGCTGGATGATTCAGTTTCACCATTGCTGATGGTTTGAACACTAGACCTGTGATGACAGAGGCATCAGAAGTGGTGTCTCTTTGTATACTCTTTGGACTCTAACTTACCTTAGAAGTTGGTGCTGTCTCACCTTTTTATGCTTGGACCTCAGCTTCTTTTTGACTTAGTGGTTCAGTAGCCAGGATTGGAGCCTCACCAGTTTCTTCCTTATTTATCGCTGAAGTAGGAGAACCTTTGTCATCTATAACCACATTGATCGATTCCATTAAAGATAAAGTTCACAGGTTATAGAGACAAAAGCTCTACTAGTGGTTGAATACCCTAGAAAAATACATTCATCACTTCGGCAATCAAATTTGCCCGAAGGCTCTCTATCTTTGAAAATGTAACATTTACTCCCAAAAGTTTTGAAGTATTTTACATTAGGTTTCAATCCCTTCCACAATTCATATGGAGTTTATAAAGTGTCGTGCCTTAAATACACACGACTCACAACATAAATGGCGGTATTTAAGGCTTCAGCCCAAAACTTTGAGAAACTTTCTTACTCAGGAGCATGGCCCTAGCCATCTCTTGAACAACCCTATTCTTCCTCTCAACAACTCCATTTTGTTGTGGAGTAATCAGTGTAGAAAATTCATGCTTAATTCCATGGATATCATAAAAATCTAAAAACGAACTATTTTCAAACTCACGACCATGATCAGTTCGGATTCTTATGATACATTCAATAGAAACACCCTGTTCATTTTGGATTTTAAGGACTAAGGCCTGGAAAGCATCAAACGTATTAGATTTTTCTCTTAAAAAATTTACCCATGAAAAATGAGTATAATGGTTAAAAAAATGTATCTTTTACCTCCAATGCTTTTAGTATGAATAGGTCACATAAGATCCATATGAACCAGTTCAAGAGGACGTTTGGTTATGAAGTTGTTCACCTTTTTTATAAGGGGCACGGGTTTGCTTCCCAAGTTGACATGGTCCACACACATGGTTCATATTCTTACCTAGTTTAGGTACTCCTCTCACAAGCTCTTTGTTGGCTATCTTAGTTAGGCCTTTGAAATTCATGTTACCTAATCTTTGATGCCACAAATCAACATTACTTATGATGGTTGAGTGGCAAGTGAGATCATTAGTGGTAACAATCTCATAGCAATTATCAGATGTGCGAACCCCATGCATGACAGTATTTCCCTTCTTATCTAAAATTTCACATTTATTTTTTGAAAATAATACTTCATGGTGGGAATCACATAGTTGACTGATGCTCAAAAGATTTGCTTTAAGGCCATCAACAAGTAATGCATTTTCGAGCTTGGGAAGACCAGCCACACTTATAAAGCCCTTACAAATGACTCTAGACGTGCCACCATCTCCAAAGGTAACAATTCCTCCTTCATATTTTTCAAGAGAGGTGAAGTAGGATTTGTCACCTGACATGTGACAAGAGCACCCACTATCAAGGTACCACATGTGTGAGTCACGTGCTTTTAGAGCAATGTGAACAACAAAACAAGTCAAGTCACCCTTTCTCACCTATATCTTTTTAGTCATAACAAAATCAGGACTGGCAGTCTTGGTAAATGTCTGAGCGTTGTGAACACCCTCATGAATCTTAGTGTTCCACCTAGACATGTAAAGTTGTCTCCTAACCCAAAAAGTATTAGAATTTTTACCCTTTTGAGACACCTTACCAAACAACTCAAAACAATAAGGAGGAATGTGGCCATACCTACCACAATGATGACAAACAAAAACAGGTTTTACCTCCCTTTTGTTGATCTTACCCCCGTTAGGTAGATGAAGAGAGGGATCACCATGTTGTACCTTTAGCTTTCCCTTTGTTTGAGTCTTGATGTTATGTGATGTAGAAGCCTGTCCCTTGTGAGCTGTCACATTACCATAGCCTAGCCCATTTTTGTCACAACCCATTTGTTGAGACCCGAGGATGTCTTCTAATGTCTTTGAACCTTTGTTCCACATGGCAATTGTGGCTCTAGCATCTTTAAGTTCATCATCTTTTCGACTAACCATCTCTTCCAATGTAGCTTGTGACATCTCAAAGTTTTCAATCTTTTCTTCATATGTGGCATATATTTTTAGAAGCTTATTCCTTTCGATCTCACAAGATAGAAGTTTTTCCACATAGGTCTTGCCTGTCATTAGAAATCTTGATGACATTCTGCTTTGTAGTTGCAATCTCTCCTTTTAGCTTGACATTCTCGTTTTCACATGCTTTGAGCTTAAGAGTGAGTTTGTCATTGATCTTGGACAAATTCGGAGATTCATCATAAAGCTTTTCATAAGCTTGTTGTAGGTCATCACCATCAGTCTTATCATTGTCTTTTGAGGTCTCATCATCTTCTATTTGCTCCTCTTTCTCCTAGACCTAATCTAGTCGAGCAAATAAGGCAAGAAAATTGATAGATGGCGGTGAAGATGACTCTCCTCTTTCATGAAATTGACTCAGAATGTCCCATGCATCTTTGGCCTTTGTGCAGTGAGCAATCCGTTGCTGTTCTTCGTCGGAAGTTACTTCATGAATGGTAGTTAGAACTCTTTGATTACTCAGACTGTCAACGCTTTCAACATTCTCTTCAATGGCTTGCCAGCCTTCAAGGTCGTAAGCTCTCAGAAACATCCTTATTTTGATCTTCCAGAACAAGTAATTACTCTCATCAAAGGTAGGAGCACGGTGCAGATTCTGACCACGAGCAAATTCTACTGGCTTTGGAGGAGGTTGAGTGACAGTAGACAAGAATGCCATGTAAGTACTATCTCCATCTTCATCGGATTCGGTTTCTTTGGGTTCTTGCTCTGACCCGCTTTCATCATCCCAAGTTACTGTATAGACTTTCTTTCGGTTCTTTTTTTAAGGACATTCAAGAGCAATATGACCAAACCCTTGACATTCATAACACTTGACACCTTGCCCCTTCACAGTCTTCTTTTCAGGTTTTGGAGCAATTTTTGGTAGAAAAGTTTTGAGTTTTTCATTCCCCTTATCTTTTGAACTAGGATCCTTGAAATTAGGTTTTTTCTTCTTTAAATTTTTTTTGAATTGTTTGGTAAACATAGCCGTCATTTCGGACTCTAGATCAACTCAATCTCAAGGGTCTTAGCAGTCTTATGAGCACTAGAAAAAGTCACACTATCTTTTTGTTTTTTCTTAGAAATCTGGTGTGCTTCATAAGTCTGCAAGTTTCCAACCAACTGATCAAGCTTGAGGGTATTAACATTCTGAGCCTCCTCAATAGCTGTTACTTTTGATTGAAACCTCTCGAGTAAAGACCTCAAAATTTTTCCAACAACCTTAGCTTCAGGGATTTTTTTCACTGAGTGTGAAACACGAATTCACGATGTCACTAAGTTTAGCATAAAAATCATCAAACGTCTCATCATCACGCATAAAAAGAGTTTCAAAAGAATATGTGAAACGTTGAAGTTTTGACATTTTAATAGAAGTAGTACCCTCGTGAATTGTTTCAAGAATGTCTCAAGCCTCTTTTGCTACCTCACACGTGCAAATATGACCAAACTCTTCAGGTGTAACAGAGCAAAAGAGGGAATTAAGAGCCTTACTATTCCAACTTGAGTTTTGATAGTCGAATACGTCCCATTTATCAAGAGGTTTGGGAATATCAACACCATCAATGGTGACAACAGGTTCACTCCACCCATAAATAACACAGTGCCAAACTTTCTCATCGATAGATTTTACAAATCCTCTCATACGAGCTTTCTAATAAGAATAGTTTCTACCATCAAGTAACGGAGGTCTATGGGTCGAGTTACCTTCGCGAATTGAATCCATATCACCAATCACACAAAATCACACTCCTATAGTTTTGATAAAAATAAAGAGTGACTTGCTCTGAGACCAAATAAAAAACCTAAGTGATTCGTGATTAGATCAATATTTAATTGTGCCAATTCCTAACCAATTAAAACTAACAATCTAAATCATCAAGCACGAACAAAACTGATTTAGATTGTTGTTTCAAAAACAATAAATAGACACAAACGATTTTTACGTGGAAAAAATCACTATTGAAGAACCTCCAATTGTGATTAAAAAATCACAGGCGAAACGCCACAAATCAATCCACTACTGAAGAAAGAAAGAATACAAATATACCAAACAAATTACCTAACCAATGTCAATTTGTCTTCAACAATCTGTATATCTTTCACTGCAACCTTCATATCGGAATTGATCAGATTGATGTTGAATCCACAACATCCATTGTCGAATCAATGACTGTGCACAGCATCAAACTCCTTCGACTACTCTGCACTTGAATCTTCGGATTTCACCGAAGAATAACACTTTTAAAGAAGAACAACCAAACTCCTTGATGTGTGCTTGTCAAAACATGAGTTCAAGACTCAATCAAACATCAAGGAAAACTAGCAGAGCAGCCCCAAAAGAAAACCCTAAAACCCTTAAAGAAAATCTAAAAAACGTAACCCTAAAACTGACTTAAACAAGTACTTATAGAAAATAGGGGTAGCGAAGGTCGCTCGAGCGAAGACTCTCTCGCTCGAGCAAGGAACCAAATACGTGTGTTTTCCTTAAATGACGTCGCTCGAGCCAAGCTTCCTTCACTCGAGTGCACAATCTTCATTCCCAGAATATTTGCAGACATTAGACAACTTCTAGGAGAAGGATTTCTTCGCTCGAGCCAGGACGCCTTCGCTCGAGCGAGCAAGGCAAAAAAACCAGGAAAATTACAACTCGATTAACAATGTTTGTTCGTGGGATTGACAAAACTAAGGGATCTAACAATAACGTATTATAAAACTAAAGAAAATAAAAAACAAAGACCCACAATGGAAGGGGAAATAAAGGATCACACATGTAATACAGAATTTTCTCTAACTTCATTACCATGCAAACTCACCTATTTATAGGTGATAAAACTTTCACTATTTACCACTATTCATCATACCATGTGGTTTACTACACGGCATACTACACTTCCCACATCGTAAAACTTTCTCCTATTTCCATTTTAGCCTAAAACTCATTAGAATTTCAATTATATCTCTTTGAGAAATGCCTCGTAGCTCGACATTTTGAGGCTCGAATGGCCCGACTCTCTCTCTCTCTCTCTCTCTCTCTCTCTCTTCTCTATCTCTTATCCTCTGCTTTGGTCTTCTTCTTCTTTCTGAACGGTGATGGCAGTGCCGGAAAGATTTGCGACGGTGGACTCTGTATCTTATACACACATATGTATAGATTTGTGTATACACAAATCTCACCTCTCATCCCTCTCTCTGATCTCTCTCTCTCTCTCTCTCTCTCTCTTTCTCTCTGGCCGATCTCACTTCTCATCACTCTCACCTCTCCTTCTTCTTCCTCTTTCTAGACTGTTGGCCGGTTGACGGTTTTCGACTGTTGCTGTGGGTTTGGTTTTGATTTTGGGATTTGATTTTGGATTTTGATTTTGATTTTGGATTTGATTTTGATTTTGGGTTTTGATTTTGTTTATTTGTGGCTCTAATGACCATTCCCACATAAGACCCCAAGTGGGTTCAACTTTGATGACCATTGTGATGGGTGATCTACTCCCAATTCCATGAATTTTGAGGTTGCTTCTTGTTGTATAGTTGATAAGTGTGGAATAGAGCTTTTTGACATTTCTGAGTGTTTCTATTTCAAGTTTTTCTCTGGGTTATCATGGATTAGATAGATAATTGGTTTAATAGTAATTTTAGTTTCTGGGTTAGAAGAGAGTGAGATTGAAGATGAGGACAAACTGAATTTGGTAATGGTAATGTAAAGTGTTGTAATTTGTAAACACTTGGGTCTTTGGTTGCAAAATTGTGTTGAACTTTTTTTTTGCAGTGATGCATTTTAGCATTTGAGTTGCAAAATGGTAATGTAAAGTGTTGTAAAATGGTAATGTAAAGTATTGTAATTTGTAAACACTTGGGTCTCCGGCATATGAGAGCTTCCGGCATCGTTTGTGTCGGAGAGGAGTTAGATGTTCACTCGTCTACATCGCGTCAGAGAGGTAGTCGGATGAGAGAGCAGAACGATTTTTAGAATTTGGTTTGGGTCTAAGAGGAAGAAGAGGAAGGAAGGAAGCAGAGAGAGAAGAGGAGAGGAAAAAAAAAAACCAAAACAACGAGCCAGCTTATTTTCGAGCTACGTAGCGGAGTTGTATCTCTTTCGACGATTATTCAAATATTTCACAACATAATTACATTATTTTAAAAAAGTACAATTTATTTATAATTTTTCCTTTTTTTATCTGAAAAACTTTGTTGATGAATAGTAATTACTGTTTAGGAACAGTAATAAATAGTAATTGCAACACATCAAAAGATGCACGGTGATGAAGAGTAATGAATAGAACTTTTTATTGAAAAAATACTTCATCCGTTTTAAAGTAATAAGAAAATTTAAATTTTTTTAGTACTATAATTATTACGCTTTAAAAATATTAATTTTTTAAAATTATCTTTTCATAGTATTTTTTTTTTTTTTGAGAATATCAATTATCATAATTATACTTTCTGTATTGTTAATGAATTTAAAAGAAAAATAAAATAGAAATTTTATATTATTTAATCATTGATTTTTGAAAAAAGACTAACATTTTAGAACAATGAAAAATAAAATAGGAGAATAATATTTTAAGACGGAGGGAGTAATGAATACTTTGTCAGGTGAAAAATCAAAAGATGAACAGTGATGAATAATAAGGAAAGGGAATACAAATTCAAGTAATAAAAAAAAATTGTAATTAAGTTATACATTTTTGTTATATGAATCACAAAATTTTAAACATTTTATTACGCTAATTTGTGTCAAGATTACATATTTTTTAATTAATTTATAAAATTTTATGATAAAATTATATTACTTGTAATATGGTGTCTATAATATACACATTTTTAAAAAGGTGTATCATAAGATTTTCTAGTAATAAATAGGGTTATTTTGAAAAGTGGATTAAAAACTGAATTTTTTATTTTTTTGGCTTTTCCAGGAAGGAGGGCGAAACACAACGGCTTGGTTTGAGAAGTGGATTGGTTTTTTGATTTTTTTTGCTATTTTAACCTGGGCTAAAAAGCTTGGTTTGGGAAGAACTTTTTTGGCTTTTTGACTTTTTTGGCTTTTCTTGTGAGAGAATAGTGTAATGATTATGAAATGGATGTGATGTTTTATTTTTTGTGGCTAAAATAGCCTATTTTGTCTTTTGTGGTTAAAATAGCCACTTTAGCCCTTCCCAAACAATGCCAACTGATTAACGTCTATTTTTACAACATGGTTAAAAGTCAATTTTTTAGTTTTTAGACTTTTTTTAATCGCATTATTTTTCTATTTTTTTGTTAGGTTTTTCTTTTAAAAAAAATGAAAAACTAAAAAGTCAATTTTTAACTTATTTTCCAAAATGAGTCTAAGAAAAAAGTCGAAATACCTTGGGCTGTTGCATGAAAATGCAGATAAACTGACTCTATATTTAATTTCTAACAAGATGGAACATAATTGATTTTATGAATTTTATTGTTTCGTTCCCAATTTAATAATCGAAATGTTTTTAATATCAACAGTAATAAAAAATAATAATAAATAAATAAAAAGAAAAAATCTGTGTATAAAATTTCCATTTTGCTAATTGTAATTGCAGATAATATTTTAAACAATATATCTTAGTGAAAGTTGATCTTGGGAAACATTGTTTAATTTGACTTGAATAATTGGTTTAAACTTTAAATCTATATTAAAAATTGTTTACCAAGTGTTCTCTCCATGGTGTCAATCATAGTTCTGTTTCAGAGCTTCTTTCAACAAAAAGGGGATGAGCTATCGGAGAGGAAGAAATCAGTGACCCCAGCGGTGGAGTGAGGGCAGAGGGTAGCATCCTATCCAGGGACGGATTTACTATTTAAACTTTGGGGACACAAAAGCACATGTAGCTTTTCTTTAAAAAATATTATTATAAAATTTTAAATTTCAATTTATACCACTATAAAAGACTGAATAATATTACTATTAATCGAATATTGTTTGTCGACATAATTGAGAATAAAAATATTGAAAAATCTAGAAATTCCTTAAATATTGATTTATGATTACGTATCAATTTTAATCAGTAAACAACAATTTCAATCAAACAATAAAGACAAATCGACACAATGATTTTAACGTGAAAAAATCACAATTGGAGCGCCTTCAATTGTGATAAAAAAAAAACTACGGGCTAAAGCCACAAAACAATCCACGAAGAAAATAAAATAAATTACACAAGTGTACTCTCAATTACCTAGCGAATCTACTCCCGAATTGAACCGACCTCTATATGTCTCTTCCACCAAAGCTTCAGGCCCAAATTCTATGGAATCCACCGAAGGACAACTTTCTCTTTTGTATTAAGTAAATAAAACAAACAAGGACAAATTACAGAAATGATCCCTATAGTTTACTCGTATTTTCATTTTGGTCCCTGCACTTCTAATTGTTTCAATTTTGCCCCTGCAATTAGGTTTTTGGCTCGAAATGGTCCAATAGTTAACGGTGGTTAGACATTTGGACAGAAAATTGACGCGTGCAAGGCACACGCGGCCAATTTAGACTTTCTTGAACAATTTTGACTTTCTTGAGTGTTTTTTGATCAATTCAATTTATTTAATAGATGTTTTATTTAATTATTATTATTTTTTAAAATAAATTTTTTAAATTTTTAATTAAAAAAATAACATATATTTTTATTGATATTTTATTTATTTAATTTTTAAAAATAAATTTATTTAATTGTGTAAAAAATAAAATAAAATAAATTTTATTTAATCTAGCTAAAAATAATTAAAATATTAAAAATATGTTTACTAAGTAATAGCATGACAGTAAAATAGACATTTCACACATTAGTCCCATGAAATACCAATTTCATGGAAATAATCCCCCCCCCCTAAGATTGTTTAGTCCCTCATATGAGGAATATGGAGTCAGGCCAGACGCCATGGCACAACAAAGAAATTATTTGCTTCTAGAAGATTTGGTTAGGCTCCATTTGGTAGAGTTTTTAATTATTATTTTTTAAATATTAAAAATTAATTTAATATAAATAAATTTAAAAAATATTAAAAATTATTTCCTACCCAAAAATAAAAAATCAGATGAAAATAATATATATTTTTATTTTTTTACCAAACTAATTTTTCAAATTTTAATATTCTTCAAAACATAATTTCTAGAACTCAACCAAATAGAGGTGTAATGAAGTAACCTGTCTATTTGCTAAAATATAGTTTTTATTGGAATTTTAGCTAAAACATAATTTATTGACTCAAAATCAACTTATAAAAATTTAATACTAAAAAAACTAATTTATTTGATACATTGTTAACTTTTTGACTCGTGCAATGTTTGGTAATTTTTTCAATTTATATATTTTTATGTAAAATTACCAATTTTCCCATGAATAAAAAAAGTTCGTAAGAATGATGGATAAAGACAAAGTAGAGAAATTCCAAGAGTGCAAGGCACGCACGGGACAATTTTGACTTTCTTAACTTACTTGAACAATTTTGACTTTTGTTTTATTTAATTATTATTATTTTTTAAAATAAATTTATTTAAAATTTTAATTAAAAAAATAACATATATTTTTATTGATATTTTATTTATTTAATTTTTAAAAATAAATTTATTTAATTGTGTAAAAAATAAAATAAAATAAATTTTTATTTAATCTAGCTAAAAATAATTAAAATATTAAAGATAATTTTTAATCTAGCCATAATTTTTAATTTATTATTTTTAATTAAATTAAATTTATAATTTATAAAATAAAATTTTATTTTATTTTATTTTTTACACAATTAAATAAATTTATTTTTAAAAATTAAATAAATAAAATATCAATAAAAATATATGTTATTTTTTTAATTAAAATTTTAAATAAATTTATTTTAGAAAATAATAATAATTAAATAATAAAATTAAATAAAAACATCTATTAAACAAATTGAATTAATCCAAAAACACCCAAGAAAGTCAAAATTGGCCCCCGCGTGCCTTGCACGCGTCAATTTTCCGTCTAAATGTCTAACCACCGTTAACTATTGGACCATTTCGAGCCAAAAACCAAATTGCAGGGATAAAATTGAAACAATTAGAAGTGCAGGGACCAAAATGAGAACACGGGTAAACTATAGGGACCATTTTTATAATTTGCCCAACAAACAAACTCTTTGATATAATCCACTCAATTCATGATTAAACTCTCATAGATATCAAATGAAACAAACAAAGAAGTTCCAAATGAAAACCCTAATACCCAATAACACGATCTGGAAGTCGTACTTGAAAATCGGACTGAAACACATATTTATAGAAAATAGATCTGCAATCTCCGCTTGAACGCAAGAATGACTGCTCGAGCGAAAAAAAACAACTCCCAGTACTTTTGCAGGCGAGTGAAACTTCTGAAAAGTTATGATCTATGCCGAGCGCAAGAATAGCCGCTCGAGCAGAGTGGCAAACATGAAAAAAATAAAATCACAAATTTCTCCACATAGGTACAATTTGGGTTGGATTCGCATCTAAAACTCATAGCCTCACTGAAATAAAAGATCGAATATAATTACAACTTGAAAGAAGTTTTGTCAAACGGGATTGCTAAGAATAAAAACCTAACAAATATAATTGTACATTTTTTTATTTGCATTAACTCTCAAATACAATGCATATATAACTCTTTTTTAATAATTCGATGCTTAATCACACTTATCCGAAGTGATTTTATTAAGTGGTATTTTGGGAAGCTGGTTAAAAGTCAGTTTCTAGCTTTTAACCCATTTTGGATCACATCACCTCTCACATACCTTACCCATAAAAAGATAAAATAGACTAAAAAAACAAAAAGAATAACAATAAGAAATGATAGACTAAAAAAACCAAAAGAATAACAATAGGAAATGAGAATATGAAATGGAAATCAGTTACAATTCTCGCTTAAATTCTCAACAAATTCTCTCACCAATTTTCACTTCAGTTTGTTTCACTTCTCAGTATCATCTATCTCATTTATTATTTCCAATGAGTGTTTGTTTTGGCCTCGTTTGGTTTATATTTTGAGATATTATTTCAAAAATAATTTTTTTAGAGAGTTTAAAAAATTTAAAAATTTGCTTGGTTGTATATTTTGAAAATAGTTTTAGAGTTTTGAAATTTGGGATGATTTGATTTTTTTTTTTTTTTGTAGTTGAATAAATGAGTGTGAGAGAAAAAATGATTGAAAAAGAAAGATGAGAGAGAAAAAGTGATTAATTGATGTATAATAGAGTCAATTCAAAAAAAAAATGTGTAGTAAAGAAAAAAGTGATTTTGAAATTTTTTTTATAAGACAATTCAACCAAACATTTTTGAAACTTTTTTTTAAATATATATTTTGAGAGACAAACCAAACATGCAATTTATATCTTCTAAAATATGTCCGTTGGAGACGCTCATGACTGGTAGGCGCTCCCATGACGTGATAAGTTATTGGTTAGTCTAGAAGTAGCGTCACGTAATGCTCCATATGTATTGTAATTGGTAGAGGGAGTAAGGTTTACGATTTTGTATTAGGTGATTAAAGAATATAGGTAGTACAATGATTTGTAATTAATGATGAATATTGTAACATTGCGCCAAGACCAATAAATAATTTTTCGCATTAGACAGATAGAAAAATATTCCATACGGAAAAGATTTTCCATTGATGAATAGTAATTACTGTTTTTTTTAATGAAAATTTTTCATCAATGTAGGGGTTAATTTTTTTTCTCAAAATAATGGTAAAGTATATAAGTTTTAAGTATTAAAATTATAAATTTTCTCATCTATAAATAATTATAATATTTTCAAAAAGTACAATTTATTTGGTTTTTAAGTTAGGTTAAAAAATCACAAAAAGACAAAAAAAAATCAAAAAGTCAAAAATCACAAAAAGACAAAAAAAAAATTTGCCAAAACAAAGCTAAAAAGTCAAAAAAGTCAAATAAGAATACCAAACAATCAAAAAAGTCTCAGGCTAAAAAAGTTAAAAAAGTCAACTAAAAAAGTTATTGCCGAACGAGCACTTAAAAAATTTTTTTTATCAGAATTGATGAGTAATAATGACTGTTGATGAATAGTAATTGCAAAAAATTCAAAGATGTAAATGAATCACAAGATCTAAATTAAGACTTACAAGAAAAATATAAAGAGATAAAAATATAAAGGGATATTTACACACAAATTTTAATTTATGAATTTATACTCCGTTAAGTTTTAATTAAGATTTTTTAGACTTTTAAGTCTCATTAAATTGTTAATAGTCGGAATTGCTCTTCAAACAATGATTGTTCATCATTTATGATTATCTATAAACAAACCTGATAATTTGACATTTATTTTGATTTTCAGAATTTTAAAATATCAACTTTCTAATTGAAAAAACTAAAAAAAAAAAAATTTATATGCAAAAAAAAAAACTAATGTTTGTACTTGGTTTGCGTTTTTTGAATTAAATTTTTTGAAAACTGAATTTTTTGTTTTTCGTATTTTTTTGTTTTTAGTGAATATTTTTAAAAGCTAAGTATTTTTTTTTTTTTACTTTTTTATATGTACCTTACTTAGATGTATCTAAAAAGTTAAAAATTTATGAAAAAATATTTTAAAAATTAATAAATACATAAAAATACGCAAAATATACTGAATTCTCTTCTTCTTGTTTTTTTTTTTGTATTTTTGGTATTTACTGAATTTTCAAAAGATTTTTTTTCACAAAAATTATACTTTTTATGTGTATTTATGTTAGGTGTGTCTAAAAATTAAAAAAAAATTTACTGAAAATATTTAAAAAATTTAGTAAAAACAAAAAAATTCGAAAATAAGAAAGTAAAATTTTTTGAAAAGTGTTTTTAGAAAACCAAAAACAAGCAAAGTGAATATTTTTCTTGAAAAATTGAAAAAACTAAATTATTTTTTTTTTGTGTAAAACTGAAAATTTTGTATCTATAAAGGAATATGATGATGGAACATTGATGTACAAAACTGAAAAAAAAAAAAAAAAAATGAAAAATGAAAAAACTAATATGTTCTCAGTTTTAAAACTAGAAAAAACTGATAATGTTCTCGGTTTTATTGGATAGTTGAATTAAATCAATATATAAAAAGGCAAAAACGTTTAATCTCATACTTTGTTTTTTTTTCATCAATTAGTGAAACAATTATTTGAAATATTACTTTATAAAATTAATAATGTTCTTAATTTTAAAAAATTAAAAAAAATTAATAATATTTTTAAGTTTATTAAATAGGACTTATTGATTAAAAAATCTTAAATAAAATCTAAAGTATCAGAATATTTATAAATAAAACTTTTAAAGAATTAACTCAAATATAAATTGGAGCTTATCCAGTTGTAACTTAACTCTATCATGAACGTCAACACGACCTCATCGATGTAGGCTTTACTTTCCTATTTGTGTGTGCGCACTATAATCTTTCTTTCTTTTATTTATTAGCTTCTAGAAACCTGATACGATTAAAGTCAATCCCGTTATTATCACAAATTAAAATTTTAAGTATAAAATTTAAGAATAAAATTATTTTTTAAAAAACAAATAAATTTTGTTATTAAAAGTGTTATTATTTTATTTTTAGAGATAAAATTAAATATTTATTGATGAATTACTATACTTTTAGACCAATACTTTTGTCTCAAAAAATAAAATTCTTGGAACCAAATTATTTTATCTCTAAACCTATATTTATTAATGACATTTTAAAATTTTTGTTCTTAAATTTTTTTGTAACTTTTTTTTTTTTTTTTTTTTTCGGTTTAACCATCCGGTATCCGACCCTTCGGACCGACTAATCCGGATTCGGGATGCAGTTTTGGATGGTTAGACTCAAGCCCCTCCCAATTGGCGTTGCGGGGGATCGAACCGTAGTCCTCCCTACCAAGTCGAGCTCCAATCGCCACTCGACCAACAACCAATTGATTTTTTTTTTTTTTTTAACTTTTAAACGAGATTTTAGCAATTATTCTCGTGAAGATAAAAATTAATTTTTAAATATTTTTTACAATAAAATTTGACTTTTGGTTACAAAAAATATTTGATCCCTAAAATGCATGCAAAATATTTATAAAACTTATTTAATTTGTATGAAGTTTTACTATCAAATTGATAGTATCAATACTAAGAACTCAAGATAAATTACATATTCTACACAAATTTATATGATTACTGCTTACATAAATTTTACACTCATATTAATATTATTGTATAAAATATTTAATAATTCATCTCCATCCTAACATTTTTTTTTTTTAACTATACGACACCGTAATATGTGTGGTCCCAAATAAAAGCAAACAAATGCCAATGTACAATAGGCCTTGACCAATCGCTGTTTTTCCCAATAAAGTATTTGGCGCATGTGAGTGAATCAGACAAAAACTGACACCGATTTTGAGTGCTTCTATTTAAGGATAAGGGGTCACTGCTGTGGGTGAAGCACAACAGTGACTGTGGTTTCCATTTGAAGTGTATTATGGTCTTATTTTTATGATCCAAATCGACCATTTTGTAAGATTTGTTGAGTACTTCATGTCTACTAAAAATCATATTAATCGGATATCAACAACTATATGATCGAGTTGCATATTATTTATGTTATTTCTCAAAATAAAACTTATTATTTATTTTTTTGGTTATCGATCATATAGTTGTTGATATCCGATTAACATGATTTTTGGTAGGCATGAAGTACTCAACAAACCCTACAAAATACACGGTTTGGATCATAAAAATAAAGTCATAATACACCTCAAATGGAGGCACCACAGTCACTGCTGTGCTTCACGCACAGCAGTGACCCCTTATCCTCTATTTAACCATCACATTTAGTCTCAAAACACACCACCACTTAATTTATGGGCAATGCTATGTCCCCCGAAAATCCCCCCCCCTATTCCCCCGAATTTTCAATCCATGGCCAAAAAAAAATAAAATAAAATAAAATAAAATAAAATCCCCAAAACGACGTTGTTTTGGGATTAGGGGGATTATGGGGGATTTTTTTAGGGCTCCAAATCATTTTCCTTAATTTATATATTTAATAATTTAAAAAAACTTAATTTTTCTTAACACACACCACAACGTTTCATTTTTACGCTTAGTCCTACACCACTTAGTACACACTTCAAATTAAAAAAATAAAAATAAAAATAAACCCAAAATACTCTAATCTTTCCGACTCTCCAACCCTTACCAAATTCTAACCCTAATCTTAACTACCACCATCACCGACAACTACCGTCGCCCCCCCCCCTTGCCAACCTCCTTTTTCTTCTTCTTCTTTTCTTTCTTCGGCGACTCTTACCACCCATCCACTGCCCATTAGTTAATACAAATATACCTTCATCTTCCCCCACTCTCTCTCACATACCAAATCCTTCAACTTCTCAAGCTCCATTTCAGAGAGAGAAAATGAGTAGAGATCAGAGAAAAGTCAAGCAATCAAACGATCAAGATGGCTTTGACTCACCGGTATTCGAATCTGCTGAAGCCATTCTAAACCGCGGTCTCATACACCCCATCTTTTCGCCGTTCATTCTCCACTGACGATTCAACCTCCATCACCGTAGAGATCAACGCCCCTTCACTGGCCACAACTGCAAACACCGTCTCGCACCGTCACCACCACCCCCAAAGAGCTCATAACCTTCTTCTGAGACATGGCGATGATGCGTCGGATGGAGATCGCCGCCGATTCGCTCTACAAAGCAAAGCTGATCCGCAGTTTCTACCACCTCTACGATGGCCAAGAAGCTGTGGCAATCGGAATGGAAGCGGTGATCACCAAGAAGGATTGCATCATCATCGCCTATCGCGACCACTGCCTCTTCCTCAGCCGGAGTTGGGAGCAACCGATGAAAGTGCAACACTGGTTATGGTTGATGTGTAATTAGAATTCTGTCCAAAATGGTAATTTGACTAATGAATGTTGTGTATTCAACTAAGATATGTATTTTGTCATTTAAAATAAGGTCATTATTGTAATAAAAAAATAATCAATTAATGGTGTGCCTTAAGACAAGATGTGATGTGTAAATAGAGACGCCCCTGATTTTGGGCTCATTTATGCAAATTTTTATTTTTTTATGATACTTCATAAAAATTATTAACAGTTTGTTTTCTATTTTTATTTTTATACTACTTCATGGAAATTAAATTAATCTAACAGTTATTGAAGCAGAATGGCATGGGGTGTTAAAATTGTATATTAAAATGTTTATAAATAAAAGTGTAGTTCAATTATGACTATTAAATATTTATTAATTTAATGACTGTAAAACTAATTTAATAAAGGTATTAAAATATGGATTAAATTGTGTATAAGGTGAGAATGAATTCACTAGAGTGTGTATAAATACATATTGAATAAACTAATTCAATTTTTATTTTTAAACAGTACAACTAAAGCTTTATAATTCTCAACTGTTGGAGAATCACCAATTGATGTGTTTTGTTTGTGTTAGGTTCGGGAACAGGCTTGGTTGGGTTAGTTCAGGCTCAAGCCCTACGCAACAAACTTAGCCTTGACAAGCTAGTTGGTTGGCTTGCGAGCTAAGTTCAACAAGTTAAGATTTAGGCGTACTTTTGAGCTCAGTACTTTTTCAGCCTCCGTTTGAGAAGTGGGTTGTCTTTTTGACTTTTTGGTTTTTTTAGCTATTTTAGCCTGGGTTAAAAAGCTTGGTTTAGAAAGGACTTCTTAGCTTTTTTGACTTTTTTTGTGAGAGAAGAGTGTAATGATTATGGATTAGATGTAATGTTTTGTTTGTTATGACTAAAATAGCCTATTTTATCTTTTGTGACTAAAATAGTCTCAAACCTCCTTGCCAAAATAGCCCTTACTATTTATTGCCAGTTTTGTTGGGCTAGTGGCTCAATACACCTCCCATGACTAGGCTTCGACATCTTAAGTCTTATCTTGAGTCAAAGCCATATGCAATCTAGCCCAACTCGAGTGAAGTACATGCTTGAGCTAAGTAAAAATTTGATGGACAGGGTTGCTAACTTTTGGGTGAAATGATGATTTTTAAGGTTGTTTTTGGTTGGAAAATTTAGAAAGGGAAAAAATAGGTGAAATGTGAATAAAATAATCTTACATTTCACTTAATTTTACACACAATTTTTCTTTTCCTTTTCTAAATCATTTTTCAAATCTCTCAATCAAATACAACCTAAATGTTCGTGGAGATTGTTAACAAAAATGGAATGGAGCAGATGTTTTGTTGCTCAAATGAAATTGTTTAGGTGTACATTAGTGTAAGATATAATCATAATTCGTCAAAATTATTGTCAAAGTTTTAGTGTTATACTAATTGTGGGGACTGAACTAACAAGGGCTGGATTTTCAGCTAGCTTTATATGAGATTTCGTACTGTAATCCGATAGACTTTAAGCTCTTCTATGGCGTGTGGCTGAGCTCCATTAATGCCTCGGTGGTGGGTCCCTTCTTATGAGTTGGGTTAAATCTGGCCAGCAACTGACTACTCTGAAACCTGGGTCCACGAATGTGGTGATGACACCACATAATATCTTTTTTCTAGTTCAACAAAAAAACAAAAAATAAAATTAAAAATAAAAATAAAATAAAAACTAACCAGGGGAAAAAATAGAGTTTTATTATTATAAAATATATTAAAATTGGCTCTATTTTTTATTTTTCTAGATATTTTAACATATTCATTGTTTATTCACACACTCATTAAATGCTCGTTTTTCCGTGTCAAATGCTCCTTTTTCTAGTAGTGTGATTTATAGTATTTTTAAAAAAATTTTAACTAAAAACCTAAATTTTCAAACAAGATCTAAATTAACGAACTCACATCACACAAAATTGAGCTCCATTTATACTACTTTTAATCGGTTACTACACAGTGACACAATTTTAACATTTCCATAGGCCTTTTTTGGGAATATGGTTATAATCAGCTTTTTGGTAAAAAGCAGCTTATAAACAGTTTTTTTTGTGAGAGAGGAAGTGGGTTATAAGCTACTTAGCACCTAGCACCTGACAATTTTGACAATTTCCACGAAAATTTTCAATGCAATAACAAAATACAAAATGTCGTCATCTCCACTTATGCTTTCATGGGCTTCTATTTATATTTATAGATAGATAGTTGAGTTGAGTAAGTGAGAGAAAACAAGAGTTCTAGCAAAATAAACATCAGAAAAATGGCAAGTGAAAATCGGAGTTGTAGAGTGAACAACAGATGGTCTCTCACGGGCATGACTGCTCTCGTCACTGGCGGAACCAGAGGCATTGGGTTAGAATCTATTCTCTCATCTCAATCAATCTCTCTTTGTATTTATTGTTATGATGTTTCATTTTCTCAGTTTGTTTCGATTAAAAAAAAAATTGTACAAAACATTTTCTTTTAAAAAACATCTTACATGTAGAACATTGATTGCAGTCTTGATTATGATGGTGTATGACCCACGTGGGTGGTGGTGATGGTGTCAGTAGAGTAGTGAAGGTGGTGGTAAAACAGTGGTGGCGGTAGGGTTGTAGAGTGGCGGTGGTCAATGGTGGAGCCACCATACGTGCGTCTCCTTGACTTTTTCAAAAAAAAAAAAAAAAATTTAGCCTAAGTTTTTGAATTTTTTTTTTTTTTCCAATTTTTCCCCTAAACAATTATATATATTCCTTCTAAATTTTTTAAGGGAGATTTACCAATAAATCCCAAAATTTGAACTTATGAACCAATTGGTTCCATTTTTATTCTACTAAACCGTTTAGTCCCATTCAATTGTAAGGGACATAATTACCCTCATTTAACCGTTATTGATAAGGCTGTTAGGGAAAAATTGGGTGTGGTGCATGTGTGTCTCACGTGCATAATTAGTGAATGGATGTGTGGTGTGTTGCATGTGATACATTGTGAGGGTGTCACAGAATGGCAAAGCACTGTAAAGGGTTTTTGTTTTGGGCTGGGTTGGTGTGTTTGGGGGTTCACACAGGCAGACACACACACATTCATCAAAGACCAAACCACCATCGACAGAGTCAAGATCTTCGATGCCAACCCCATCAATCTAAAACTAAAAAAACAATTGCTACAGAAATAATTAATTACACACTGTACCTTGCCATTGACGCAGCCAAATCCACCAAAATCAGACCGATCGTCATCGTAATGTCTGGCATCGTTCTCTGCATCTTCGACTGGAAGCTGAACCTGAGCGAGCATGAGGTAATTAGGCTCGTTCTCGGATGTGTGAGTCCCCAAAATCATCTTCTGGACCGAGTAGTCCTTCCCCGGCGGCTCTTCCCGATCGGGAAGCCACTCAACAGTGAGAGAAGGCCATTCAAGAGCATGAGTGATGACTAAATCGTACAAGAACGGGGTGTTCTTCTTCCAAATCTTGTACTCTTCGTTTAACAGTCTCTCCTCTATCTCTCCTCTCATCTCATCGTCGTCTTTCCCCATTGCTAGGTTTTAGAATCGATGAAGACGATGATAATGACGGTGCCCTAATCGAAACTCGATTTTCTCTCTCTATAATTCAATTTTCTAAGTGTTTACTCTTTTTTGTAGTGTGGAAGGGTTTGGAGGGAACGAAATTTTAGAGAGAGAAAGCACGGGTGGGTTTGCAGACAGGAGGGGGGGAAGAGTTATAATGTGGGAGATGGTGAAGTGATGGTGAAGTGAGGATCACACTGATGGCCCCCAGCGCATAACACACACTGTTACACGCACACACACACAGTGCTGGCTTCAACACACCCACACACACACACACAATGATACACACACACACACACACACGCACACAGTCCCACCAGCAAACACAGTCCCACATTAAACCAATGAGCAACGTTTCAAAAAAGGAACTAATCCAGCAAACACAGTCCCACATTAAACCAAGGGCACTCTCGTCCACACAGTTAAACAAAAATGGAAAAAATAAATAAAAAGGACCAAATCAACCCACCAGTAGGACTATTTGGTATAATAGAATAAAAGTGGGACTATTTGGTATAATAGTTTGTAAAGTAGGATTTATTGGTAAATAATCCATTTTTTCTCCAATAAACATAACTCACCATTAACTAGAATTAGACATAGATTGATTCGTTATTTGTTTCCCAAATAAATATGAGGTGTTTCCATATTTTATTAGAAATTTTCATTTTCATTTCTTATTACTTGAAAGTTCTATAGATTTGAATGGTGTGATTGTTTTATTTTTTCATTTTTTTCTCCATGAAACCAAACCAAACTAACTTTGTGTTCTAAATAATATTTTACCTTATTATTGCCCTTACCTTGCCAAATTTTTTGTTCTGCCATTGGTGATGATGGTAGTGGTGGGGACAGTGGGGTCGTTATGTTAAATTTCATTTTTGACCCCAATTTTATTTTATTTTATTTTTGTGGTGGTCTATGTATGAATTTTAGGTATGCTATAGTAGAGGAATTGGCAGGATTTGGTGCCACAGTGCATACATGCTCTAGGAATGAAAAAGAGCTGAATGAGAGACTACAAGAATGGGAAAGTAAGGGATATAAAGTAAGTGTCTCACACTACAAGAAATGTCACTTTTAGCTACCAAAATATTGGTCGCCAAAAGTCCAAAATTTGGTTGCCGAAACCATTTAGTGACCAAAATTTTTTGTCGCCAAACTGGTCGCCTATACCCTGTCGGCGATAGTATTGGCGACTAAATTATTTTTGGTCGCTGAAAGTGAACGTTTTGGCTACTAAATTTTCGTTAGTCGGCAAAGGTTATGTTTTGGTGACCAAAATATTAGTAGCCAAAAGTAAGCATTTGGCTACTAAATTGTCATTAGTCGGAAAAGGTTATGTTTTGGCTACCCAAATATTAGTAGCCAAAAGTAAGCATTTGGCTACTAAATTTTCGTTAGTTGGCAATAGTGACATTTCGGCTACTAATTTTTTAGTCACTAAAAGTTCTACATGAAAATTTTAACCAACTATTCATTACTTTTTGCTACCAAATGTTTTAGTCGCCAAATGTTTTTGCTACTAAATTATTAGTAGCCAAAAAATTCCAACTATGTATTTGGCTACCAAAATATTTGGTGGCCAAATATTTTCTTTTCTTTTTTTTTTCCCAAAAAAATTCTAAACAACCTACATCCATGTTTAATACAACCTGAATAGTTAAAAATATCTTAATAACCAACCATCCAAAACATCCATCCAAAACATTAAAAATAAACGTCCTCTCATGGAATCTGAATAGTTAACAGCGCCAAACAGTAATCTGAATAGTTAACAGCTTCCTCTCATGGAAAATTGGACAGATTGTGAAAAGGGTCATACATCCATTGCACAGTTGGAAAAATAAACCAAAAGGTGTAATCCAGCCCCAGATAATGATACACAATAGCTTGTAAATGAGACTCTTTCTTAGGTTCCACACAAAATGAAACATCAAATAAGCTCAACAAAACACTGAACTTGTACTAGATGAGGACAATGTTATAATGTAAAAACTTGAACAACAAACCAGTATCATATCTTAATAACCAAGTTTCACTGTCCCACAACTATTAACATCTCTCTTCAGTAGAGCAGAGAGAGCATGAAAGACTCCATTGCAAGACCAGAGAATTAATTATTTATCATAGCGGCTTTTGATAACATCAAGGCCAATCTCAGTTGGATCCGTTGCCTGCAGCTCTACCTGAATGCCATCTAGTTCCCTTTTGAATCTGTCCTTAGAGCTTGCATAAATCATTTTGCTCCTCACTCTTGATGTATCAGGAGACCTTTGTGGTAAGCAAAAGTCGAACAGCAATGATCAGTGAATCAGGGCTCCACAAAAAGGGCAGGGAAGAGAAAACTTGGGGAAAATAAATTAATAAATAAAGATAGATAATATTACCATGCAATGAAGAAAATCCTGCTCTTTTGGCAATTCTCTTCTGTTACAAAGTCATAATCATAGACAGCATATCGACACTCGTCAGCAGGAAGGCTTGCAGTGAAGTCATTACAGCTATTTGCAGGCTCACCAACCTTTTCCACAACAATTTAAAAAATGTCTTAGGTATTAATTTATTATTTTCAAAAATTCAAATGGAAATAGAAACTTACAGGGAAATTTGTAGTGGTAGTGGTGCCCCAGTACTTCAATGCTGCGAGGTCATAAGCTCTGGCTGCTTTGTCTTCCTTATCATAACCTCCTATATTTCCAAAACATATTACAAATGATTAAAAAAAAAAAAAAAACCACAATCATTGGTTTGGAAAATCCTTGATCTCATGCAAAAAAGTTACATTAATCAAGTGATTTAATTTTAAGGGAATATAAAAAAGGAAGAGCAAAAGGGAGCACTTTTTAACTCACCCAAATAAACTGCAGAGACGTTGAAGAAGCCCCATACCAAATCATTATATAAGAAATCAGTCCAAAAAACAAACAAACATGTTAAATACAAAATAAAATGTTTTGATTTAAATTTAGAAATAAAAAATCTAACTATCCCATACCTTGCCTTCCTTTTCGAGTCTGTCCTTCTCTTCGACAACTATTATCCCATAGATGAGCCTCATATCTACCTGTCCATCTATGTCTGCAAAATCAATTTTTAAATTACATATTTTTACTATGTAAAGAATCAAACAATATTATGACTTATAGACATGACTTTTATTTTTTTTTTTAGCAAAATAGACATGACTTATATATATTATACAGACATGACATGACTGTATAATAAAACTACATATTTGATGGAATAAAATATAGAGGTGTCCTAGTTTCCTTGACATGAGAATTAGATGAAACTGACAGTAGGACTCATACCCACACTTGGCACCTGCACCCAAATCCTAAGTTCCCCCATCCTGCTATTTTCATGTGAAGCAAATCCTAAAGTTGTGAGACATCTTTCCTTCCATTGCCCTTTGGACTATTCCCTGCTAATTCCTGTTATAGACCCAATCAAAAGTTAGAAGGCCTAAAGAGGAACAAATTGGACTATGCATAATTTTATATCACAAAACTGAACATAAATGTTTCTATAATACAAGTGTCGAACAGGCCTTGACTTTCACAGGCATCAAATTAGGGCTCAAATAGATTTTATTAACCAGATAGCAAATCCCTAAACCTGCTTGCAATTCTGATTAAAAACAAATACTTAATCAATGACAATTAAGACAATGACAATTATTATTAATCAGTTAATTAGTTCACCCTATAAATCGTGTTTAATTGAGAAGGTACAGGAAATACAATCAGAAATCACACTAAGTTTAGAAGGAACAGGAAATACGACCTCTTGGTGAGCAGATTCATTGCGTGTATCTTTCCTAAATGACGAGATCCGTGAAGAAGATGAAGCTGCAGCAGTTGCAGCAGCTAGCAGAGCCTGGGAAAATTTTCTCGGTCCCTTGAACCTGAGGAAGTGAATGAAAAAGGAAGGGAAAAGTTAATAAATTACAAGCTAACTTTTTTGGCATCAGAAATTTATTCAAGACAGACATCGCTTCCGTAAATTGAACAGGGGTCCATCCTTGTTTCCCATGCTCACTACTGCAAATCGACAACAACGACAGAGAGCATTCTTGCGATTGAGGCAAAATCCCTAAATTTAAAACCCTAAAAATCGGGGAAAAACACTCAATAGTGTCAAGAACAGAGCTGCTATCAGAAAGAGAGAGAGAGCTGGAGGAGGGCAGAGGCATGATGGCGGTGATGCTCCCGTACCCGACGCCGACGGAGACAAAGGCGAGAGAGAGATGGAGGAGGGCAGAGGCGTGAGAGAATGAGAAAGAGGGAGAGAGTCAGAGAGTGAGAGACATAAAAATGAAACTTACACAATTTCCCTCCGAAGTTTCCCTCCGAAGTCTGAAGCACAATGTTTAAAAATTTTAATTATAATCGGCGACTAATATTTAGTCGGTAAAAGTAAAAATAAAAAAATATATATATATAAATAGGCACTAAAATAAGAAAGAAAAAAAAATATATGTAACAAATATAAGGAATAAAAGTAATAAAATTATAAATTAAAATGATATTAAAAGTAACAAAAAAAATTCAATATTTAAAAAAAATTTAAATAAAAGTAACAAATATATTAAAATGATATTTAAATAAAAATATAAGTAATAAAATTATAAATTAAAAATATTAAATTATCTTAAATATTTATCCTAATATTTTTTGTACTGAAAAATATAATCACAAATTGAGCTTTTAATTTTATATTCTTATATTTTATATATAAGAATATATATATATATATATATATATATATATATATATAATAAGAAAGAAAGAAAGAAAGAAAATTAAAAAAAAAGAAGGAAAATTTTTTTAAAAAAATTCTGAGCCAGCTCAACCCGTGTTTTAAATTTTTTTGATGTTTTATTTTATTTAATTTCATTATTTAAATTCTGCCACAAAATATTTAAATTTTATTGATGTTTTATTTTATTTAATTTCATTATTTAAATTTTAATAGATGTTTTATTTAATTTCATTATTTAATTATTAATATTTTTAAAATAAATTTATTTAAAATTTTAATTAAAAAATAACATATATTTTTATTGATATTTTATTTATTTAATTTAAAAAAATAGATTTATTTAATTGCGTAAAAAATCAAATAAAATAAAAGAAAATCAACTTTTGGCGACTAAATGTTTAGTCGCCAAAGAAAAAAATTAATTTTTTATTAAAACATTTGCCGACTAAAGGATTTAGTAGCCGAATGTGTACCTACAGCGACTAAAAGCATTTTTGTCGCTGAAAATCAAGTTTTGGCGACTAAATGTTTAGTCGCCAAAGACAAAAATTAATTTTTTGTTAAAACATTTGCCGACTAAAGGATTTAGTAGCCAAATGTATACCTACGGCGACTAAAAGATTTTTTGTCACTGAAAATCAACTTTTGGCGACTAAATGTTTAGTCGCCAAAGACAAAAATTAATTTTTTATTAAAACATTTGCCGACTAAAGGCTTTAGTAGCCAAATGCATACCTACGGCGACAAAAAAACATTTTTGTCGCCAATTTCTTCCATTTTTGCCGACTAAATTTATTTTAGTCGCCAATTGTGATATTTTTAGCTACTAAATTTTTTTTAGTCGCCAATAATCAATATTCCCGACCGCTAAAAATAATTAGTAGCTAAAAAATTTGACTTTTGCCGACTAAATTTATTTTTGGTAGCCAAATCCGTAACGTTTGGCGACTAAATTTGTTTTAGTCGCCAAAAATGGTCGCCGTAGGTGTATTTTCCTGTAGTGTCAGTATGCGATTTGTCATCAAGAGCTCAACGAGAGGAACTTATGAAGACCGTCTCTTCTGTCTTTGATGGCAAACTCAACATCCTTGTAAGTTCAATCTTCAAATCTACCAACTACCTGTGCTTCTCATAGTCATTTTGCATCTAAACAATCTTAATATATTCATTTGTAAATAGAAAGTTTATATAGAAAATATATTCATAATAATATGCCCATAAAAAATTATATTATTATGTATAAAAATTCTATTTGTATATCATTATTTCTTCAACTATATGCCCATGCATAGCAATCTGTTCAATTTGATCAATTTAAAGTATTGTTATCGGGTCACTTGGGTCATAGAGTAAGAACGTTTCTTTGTTGGAGGTAGCTTCCTTCTGGTCGACATTTTGATTGGAAGATTCAGTTCCGCCCATTTTGATCCTAGTTTAGGGTCATTACATTGATTTTAACGGCTCAATTTTTAATGTCTCTCGAGTAAATTATTCATAAACAAATCAATTTAATAAAATATTGATAACTATATTTTTGTATTATATTTATCTTTAAAAAAATAAATGACAAATATAATTTAAGAAATAAGTTGTTTATTTGTTTTTAAAATGTTATTCAATTATGTAGCAACTGATATCTAATAATCAATCAATTAAATTTTTTACATGGATGATCTATTTAAAAGACACTAAATATTGAACGATTCAAATTAATAAAGTGAAATCGAAATGGGTTCATAATAAATTAAACTGGATTCTCCAGTTCAAATAGTGGAGTAAATTTATTTATTTATTTCTGAATAATATAGTATGAGCAGAACACAGAACTGATTGATTAGTATTTGCAGGAAACAGTTGAGTAGGAAGTGGTTGGTACAATAACTTCACTAATAATGTTAAAGATGACGATCTCTTCTTACTACTTAGTTTACTTCTTGGTGCACACTTTTTTTTTTTTTTTTATCATTATTAAATTTATTAATAACGTCTATGTAGAACTCATAATATTCAAATTATACATATCTGATAAATAAAATAATAAAAAAAGGTAAAAGGTTTTAGCATTATTATAACTTAAAAAAATAAAGAACAAGGAAAGTTGACAGAGGACTGTCCGGCAGGAAGGGCATAGGATGCTCCCTTTCCATATTATTACTTAAAAAATAAATTAAAATAAAATTCACAAAGGATTGTGGGGGCAGGGCATAGGATTCTCCTTAGAGTGTGATCGGCAATATATATGTTTGTAATTCTTTTTTTATATATGTAAATTTTTTAATAATTATAAATAAAAATTCATTCCGTGTTTTGCTTTAAAGTTTTGCAAAGAGTTTACATAAATTTAACTAAAAAAAAAATTAGTTTTACTTTGTTTAGAAGAGTTTTGATTGGGAGCCTGAATCTGGGCTCCCCCGAATGCCCTAATGTTTTTTTTTTTTTTTTTTGAAGTAGAAGGAGGAAGAAGAAGACGGTGGAGGGAGGAGGAGAGGAGGAGGAGGAGGAGGAGGAGGAGAAGAGAAGAACTGGACTGGAGGGGGCCATATCAACCGGGCGGAGGCAAGACGGAGGCGAGGCGGGACCGGAGGCGACGATCGCGGTGCTCGACGATCGGCGGCGGCGAGGCACAGGAGGGGGCCCTTCTCTCCTCTCCTCCTCTCTCTTTCTCCCTCTCTCCTCCTCTCTTCTCTTTCTCTCCCTCTCCCTCTCTGGTTCTCTGGTTCAGACGAAAGAAAATGGAAGAAGAAGAAGAAGAAGAAAATAAATAAATAAATAATGCCCAAAACGACGTCGTTTTGGGCATTAGGGGCATTCGGGGCGCGAGAATTCGGGCACAAAATCATTTTTCTTTTTTTTTTCATTTCTTCGTCCTCCTCTGACCCTATCACCCACACTACTCATTACTACTACCAGCCACTGCCTACTCATTGCTACTACCAGCCACTGACTTTGACAGTGACCTCTTTTGACCACCACCTTTGACAATCACCAGTGACGCTGTCGACCTCCTATTGACAATAATCACCTTCAATCATTACATTAAGCCAAAAGTCAACCACCACTCTCGACAATTACCTCTAACCATATTTTGCTAATTTTCTTTTTGATCCTAGTAAAATTGATATACGCACTATATTTTTTGACTTATTTTTTAAATTACTTTTTCATGATCCATACCATTATTGATTTCCAAATTAAATTGATATACACAATGTACTTAAATTTTTTAAGATCAATACTGGGTTAGGTGAACAATGCTGCATCAACTCTACTAAAAAAAACTACAGAAATCACCGCAGAAGATTTTTCAAAGATAATGAGAACCGATGTTGAGTCCCCTTACCATCTCTGCCAACTTGCTCATCCCCTCTTGAAAGCATCTGGATACGGAAGTATCGTCTTCATCTCCTCTGTCGCCGGCGTTACTGCTCTGCCTGCAGTTTCAGTTTATGCCGCAGCTAAAGGTACGTGTGATAATTGAGCAACACTAGAGTCCCTTAAAATATTAATTTTAAATTTGCCCACATTTATATGGCAGAGTTGGGTCTTATTTGGCTGAATTTTAAACAAATCAACAACTAATGTGCAACAATCCACATCACTAAGGCTTGTTTGGCATATTTGAAAAAAGTCAAAAAGTCACTATCCTATTTAAGTCACATCATCTTATTTAAGTCACATCACCTCTCTAACACATCACTTCAAACCTAACTCATGTTTCATAAAAAGTCAAAAAGCACACTTATTTATATCATCCCAAACAACCCCTAAGTGTCAATTTAGGTGTGATAATTTAGAGGTCTTATTCATTTTTTTACCAAAATCATTAAATCATATTTTTTATATTTTGTGAGTATCACACCTCGAGATTTCAATAATTCAATGATCATGAGTGTTTTTGAAAATGAGAGTAAAGAATTTTGAAAATAGAGGATCCCATATACACGGGTACTCCATGTCTTTTATGTTTAACATTTTTGGTGATGATTAGGCAGGAAATTTGAAGGTAATTATTGCACATAAAAGCTTTCCATTGTTTGGTTTTTAGGTGCAATCAATCAGCTAACAAGGAACTTGGCTTGTGAATGGGCAAAGGACAACATTCGCACCAACACTGTAGCCCCATGGGCTATGAAGACCACAATTATGAAACCAGTTAAGTACTACTCTGTTCTTACCCCAACTCGGAGATTTTTTTCGCCAACTTCCTTTTTTTATAATAAATACTACGATCATTTTGTGCTGAATCCCCCCCCCCCCCCCCAAATAGCAATCAAGGAACTTGAAAAAAAAAGTCTACTAAGAAGTTAGTAAAATAAAGTAAAAAATAAAATTCGTGAATGAGATTCATTCTAGGTGTAACCCAAATTTAAATTAATTTTTCAATGTCTACTTTTTAGGCTCCCTAGCCCCCCCCCCATAGCAATGTCAAGGAACTTGAAAAAAAAAGTCTACTAAGAAGTTAGTAAAAGAAAGTAAAGTTCGTGAATGAGATTCATTCTAGGTGTAACCCAAATTTAGATTAATTTTTCAATGTCTACTTTTTAGGCTCCCTAGCTTTTTCCTTTATTTTTTGAGTAACTGTTTGGACTACTTTCTTAAGTTGCTTAATAGTTTATCAAAATAAAAAGAATGAGTATTTTCATATTTTTCATTGTTTTTATTTTCAAAAACACGAAAAATAAAAACACAACCAAAACATATAATTTTTGGGAGTAAATGTAAATAACTACTAATTACTTAAATTTTAATTATATTATCTCTAGGAGGAAGTTGAACAATCCATTTCTGATGCATATATGCAAGTGATGTTACGAACTCCTCTCCGTCCCATAGCAGAGCCTAATGAGATTTCATCGTTGGTAGCATTCCTTAGCCTTCCTGCTGCTTCGTACATCACCGGACAAGTCATTTGTGTTGATGGCGGATATACAGCAGGTGGCTCCTAGGAAACTGATATCTCGAAAAAAATATTTTAAGTGCACATAATTTGATCATAGAATTAGATATAATATAACTGTTTTGTATGGGGTGAGACTTATTCATTTGGTTGGGCTCACTCAATATAAAGAATTATGTCTGATTATGTGATCGAATTATGTGCACTTAAAATGATATCAATGTAAAAGAATATCTCCAATAATGTAAAATATTGTGTTATTTTACAAGTTGCTCCAAACTTCATGAATATTTTGTTAGTGGTGAAATTCCAAGGGAAAAAAAAAGTACATATTTATTTTATTTATTATACTTTTTGTGTAATTTTAGAACCAAAAAAATAAACGTTTATTTCTTTCATTTTTATACAAAAATAAAATTTGAAAATAGTTTGTCAATCTTTTCATGTTAGTTTTAATTTTAAAATTTTGAAAAGTTGAAAAAGTAGAAAATAAAAACGGTAGTAAATGCTTTTGAAATTTTACAATTTTCTATTAAAAAAATAAAAAAATAAAAAAATAAAAAAACTTCACACTCATCAGTGTCCATCACCTATTTCCAATACAACAACAAACTAATTTAAACTTCTTAAATCATGTGTAGTGTGTCCACTTGTTTCCATTACTTCCTCTACACATTTTGGGATTTTGTGTTTATAATAACTAGCCAATCACCCTGCTATGCACGGAATAATTATAGATATTTATATTTGTTTTAGATTTTTTTAATATATAAATTATGTTTTTTAAGATTTTTTATAAAAATAATTTAACAATCTTATCACTAACCATAATGTCTAAGAGAAGTTGAAAAATGTACTGCAATAACTATGCAAGGATTGTATCTATAATTATTTGTATGAGAGGATTTTAAATGCTAATTAAGAATTTTGATCAAATTAATAAATGCAGACATGTGGAAAGACATGTGGATTGAAAAAAGTTAATAAATGTTGATCAAGAGATTTTGACCAAATCAATAAATGCTAAGGTTTTTTTTTTTTTTAAATAAAAAAATCAAAAAATTTAGATTGGAATATTGGAGCTCCCACAAGGCTTGGGATTAGAAACCCCATTTTCCTTAATATAGAGATATAGATTATTAATTTTGCTAACACAATAATGTTGTGATTACTAAACTTCAACAATAAATTTTGAATGAAACTTCTACTATACATACTTCAAAAATGAAAAGTTATATATAAATTAACAATTTTTATAAATTTTCCTTACTAATTGATATGTCATGTAATAAAGAAGTTTGAAATCTAAAACGAAATCCACATCAATAAATTGACAAGATCACGTTAGTGAGAAAAAATTTATAAAAAGTATAGATGTAAATAATTAACTTTATGTGTAGATATAAATTTATTGTTAATAATTTTTTTTTATTATATATTTGTACCAAATTAACTCTAACTTAATTTATTCATACAAGACATAATTGTAATTAGCGATAAATCAATTGTTATCAAAATGTTAACTGTCAAAAGTTTAATATAAAATTGCATTGTATTATTTCTGGTGTTAAGTTTTGTACTTGAAAACTCGATGCTTACTGAAAATTTACACACAATATCATCGGAGTAGGACTAAGCTGGGATTTTTTTTATCACCCTAAGCTTCACAAGCAAACAAGGCTTTCTGTCTTTCCATTGGGTGTTTACTAGATTATTACACCAAAAAGAAAAAGACAAAAAAAATTAAAAATTCAAGATAATTTGTATTAATTTTAATATACTTTTCTTTTTGTAGATTTAAATTTTTTAAACTTTTTTTTATCATTTTTAAAATAATTTTTATAGAAATTTTAATATTAAATAATATTGCAAAGCACTCATTAGCATTTGAATTATATTTCTTATTGTGGAATACATTGCAAGTTTGGAATCCGGAAAAATTAATTTTTGTACAAATAATATATAGAAAAATAAGTACTTTTACCTGTAGTTTAATCATGTTCATAAATCTATTTGGTGTAACTTATTGTAAACAAAAATTTTATAATTAGATACATAAAACTAAAAGCATTTTATCCTCCAACTTTCATATAATTATTTTTTTAAATTTATTTAAATTATTTTTTTAATAAATTATAAAGAAAAACTGTACCAAAACAGTCTGGCACACTCGTAAAATTTACAAAAAAGAAAAAGAAAAAAAAAATTATAAGCAGTGCACCAAACAACCCAACATTGCACGAAGTCTAAATTAAAAACTAATTTCACTCTTTCTCTTTTTTTTTTTTTTTTTTTTTTCGGTTGTAAATTGTGCTAGTAGTCTCTGTATTTTAATTTTTGTATCATTTTATTCTTATAATTTTAATTGACTCAATTTTGACAATAAATTTATGAATTTATCTTAATTTAGTCCATTTGATTATAATGTTAGTATTTTTTTAATAGAAAACTAGCATATTAGCCGTGCTATGCACAGAATAAAATAATATATTATTTAATAAAAATATGGTAATTATATTTAATTTTTTTATATTTTGTAAAATAAAAATTAAATGGAAGCTAGCCAATCGGATTTTCTTAATTGTTTAAAATTAAGAAAATCAAAAAAACTAATATGAGATATTGATCATAGGGCTTCTCACTAAAAATGTAATTTTGCTTATATAAATGAAAATATAAGATTCACTTTAGGTAAGTGAAACAATTCACTTTTTCCTTACTTTATCAATATGAGATTATAAAATAAAAGTTAAGTGAAAGCTAGTCAATGAGAATTTTCTTAATTGTTTAAAAGTTAACAATTGTTTGGACAGGAAGTTAATTTCGAATCAAGCAATTTTAGCCGTTTAATTCTTAATTAGGTCAACTTTAATTTATTTCGATTCAAATAAATTTAATCAATATATTTTGATAAAACTGCTGAAATCACAGCTAAACCAGCGAATCAGTCAAACCAAAAACGGTTCTCTCTATCGTCTAGGTCAAAGGACCAACCAACTTATACAAAAATTAATTAATTAAAACTTTTAAATTTTATTTTAATTTTAAAATTTAAATTGTCTTTAACTGAAACATACATAACATTACAATATTAAATGGGAGCATAAGGTTTATAGAGTGAAACAACTCATTTTTTCCTCCTTTTCCTGATGTAGGATTGTAATAAAAGTTAACAGATGTTTGGACGGTAAGTTCATTTCTAATCAAGCAATTTCAGTCGTTCAATTTTTAATAAGGTCAATTTTAGTTTATTTCAAATCAAATAAATCTAAACAATATATTTTGATAAAACAACTAAAACCGTAGTTAAACCAGTGAATCAGTCAAACCGAAAACGACTTAGCCTAATCAGCTAAGTCAAAAGGTCAACCAATTTACAACAAAATTAATTAATTTAAACCTTTAAATTTTATTTTAAAATTTAAACCATTTTGAACTGAAACTATAATATTAAATGAGAATATAAGATTCACTTTATATAAGTGAAACAACTCACTTTTTCTTTCTTTTTTCGATGTGAGATTATAATTATTTTAAAGTTAAATATTATGAGACTTTCAAAATCTCATACAAAATCATTTTTAAAATCAAAATGTCTATGTAGAATTGTAAAATAAAAGTTAAATGGAAGCTAATCAAGAGAGATTTTCTTAATTGTTTAAAATTAAGAAAATCAAAAAAAAAAATGGTATTGATTATAAGGTTTCTCACTAAAAATTTTCTTTTACTTATATAAGTAGGAGCATAAGATTCACTTTATATAAGTGAAACAATTAACTTTTTTCTTCTTTTTCCGATGTGGGATTGTAAAATAAAAGTTAAATGGAAGCTAACAAATGGGGATTTTTTTAATTGTTTAAAATTAAGAAATTTCAATAATTTATATAAATTGGATTATAAGATTCATTTTATGTAAATAAAACAATTCACTTTTTCTTCTTTTTTTTTCCTATTTGGGATTGTAAAATAAAAGGTAATGAACGCTAACCAATAAAAATTTTCTTAATTGTTTAAAATTAAGAAAATTCAATAATTTTAAAATGAGAGTTTGGAGTTTCTATGAGGCTTCTCCCTTAAAACACCCTTTATAAGATTCATTTTATATAAATGAGACAACTCACTTTTTCTTTCTTTTCTCAATGTGGGATTATAACACTTTATATAAGTGAAACAACTCATTTTTTCTTTCTTTTCTCGATGTGAGATTCCAATTATTTTAAAGTTAAATATTATGAGAGTTTCAAAATCTCGTACAAAATTATTTTTAAAATCAAGACGTCTATGTGGGATTGTAAAATAAAAATTAAATGGAAGCTAACCAATAGAGATTTTCTTAATTGTTTAAAATTAAGAAAATCAAAAAAATGAGTATGAGATATTGATCATAGGGTTTCTCACTAAAAATCTCATTTACTTATATAAATGGGAGCATAAGATTCACTTTATGTAAGTGAAACAATTCACTTTCTCTTTGTTTTTCCGATATGGGATTGTAAAATAAAAGGTAAATGGAAGCTAGCCAACAAGAATTTTCTTAATTATTTAAAATTAAGAAAATTCAATAATTTTAGAATAAGAGTTTGGAACTCTTAGAAAGTTTCTCCTTCTTCTTCTCTCGATGTGAGATTATAAAATAAATCATAAACTAATTAGAGTTTTATTTTTATATAGTTAAATGGAAGTTAGCTAACAAATTTTTTTTTAATTATTTAAAATTAATAAAATCAGTATGAGAAATCGTAATTAAACCTGCGAATCGGTCCAATCCAAAATGGTTCAGCTTAATCGGTTAGGTCAAATGACTAACCAACTTATACAAAAATTAATTAATTAAAACTTTTAAATATTTTTTTAATTTTAAAATTTAAACTATTTTGAATTGAAGTATACATAATACTACCCTATTAAGATTCACTTTATATAAGTGAAACAACTCACTTTTTTTTTTCTCGATGTGGGATTATAAAATAAAAGTTAATAATTATTTGAACTGAAAGTTTATTTATAATCAAGCAATCTCAGTCTTTCAATCTTTAATCAGATCAATCTTTAGTTTATTTTGAATCAAACAAATCTAATCAATATATTTTAATAAAACAGTTAAAACAACGGTTAAACCAACAAATCAATCAAATCAAAAATGATTTAGCCTAATTGGCTAGGTCATAATTAATTAATTAACACTTTTAAAATTTAAATTATATTGAATTGAAATATGCACACCACTACAATATTAAATGGGATGGGAATATGAGATTCACTTTATATGAGTAAAATAACTCATTTTTTCCCTTCTTTTCCCGATGTGCGATTATCAAATAAAAACTAACTAATGGAGATTTTCTTAATTGTTTAAAATTAAGAAAATCAAAAAAATTAGTATAAGATATTGAAACTCTCACAAAGCTTCTCACTAAATGGGATGAGAGTATAAAATTTCCTTTATAATAGTAAAACAACTCAATTTTTTTTCCTTCTTTTCCCGATGTGGGGTTATCAAATAAAAGTGTCACGACCCAAACCTGCTCCTATAGGTTTAGCATCGTAACTGGCCAGCAATCCTTGGATTACCAAAGGCCTCTTGGCATAATAGTATATAACAGGGGCTGCAGAAGCAAATAATTAAGACATACATTATCCATAGAGCTGTGCAAACATACATAGAACAGTTAACTTAAAACTTTTATACCTGTGATATAAACTTTACACATCACTTCCCAACATACATTGTCAAACATCTTGACCAAACACAACACAGTATAAACACAGCTTATCGTGATGACAAAAACAGCCATGAAACTTGACTTCAATCAGAACCTCCTCGGGAGGCACAATGGTTGGCTGACAAAACTGAAACTTAGGCAATCAATTCTGGGCCTGGTCGCGAACTTGCTCACCTACATACATAATATAAACAGTGAGCGACAGCCTAGTGAATAATAACAAAGTAAAGACTTTAATGAATGATGTCCATAACTTGTCTCATAACAATGTAGGATCATAAACATATAGTGAAATAGAATCATAGTCTTGTCCTTATTCAATCATGTGTGGTACATCCATTAACTTAAACATGTCTCTTTGGTTAAGCATATCAAGTTCCATAAAGGAACCTCCGGTACCGGGTAACATATCTCATACGTGGGCCACGGTATTGTTTCCCCCGAGCAAGGGCCTGGGCCACGATATTATTTCCCCCGAGCGAGGGCCTGGACCACGGTATTAACCCCTGGGCTAGGGCCTCATGACTATAAGCCATAGTATTATGTTCCTTGGGCGAGGGCCTCTGCTAAGGATACCACAATTACGTTTCAAGGAAAATTGGACAATCATTCATTCATACAAAACATAGCATTTAAGAAACTTATCATCTCATATCATCAGAAAATAATTAAAGCTAAACATAACTTTACAGAGTTATTACGCACAGGTATTTGAAAGCTCCAATTAGATGACAAAGTGGGCAATTCACTTATCTCGAGGCGCGTGACATACATAACTTGATAGATACATACGTTGAATTCCCACACTCGGACTGAACATAACTTAATTCATTGCTCTTAGTGTGTTTCTAGCGTTTAACCTCATTATGGAGAGTCTTAATCATGGCCTAGAAATGCCTAGGATGGAATGAAGATGCAAAAATGTATTTGAAACACTTAGCCAAAATTTACTGAAACAGGGGTCTCGCTCGAGCGTAGCTTTCTTCGCTCGAGCGGACATGTCAAATGTGTGTGGTCGCTCAAGCATAGACTCATTCACTCGAGCGATCTGCAAAAATGTAAAAAGTACTGGTTGTTGAAAATCTCCGCTCGATGCTCGCTCGAGCGTGAGACATAGCTCCTCGCTCGAGCGTAAGTCTCGTCGCTTGAGCGTGCGTTTGCACACGCAGAAACCTGAGAGCTTGCAATATACGCTTGAGCCAGCGTTCTGTCACTCGAGCAAAAGTCTGAAAACAAAGGTGGTCGCTCGAGCGTGGAATCCTTCGCTCGAGCGAGGAAGCCAAATTCTGGGTTTTGCAGATTTGCTCCCAAGCTTCAAACCATGCATCAATCATGCCAAAACCCATCCTTTTGGGCTAGATTTCTGGAAAACATTTAGAAACTCATAACACAACATGTTTTAAAGATCATTTCATAAAATTCAAGCCCAAAAATGTGCCAATTGAACCAAATTTCAATTAAAACTTTATGAACATTACAAGAACATGACATGCATGAGTTCTCATGAACTCCAAAACTCCAAAGCATGATCAAATGCAAGATTGAACTCAAAAACATGATGAATTCTAGAGTACAACCATAATATGGGCATGCATGTAAGAATTTCATGAAAACAACTTCAAAATTCCATGATATGGACATGCATGCATGAATTGATTCTCAATTCTACTCTTTAGGCTATTTCTTGACTTTAGTCTCCAATTTTTCCATGAATCATGCATGAAACAACTTAAATTCACAATTAAGAGGGTGAATTCTTACCTTAAGTCTTGAATTTTCAAGTGTAGAAGCCTAATCTTCCAAATCCTCTTCAATTACTTCTAAATTCAAGCAATTCTCTTGTTGAATTCACTTTTCTTCTAACTCTCTCTCTCTCTCTCTCTCTCTCTCTCTCTCTCTCTCTCACGGTTTGTGCAAGAAGATGGAGGCTAATGGTGTCAAACATATATGAAATAGGAACAAAACAATGATCTAGAGGGAGCCCACTCAATGGCAAAAGTGTAAATAACCTAGATTCAATTAATTTAATATTATTTATTCTAATTTAATCATTCCAAATTGAATTTTAATTAAACCTACCATAAAATTCTATAATTCCTAATTAGCATAAAAGTAAAGTCAATTTCTAAATCAGTAGCCGATAAGGCTTTCAATTCGCAAATTAAAAATCAAAACACGAACAGATCTTCCTATATCGAACAGATAAGAACGCAATTAAAATAACATACTCATGTAATCAATTTAGGATTTCATCTTAATCAATTACTTATCATGCTTAATCATGAATTAACGCTAATCAGAGGCGGGGGTTGTCACAAAAAGTTAGCCAATGAAAATTTTCTTAATTATTTAAAATTAAGAAAATCAAGAATTGGAACTCTCAGAAGGCTCCTCACTAAATGGGATGAGAGTATAAGATTCCCTTTATATGAGTAAAACAACTCTTTTTTTTTTTTTTACCGATGTGTGATTATCAAATAAAAGCTAGCCAATGGAGATTTTCTTAATTATTTAAAATTAAGAAAATCAATAAAATTAATATGAGATATTGAAACTCTCTACTCACTAAAAACACCATTTTCCTTATATGATATATAAATACACAAATAAGTGACATGTATTATACTTTTAGAAACAAAATTATAAACTTGCTAAACTCAGTGAGTTTAACATTAACTAATTCAGCGACCATTTGAAAAACACTAAGAACGTTATCAATTAGATCAAATTGACAAGAAATTTAAAAATAATAATTAAAATTGAGTCAATTGAAAGTGTAGTGATAAAAATGATACAGATGGCAAAATACAGGAATTACAGGTATTTTTTTAAAAATAAAATTTAGGATAAATTACATTAATAGTCCCTGTATCTTATCCCTTGTGTCATTTTGATCCTTATATTTTTAATTTGCTCGATTTTGACTCTCAATTTTTAATTTTGTATCATTTTAGCCCAATTGGTAGCACCGGTTAAAATTGTTAACGGAAAACAAACACATGAGGTGCACATGACCCTTTTTTAAGAGCAATATGGACATTTTACTACCCTTTTCTTGTTTCACCATCTTCTTTCTCTTGGACTTTGTGCAACACAATCACCTACCACCGTTGCCTTCCTCCCCCACCAAAATCATCCATAGCCAATCCCAACATCAGTACCATCCACCTTCACTACACCAAACCTAGTACCATCTGCCACCCAGACTACCAATTTGTTGAATAGCTTGTCCTCGTTCGGCTCCTAATTTTTTCTCTATCTCCTTAGTCCACCCGTTTGACCAGAGGAAGACAGAGATAAGGAAGAGGCACATGAGGGTTGTCGTCACTGCTACTGCTGATAAGGAAAAAAGCAAAGAGCTTGCTGGGAGTGGAGGAAGGTGCATAGATCTAGCAACAAACAAACCCACACCGTGTGAGCAACGAAGTCGGATCGAACATGTGGGGTCCTCCTCTTTTGATTGTCGTTGTGTCATGCCCATGCCTTCCTCACCTCTCCATGAATTTTTAGCCATTGATGGCAGTGGCCACTTCTTCAATGTCATCTCTTCATCTCCCATCCACATTTCCTATTCTTTCCTTCATCCATTCTTCTACCTTTTTTGTCTCATTCTTTTTCCCATTTTGTTTACTCTTTTCTGTTTTTGGATTTTTTCGATTTGGATCTAGTAATAGCAGATGGTGATTGAGTTATGGTGGGGAGACATAGAATGAAGGACTCGTGGAAACAGAGCTTGGTTGAAGAGGAGGCTTCGAGGCTTTTAGAAGTTATGTTTGATGGGCCAGCCAAGCACTAGATTGATGCTATCTCCATTGCAAATGGCCGACTTGGTGTTATCTCCATTGCAAGAAGAACGTGCACAGATCTAGCAACGGAGAAACACACACCGTGTGAGCTTAGTTGAAGAGGAGGCTTCGAGGCTTCTGGAAGTTAGGTTTGGTGGGCTAGCCAAGCACTGGATTGATGCTATCCCCATTGGACAATGGCCGACTTGGTGCTATCCCCATTAGAAGAAGAAGGTGCACAAATCTAGCAACGGAAAAACACACATCGTGTGAACTCTGTAGATTGTGATTGTGATCGTCCAAGGACGGCAAATAAAGAAACATAGAAATCAACGATGTCGAACTACATAACCCTTATCTTTGTTCTTTTTATTTTGATTTTCACTTTGATTTTGATTTGTAATTGGTGGTGCTGTTTGGTGGTGGATGGTGGTAGTGATGTTTAGCAGTGGCGATGATGGAGTGGGTTGACAATAGATGGTGGAGAAGAAGGGGCATAGGTGGTGAGTGTTGCAGAGATGAAATGGAAAAGGGTTAGGATTGAAATGTCTATTTTGCCCTTGAAAATTGACCACATGTTATGCACATGGACTAAAATGAAACGAAATTAAAAATTAAGGGTCAAAATCGAGCAAATTGAAAATACAGGGACCAAAATGACACAAGAGGTAAAATACAGGGACTATTAGTGTAATTTGCCCTAACATTTAAGTACGTGAAATCACAATGTGCCATGGAAGTGTTTGCACGAAAGTGATAATTTTTCTAATTTGAGATGTGTTAGGTTTTTATTCTTGGCAATCCCGTTTGACAAAACTCTTTTGAGTTGTAATTTTATTCGCATTTTTTATTTCAGTGAGGCTATGAGTTTATTAGATGCGAATCCAACCCGAATCGAGCTTTGCGGAGAAGTTTGTGATGTTAATGCTTTCAAGATTGCCACTTCGCTGATTATTACGGGGGTCGAGCTGCCCGGTCAGCTCGCGGCCGAAGCAAAATTCAAAATTGCATTCCAAATTGCATATCAGCCGTTGCTCGCTCGATCCAAGGAGTTCTCGCTCGAGCTAAGACTTTCTCGCTCGAGCCAAGGAATGCTCGCTCGAGCCAAGGATTGCGTCCATACAAAAACCTGAAGAAGTGTATTCCTCGCTCGAGCCAAGGATCCGTCGCTCGAGCCAAGGCACTAGTAGAAATCATGAAAATTACTCTCCTCGCTCGAGCCAAGAAATCTTCGCTCGAGCGAGCCTCAGAATCCGGATTTCTCAAGGAGTTTGTTTTCTTCCCAATCTGGATTACTTTTGGTTCTCTATAAATACTTGGTTTTCTCCCAAAACTAAGGAATTGATTGAAGTCCTTCAGATCTTCTTTTTGGTTCTTAAAGGTTTATATCTGGGGATATTGTTATTTTTTCTTTGATGTTTTATTGAGTATTCAACTCATGGTTTAAAGAGAGTACATCAAAGGTTTGTTTGTTATACACAAAAGAGAGAGTTGTTCTTCAGTTGTGAATTCTGAAGAATTCGAGCCTGAAGCTTTGGTGGAATCCGGAGTGGCTCATCAGAAAGACAATTCCATGCTGAAGATGGGGTTGGAAGAGGCACATAGAGGTTGGTTCAATTAGGCGTTGTGAATTCGCTAGATAATTGAGAGTACCTGTGTAATTCCTTTAAATCTTCTTAGTGGATTGTTCTTGTGGCAGTTGGCCGTGGTTTTTTTATCACAATTGGAAGGTGTCCAATTGTGGTTTTTCCACGTAAAATCTTTGTGTCTCTTTCTCTTGATTGTTTGATTGGGATTGTTATATTTTGCTTAAAATTGGTACATAATCACAAATCAACATCTAGGGTTTCTAGATTTTTCAAGATGCTATGACCACCAATTATCAGGACCACATATATTATTAAGGGACTGGCTCAACCCAACCAACCAAGCAAGACGATAAGATGTGCTGGTATTTTTTCATAATAATATAAGAAAAATATATAAAATAAAATAAATAGAAATGATAAAACAATTTTTTTTTATTAAAGAATAAAATACAGAATATAAACTACACAACTAAAAATATATGAATAAACTAGATTACATCACAGAACATACTACAAGATGCATTTCCACGAACATATAAAATAATATGCAAGAAATAGTTCAAAGCTAAAAGTTTGAAGAACAAAATATAAGAGATACGAACCGAAACCTGTATGATATCACAGTTTCCTTAAAACAGATTCACCGCCTCCTGATGGGTGCTAGAGGTACACTGGTGTCTGCCTCCTAGGATACGACGGTTGAAATCTGCTAATGTAGAAGCACCTTTTGAATAGCTTCTGTGAATTGACAATGGATGCACTCTCTCTAACAAAACCCAAATAAGGGGCTAGCAAAAGAAGATAGGAAAAAATTTTCTTTGGTGGGAAAAAAAAAAAAAATCTCTAACCTTTTATCTCAAAACACCATCTCTATTTTCCATCAAAAATCTCTCCAAAATTATCACATTAAGTTAGAGAGGGAAGGCCTCTATTTATACTAGTAGGGGAGAAACTTAGCCATAAAGACTAACATCAATAAGGTTATCAAATGCTATTAACCAAAGCCATCAACTCTAGCCACTAGGACTAGAGTTACAAAAGTTGAAAACCTATGGCTACTAATATGGTCATCAACTCCATCATCAAAACATGAGAGTTACAAATGTCTAAACCTCCCATGTACTTAATATATACAAATAAATATCTATATAATGATGTTTAAATAAACCAACTAAATGGGTTACAAAATGGATACTAATGTTGGGTCACAACTCGATCCAAGCCCAATTCTCAAACACATGTACATGCTAAGCTTAACACAACATAACTTAGCCCAAGCTTAAGATTAAGTCGAAATCCAAGTCCAAGACCAAACCTAGTACATGCAAAAGCACAAGCACAAGCACAAGCCTAGGCCCAATCCAAACCAAGATTAAGTCCAAATCTAAGCCCAACTTTATTGATGCCCACTTTATGAGATAATTCTCATTCACAACTTAATGGTTTCAGCTCATTATTTCTGTATTGCAACCTTCTCACTTAAGAGAATACAAAACCACTCAGACCCACCTCAACCAGCAGTTATGTCCTACTTTAATTTCAAATTAAAGTTACTGAAAAACCATTATTTTCCAACAAGACGATCTTTCCTGTCCTGTCCTTTTCAGTTCTCGTGAACACCATGTCAGCTATCTTTGTTCCGATTTTAAATATAGAACTGGCCTTGCCCATCATGGTTTCTTATTGTTGTTATACATACATATCAGTAACTTTAACTTCAGTAACAGGAAGGAAGAGAGACAAACATGGCTTAACCGGAGATCACCTCCGGTGGCAGCGATGGTGGTGATGGAGAGAAGAGGTGGTCTGTCAAGTGAATGATTGCCCTAGTGACCGATGGCACTCGAGGCATAGGGTTGGTAATCCCATTCCATGTTTAACCTTATTCAAATTTCTTCTGTTTTAATTTGTTACTAAATTTTTAACCTTATTCAAATTTCTTTTGTTTTAATTTGTAATTCCAACTAGTTAGGGTGCATACCATATGCATTTTGTTATAAATTAATATAAGTTCATCACAAAATATTATTGTATCAACCAAAAATTATATAAACTCGCTATAAATTAGTGTAACAAAATGTCTAAAAATTTGTAGTTCATGTTACAAAAGTTTATGGCTTGGTTATATTATTTTTTGTTATGTCAATTTGTGACGATGATACGTATTTCATGATTGACATTACAAAATTTTGTGATAAAAGTATGTCAATTTATGGTATATACCCCTAAAAGGGTGCACTAGGGATGGGCATTCATCGGGCTGAGCAAATACTATATAATAAGAGATTTTGTATTTGTCTAAACCCAACCTAGCTATAATATTGGACTTTTATATCTACCCAAGCCCGTCCAAAAAAATAATTATAATCTCAAACCCACTTATCGAACTATATGTTAAACAAAAATTTAAACATTCCACAATTAAATTCAATCACACATTATATTTCTTAAATAAATAAACTAACATCATTATAGATTGAAGGATTTTGTGTATAAATTGAAATATTTCTTAAATAAATTTAATCTCACGTCACTATAAATATGAGTTTTAATAAAATCAATAAAGATTTGTGGATTATTCAGAGATGAAGTTGGAGCATGAGTGAGTGGATATTATGAAAGATTCTAGGATAGAACAAGCCATTAAAATGAGTTGTAAATATACAAAGGTTTAACTATGCTACTACAAAAGAGTTTGAACAAAGTAATCATTGAGACTGATGCTGTGCAAGTTGTGAAGCTTTTAGCAGAGGAGACAGAGACAAACTCAGTATACAGAGGCCTAATAGAAGATGTCAAGATCATTATGCGAAGATGTGAATGCATTGTGCAACATGTTTTGAAGAAAGGAAACCTTTGTGTACATGCACTGGCAAAGCTTAAAGTTGAACAACTGGAGGACATCCTGGTGGTTAATGAACCATTAGCTGAAATTAGTTAAGAGTCTGCTTGTCGCAGACATCATAAGTAGATCTAGGGAAAGGGCTTAGGCCTCTATTGTTTGTTGAATTTTCGATGTACCTAAAAAACAAACAACCAAGATAAAGTTTATATCCTAACAACAAATATATATTTTAATATATTATAATTAATTTAATAGCGGGTCGGGCTTGGTTGAAAGTATAAATTTCAATCCTAACCCATTAATATATCAGCCTAAAAATGTTGGCCCAACCTAACCCTATAAATTAAAACAACATTTATGAATCCTAGAAAATAGAGCCATGCTGAGCGGGCTAAATGGGCCAATAGGCCGATGCCTACTCCTAGAGTACACACTATATGGTTTTCCTTTTTGGGGATCAAAGTCTTCATGTGATCTATTTTTCTTGTTTTATTCATCTTTCTATTGTCATCCAAATTGCTCAAATATGTGCCAATCAGATGACGGTCCGAATGACGCCTGGACAACTGGCTTCACCCTCGTCTACCGCGATTGTCACCCTATCATCTAGACGACCGACTGAACGACCGAAATGAACAAATTCAAGCAATTCGGGCGACACCAAACTTGATAGATATAGCATTGCTCTATTTGTTTAATTCCATTGGAAATGAAATTGAATTAGCCCTACTAAAAGTGGATCTTATGATACACATACCTCTAAGGGTGGGTACCATATGCACCCTATATCATAAATGATATAATTTTATCACAAAATTTCATAATATCAACTATAAAATACATAATATCGTCACAAATTAAAATAACAAAAAGTCTAAAATTTTGTAATTCATGTAACAGAAGTTTGTGATTTTGTTACGATATTTTTTGTTACGTAAATTTGTGACAAAATTATGTATTTTGTAATTAATGTTACGAAATTTTATGTTACCCTGCTTTATAACAAAGTATATATGGTACACACCTTTGGGGCAGAGTCCAGATCCTCTCCAACTCTCCCTCCGGTCAAGAAACAGGATTCGGCCACGTTACCCATAACAAAACCTACGACTTAGATTAACTAAAAAAAAAAAGAAAAAAGAAGTTGAATTTCATTCAACACACATCTGACACTCTGTGTCCCACGTCAAGTCCACCACTCACACGCACTCACACACACACACTCTCTCTCTCTCTCTCTCTCTCTCTCTCTCTCTCTCTCCTAATAAAAAATTTAAAAAAAACTATTTTTATCTTTTTAATTTTATTTTCATAATATATATAATTTTTAATATAAAAATTTAATTTAATAAAATTAATATCATTAAAATATACCTTTAAAATAAGACTAGTATTAAATGTATTTAATAAAAATTAAAATAAATAAAAAGTAATTACTATGTTTAGTTATGTTTTGAAATTATTATTTTTTAAATATAAAAATTAATTTGATGAAATAAACACATAAAAATCATATATTTTTGAAATTCTGAAATAATCTTCATTCCAAAAAAAATCATATGAAAATAAAAAATGTACTGTATTTGATTTGCACCTATGCACAGATTGGATTTGTGTGTGTGTGTTTTTTTTAAATGCAAAGATTGGATTTGTGTGTTTTTTATTTCCTTTGAAAAAATTATTTTCATATGATTTTTTTTGGAATGAAGATTATTTTTGAGAATTTCAAAAATATATGATTTCTGTGAGTTTATTTCATCAAATTAATTTTTATATTTAAAAAATAATAATTTCAAAACATAACTAAACATAGTAATTACTTTTTATTTATTTTAATTTTTTATTAAATATATTTAATATTAGTCTCATTTTAAAGGTATGTTTTTAATGATATTAATTTTATAAAATTAAAATTTTATATTAAAAATTATATATATTATGAAAATAAAACTAAAAAGATTAAAATAGTTTTTTAATTTTTTATTAGAAGAGAGAGAAAGAAAAAGAGAGAGAGAGAGAGAGAGAGAGTGAGTGAGTGCTAGACTTGAGTTCGGATCCTCGGCCGCCCTATCCAGCGGCCCTTTGCGACGTCGTTTTGGGGCCAATTTTCCAAAAAAAAAAAAAAAACAGAACGAGGGTCTGCTACTGCTGGGTTCATCCATATATATATATATATATATATCTTTATATCTATAGATGAAGAAAAAGAAGAAGAAGAGAAGAAGAGGAAGAAGGAGCTGCTGGGTTCTGCTGGGTTCATCATCAAAAAAAAAAAAAAAAAAATTGATCAAAATCTGGATTTGTTTGTGTATGTGATTACCTAGCTGGATTTGATTGTTGATGAAGATGATGAAGCTGATGATGATGTTGAAGATGATGATGATGTTCAAAAAAAAATTTGATCCCCGATGGCCTCTGCTTTCTCTACCTTTTTTTTTTTTTTTTTTTTTCTAGTTGATTTGGATCTGGATCTAAAGGGGGAAAAAAAAATTGATTCCTGTGTTGAAGACCTCTGTGTTTTTTTTTTTGACCACCGATCTGTTTTTTTATGCATTCAAAAATTGATTTGGTCACCGATCTGTTTTTTTTTTTTTGATCTGAAAATGATGAAGACCTCTGTGTTGTTGTTGATGAAGGTGTATTTTTGATGATGAAGATGAACTGAATGTTGGTAGATGATGAAGACCTCGGGTGTGTTTGGATCATTCTTCAAGAACTGAATGCTTCCCCAAATTTTCCAAGAATGCTTCCCAGATTTGGATCATTCTTCATTTTGGGGCGCTACTGGAAAGGGCCGCTGGGTAGGGCAGCTGAGGATCCGGACTCGCTGGACTTGACGTGGATAGAGAGTGTCAAATCACAAGTTGAATGAAATTTAAACGTTTTTTTTTTTTGGATTAATCTGGGCTATAGGTTTTGTTCTTAGGTGACATAGCCAAATCTTGTCCATCGACTGGAGAGAGTTATAGTGATTCCGGGTTTACCCTTGTTGTACAGTGATCCGGACACGTGTCCATTGATGTTGGTAGATGATCATTATCTTGTTTACATCCTTTCCTACTTTGTATTTGAGTTATAGGATGTGTTGGCCAGGTTTGTTACAGATTGGTTGTGTTTGGGAGCCAAGTGTTGCTGCCCAGATTTTTGGACCTTCGCTCGAGCGAGAAGTCGGTCGCTCGAGCGAGAGTTGAGTTTTGTGTCTGGTGGCTCGAGCCAGGTATTCTTCGCTCGAGCGTACGTCTGCGTCTCAGTTGGACCTGAGAGTTGTAGTTTTTGGCTCGAGCGAGCTTTACTTCGCTCGAGCGAGATCAGTGTTTTAGATCCTTCGCTCGAGCCAGGGTTTCTTCGCTCGAGCGAACGACTGCGTTTGGTGCTGGACCTGAACACTGTGATTTTTGGCTCGAGCGAGCTTTCCTTCGCTCGAGCGATCTGGTTGTTCTTCGCTCGAGCGAGCTTTCCGTCGCTCGAGCGTGCATTTAGTTTTTGGCTCGAACGAGACCTTATTGGCTCGAGCGATGGTTTTCTGTGTCTGGTCGCTCGAGCGACGAAGTCTTCGCTCGAGCGAGCCTGTTTATATCAGTTGGCAGCAGCCGAGTTGAACATCACTTTTTCAAAACTTTTTCATCTTCAAACCCTAAATCTGAGACCCTCTCTCTCTAAACTTACTCTCTCTCTAAGATTTGATCTCCCTAGAGTGTGAATCTACCCTAGGGCCTTTGTTAAAAAGATAGAGGGTGACTTGGGCTTTGTTTTAATCTGAAAATCTTTGGATTTGGAGCACGTTGGTCGTTGGGTCTTCATCTCCTTTTGAGCTCAAACTTCGAGGTAGGGATACCCTACTCCACTTTATGAGCTTTGTCTTTAAATTTTAGCATTTTGATATATTGGGAGTTGTTGTGTAATTTTGGAAAAACTTTGGGCCTTTGTGTAAATTTACAAAGGTTGGGGCTTCAATTATAATAAACCTAGATGCATGTTTGGCATAGAGAAATGGAACCTAAGGGTTGTAATGTTAATTATGGAAAATGTCCTAATTACATTGGTGAATTAATTTGTATAATTCAGTGTGAGAAATGAGGTATTGATGTGGAAATGTTGAATATATATGTCTTGATTGTTGTAGACAATGCATGATGATTAGGCAAACTAAAACTAATCATTGAAATATGTCATTGAGTATGACGGTTAAAAGAATACATTAACTTTATGTATTGATTGGGATGTGTATAATTATTGTTTATATGCATTGTGTTGTGTTGGAGAAGATAAGGGATGTACTCCACGGTTTAGGGGATGATAGGGGATGGACCTCTAAACCGGATATTGTTTGGGAGGAGATAGGGGATGGACTCCATAGCTAGAGCTCTTATGCTTATCTAGTGATGTGGTGACACAGCTCATATGCTTGTCTTTGGAAGTGTGATAGTGCTCTTATGCATATCTGTTTATGTGTTAAGATAGCTAGTACGCTTATCTAATATGAAATGGAAAAAAAGATGTAATATGAGTTACCGTCTCATCTAAGTTGTTTGGCCAGGTTCTGAGCCATGGTTATTGTACGGGAAAGAAATACACCTTCTCGTATAATCCTGTTGACCAAGTCTGTGCTCCTCCGTACGACGTCGTTTAACTACCTGAAAATACACACGTGAGCTAGCCGGCGGGTGTGTGCCGGAAACCTCTCCGATGCCTAAGTCAGTAATCTTGACAAATAGACCAAAGCTCTGTGTATACGGAAAGCAAAGTTGTGTTACCTCTCCAAAGGTGATATGGGTGAGCTTTTATAGGTTTCGTGTGGCACAATCCTAGTAGGACTCTTACTCCTCCATGTAGAGTCCTCCTAGGATTCATACTCCTAGAAGATAGCGCTTATCCTCCAACACCCCCCTCACTGCTTAAACCAAGTGAGATGGTTTTACCCTGGCCGAACTACCTTACGACCGAAGTAACATTTGCCATGTTAGACTTACCGGAGTGACCACCCTATACGCCAGTTCGGCTCTGCCTTACTGTCTCCTACCTCGGCTCCCCATACTACGACCGAGCTATCCATAGAAGATACTTGCCGAACTAACTCAGGACAGTCAAGAAGATAGCTTCTCTTACTTCGGCTAGAAGACCCAACCGGGCTAGTCGAAGCACACTTCTGACCGAGATAACAAACTTCCGTGACCGAACTAATTACCTCAGCCTCGTGGACCGGACTGGTTTCAGGGCCCATCAACTCAACCTCTCCTACTACGGCCCACAATAGCCCATATACCTAGTTCGGCCCAATTTACCTGTATAAATCACCCTCACAATTGCCCCTTAATTCCATCTGCGCAGCATGATAGGGATTACCTGTCTATAAACCGAGCTAAAGTGCTAGCTTATCCAGCCGAGCTACAATCCTTTAGCTATTCCGGTCGAGCCGTAAACCTTTTAGCTTCACCAGCCGAGCTAAAAACTATTTAGCTTATCCAGCCGAGCTGAACCCAAGCCAAGCTGTGCACGTCCGGTCAAAGACGTCTCTTCAATTTGCAGAAACTGAATTGTTCAGTATTCCAATGACACGTGTCACACTCTTATTGGTTATGCACAACTGTCACGCCTTTCTTCGTATTCCACATTTTTTGAACAGTTCCCGCATTTCTTTCTTCACAAAACAAAAACCCTTTCATTTTTGCCCCTATTACGCTTTTCCTTCTCTCTTTCTTGCAAATCTCTGAAAGTCCCATTGTTTTTCAACCTTGCATTTCTGAAGCTCGTGTCTCGCTGCCGTTTGCTTCCACTTCGTTTCTCTTCCTCTCTACCAGGTAAGCATCAGAAATCTGTTTTCTCTTCTCTTGTGTTTGTTCAATCCGTTTGTAGTGTGTTTTTGCAAAACACTTCTTGTCATTATTTCTGTACTTTTTCCTGGAAAGAACTTGCCTGTAGAACGCTAGAACTTCATGAATCTTCAAGTAATAGCTAGTGGAAGTTATTTGATCCAAAAAACCCGTCCAACCGAACTAGAAATCTGTTTTTGCTATATAAAGATATAGGAAAACTGGAACCGAACTAGCACTTGTGCACATCACAGTAGTTTCAATAGGCCACCAACTGATTCACATTAGCCGAAATAAAAATGCACCGAACTAGAAAATTTTGGCCCTCGACCGAGCTAAGCCTCGGGGGCTAAGCCAGCTTTCTCAGTTCCTAAACCGAACTCAGAAAGCTGCCCCTTGATGCTTAACCGAAGTAACAAAAACCATAGGCAGAACCGAGATAACCAGACATCTTGCCAAACCGAGATAACAAGCACCTTGGTTACAACCGAGGCAGATCCTGTAGTACACTGCGTAGCCGAAGTAAGACTTGTCTTTTTTGCTTTGTTTTTTGTAGCACGGTCAACGATCTGTGCTTAACACCTTGTTTTTCCACTTTGCAGACTTAGGTTGCCAGGCACTTCCCTGCGCTCAGCCGAGCTACTGAGCACACTTTTTCGACCGAGATAATTTATTCTTAACTTATACAATAAATGGGGAAATATAGGTTCCTAGTAGAAACCCCAGGAGGCCTAGCCGAATTCAGAAAAGATTACAACATTCCAGCCGATGTAAACCTTACCCTGGCCGAACAAGATGTTGACCCATGGGGCAATGAAGGCTTTGTCCCTTTTACCCTTCAATCAATAATAGAAACCGGACTTAGATTCCCAGTCCAACCTCTAATGTGCGAATTCCTAAGGCAAACCAGACTGTGCCCAACCCAGCTATCCACCAATACATACCGCATAATAATGGGAATAGCCGCATTGAACCACCAAACCGGTCTCAACCTCGGTTTAGCCGAAATACTCCATCAATACTCCATAGGATCCAAAAATGATGGCTGGTGTTATTATTTAAGAATACGCCGTGGCCGCGAGAAAATAATAAAACACACACCGGACAAAGACTTGAACGACGATGATTTGTTTTGGGTCTCTGGGAATTTTGAGGACCACCAGGCCCAGATCCCAGGCCGAAGTATAAACTGGAACAAAGGAATTCCTGGTATACTTACTTCGGTTGTATTTCACACTTTTCCCTATTTCGGCTTTCTCCTCTGAACCGAACTAACAGTTTGTCTTCTCTTGCAGATAAAGCCCATCTCCTTTCAAATTACGGCTACCCCAACCTCGGTCTTCTGCGCACCGCATTACGAGTTAAGGAGAGAAGTTGGGCAAAACTTCTGAATTTCGAGCCGACCTACCGATACAGCGGTCGCCGAAAAGCTAGAGTGACCGACTTCCTCCTCGAAGACGCCCCAGAACCGGACCCGACCTTGCCCCAGATCCACCTTGTGCCCCTCACAGCCGAACAAGAAATGGCTAAAAGAAACAGACTGAAGGCCATGCTTACTGCAACGACTTTAACCGACGTGCGACCAACCGGCCAAGCCACTGAAACCGTGGTGGCCCTTCCATCCCAGCAGCCATCCACTTCTCGCCGAAACAAGCATGCCCGGACTAGCCAAACCGGGCCACAACTTGTTGATGAGGACGAGAGGATTCCACCACCTGTAGACACCCCATTTTTGACCGTCCTCAAGACTTGGACGTCACCGTTTGAACACTCGGTGATCATCCATGTTTGTGTTCGTTTGGAGTCCCCGGAGTTCTCGGCTACGCGCCTTGCCTCAGGATCTCCGAACTCGATTTTTTGTGTCTGGTTTTGCACCAAACACTTGTGTTTTGTCTTGGAGGGGCAGGGAATTCCTTGTGAGGCATCCCCACACACCACCGGCACTAGCTAGAGGCCACCGGCTGGTTTTTGTTGCGACCGGCAATATATATTGCCGGTCGGCACTGTTTGTTGCCGGTCGGCAGTCATTTTTGTCAAAATGACATTTTTGGCTAGCCGACTACTGTTCATCTGCTTTTTGAGATATTTTAAGCCAGCTGTCTTGCATTGGCTTCCCCTCCATACACGTGTATGGAGGGATGGACCTCTTGTTAGCTTACCTGACAAGCTTTACAAGTTTGGCTCCTCTATAAGAGGAGCCCTCCCCCCTTGGCTTTAGGGTTGGCTTTTTAGTGAGAAAACAACTCAGAGCAAGCTCTGGTTTTAGGGTTTGAGTTCCATTCATATCCTATCTCTATATCTCCTTTGTGTGTGTTCTAGGTGATTTGTGTCTTACTATTGCACACAAACACCTAGTCCTTCACTTTTTCTTGGTTTCCTCAAGGACCAGAGCTTGTTCTTGAGGACTTTGGTTGGATTTGAGCTCAAAGAGGCAACAATATCAACATTTGTGAAGAAGGTCAACAAGGGTAAGAAACTAGCCCTTTATACCCCATTTTTGCATCCTATTTCTACCTATCTTAGAGCTGTTTTTGTGCTTAGTGTTTAATACAAAAAAGTTCTGTCTTTAGGCCCTCTTGAAGTTTATTAAGAGTGTTTTGTGCTTTGGGGAAGTTTGACCCCTCTTAGGCCTTGATAGGCCCTTGTTTTGTGCCTTTTTGTGCTAGTTTCGGGACTTTGGTGTTTGGGCCTCTCCACCACTGAAACCTTGAGGGATTTCAGTGGTGGAGATGATGCCTTGAAGTCTCCAAAAGGGGAGGGCCACCCCCTCTCCTTGTTGTCCTTGAAAGGGACACTTTTCGGTCTCTTAAGGAAGCCTTTGTTCAAGTGTGTGTTGATCATGTCTAGGCTGCATTTCATGCTTATTATGCCATAATATAATCATGTTGTGTGATGGTTTTGGTACTCCATGCATGTTTAGTATAGTTGCCATGTAATGCCTCCTTGATCCCTTAACATGCCTTAGGTTGTTAGCCTTGTGAATGTTTTGTGCTTATTTTGCCATGCTTTATGTCTGTCCATAGTTGTTTGGTTTGATTTTGGCATGCTTAGTATAGCTCCTTTGCATTTGTAGCTTGTTAGGCTTGTATGCCTCAAGTATGTGAATGTGTAGCATGCGTTGCTTGCATCATTTTGGTGGTTTGGAACCACCCAACATGTAATTTCAGTCCCCTTGGCATGCCCATATGCTTGCCTTAGTTCCTTCTTTATCGCTTTGAGAGCATGTGTTGCATGCCTTATGTTTTGACCATTGTGCATGCCTTTGAATTCAAACCATTTAGATGCCATCTAAGTGGTCCTTTGGGCTTGATTTTGTGTGCTAAAACTCTGATTTTAGTTGCTTAAGTCTTGCCATGTTAGGTCTTGTCAAGTGTAGTCCAATGCCTCTTGGCTTGCTTCAAGCACTTGGGCCAATTGCATGCTTTTGTTTGTCTTGTGTGAGTTGGTTTGGCACCTCTTCTAACATGATTTAAGAGCTTAACTTGCATGCTAATTGTTCATATTTGTGCCCTTTTAAATGTGTTTAAAAGTTGCCCCATTATGCCTCAAGTAATTGGACCATGAATGCTTGCATGTATGTGTGCATTTTGGCCTTCACTTCCTTGCTTTTGGCCACTGATTTTAGGCCTATTTAGAGTTGCCTAATTCATGTTTAAATCCCTCTTTTATTTGGATTTGCATGCTTGCCTTGCATGCTTGCTTGTATGTTTGTAGAAGTGCCTTGCATTGTCCATATTACATGCTAGCCAGCATGTCTAGGATTGCATTGCATTGTGCATGCTTGGCCTCTTGAAGTGAGTGTGATAGAGGTTAGGACCCTTTGGTTTGTTGTTTGCATTGCATTTCATTTGACATGAAAGTGCACACTTGGTTCTTTGGGCCATCATGCGTGGAAATGCGTGATTGGTGGCCCGAGAATCGAGGCACATCCTCCTTTGAGTCACAAACATGATAAGGAATGTGTTTGGTGCATACATAGCTTGAATTGTATTGCCATGCAAGTTGTGCCCCTCTGCTGCTGTGAGTTGCAGGTTCTGCAGGAATTTATTGCCGGCTGGCAGTATTTAGTGCCGACCGGCAGTCAATTGATGGCCGGTGGGATTATTTTGTGCCGATGGCCACATCCTAGTGCCGGTGATCATACTACTTAGCCGGTGGGATCCCCCAGTGTCCAGAGAGACATCCTTGAGACTTTGGCAGTCTTCAGAGGAGCAAAGTAGGGAAAACAGAGGCAAACTAGGCATGGCAGTGCAATTCCGAGCGGAATCCGAGCGCACATGCATCTGGCCCTCTTCCCGAGGCGGTTTACTGTTTTTCTTAGATTAATTAATTTGTTAATTTAATTAATTTGTAATATTTAATTAGCTTGCGTAGTTAATTAATTTGTATTATTATTTTGGTCCCTCCGAGCGAGGGCAAATCTGTAATAAGCGTGTGGGAGTGGTGTGTATGTCTTCCAACCCCCACTTCTTTCTTCCCTTTTATTTACCTGCTTATGATGGTAGATTAGGGCACGTTTTAATTAGCATACTTTATGCAATGCATGCGTTCATACATGCATTTGTTGACATGCACCGGGCTCGGTACATCACGTTAACTGCATTGTATTTCAATTCCAAATTGAATACGTGTTATCTGTCGCATTCCACATGCCATTTTAGGGTTAGCCGAGCCTGTCTAGATTACACCCTTGTATGCGATGCATTAGTCACTCTAACATGAACTAGGGCATACATGTTTGCTAACTAGTTTACTGTTTTGGCACGGAGTACGATGTAAGTATTTATGCTTTAGCATATCGCATGCGTGTGAATGTTAGCATGACAGCATGATTACCATGTGGCTAAATGCTTATGTGAGATAAACTGTTTGAATGCCTGTGGGTGAAGGTTGGATTGTTTGAGTTGGAAAAACTCGTTGAAATCCGTGTTTTAGCCTACTTGCGAGTAGCAAATTCCAAAGCATTTTCAAAACAAACGGATATGCAATGCTTGTTTCCAAATTAGGCGATCTAGTCTATACTTGTTTGCTGTGCGCATAACATAGTAATTCTAGGCTAATAACCGGATAAGAACATGTAATGTTTTCAAAATCGGATATCACGGTTAGTAGAGGCCGGTCTTCGGACCGGGCGAAAGGGGGTGCTCATAGCTGACCTTCCCCGATCGTACCTAAGCTCCCGAGCCAAGACAACTTTGGTAATGACGGACACGTGGCCTTTGGCACCGAGTTAGGGTTTCCTAAATCCCCCCATAAAAAATATTTAGGTGGCGACTCTGTATCTGGCAAAGCAGTCCATGTTTGGCACTTCTTTTCAAAAATCTGTTTCTCAAAACGATTTGCCAGATTTGGACTCTTTGGTTCAGATTAAGAACCGCAACAACAAAAGGGAGTCCGAACTGTAGAGTGAAGCCCAAGGGCGCGTCTACACCACCAAGTCCTCCCCCAAGCCTTCAACAAAGCCCTCAGCCGGAGCAGTCCGACCGAACTGCCTCCTCCTCCAAATGGGCTCCTACCCTCTCCTTCGACAACCGAGATATCACTGCTTCAGATTCTGTGGTTTCGGAGAAGGACTACTTGTTGGCTTTCAACCTGGCCAAAAGTGTGTGCCTTCCCAAGGATATGGAGCACCATTACAAACAGCTTAACACCGAGCTGAAGTCAATCCGGTCTTCTATGAAGTCCATGATCCTGGTAAACAGCTTTCATCTTTTTATGCAAATTTTTTCCAACTTTGAGTCCGGCTAACGTTACTTCTCCTTTGCAGGCCATCCAGAAAAACCAAGTCACTCATAGGAGGGTCATGGAACTTCGGCGCAATACAAGGGAGGCAATGGCGGAGGCCGAAGCAAAGTCGGCCGAGCTAGAGGATGCCAAAAAATAGCTGGCCGAGCTTCGTGCTGAGAACGGTCGGCTGACCGAAGTGGTTAATTCGGCCGAGGCCGAGAAACAAAAGATCGCCATTGAGACAAAGGACAAGTACCTGCGTCACTTGGCTTCGATTGAGAAGAAAAAAGATACCGAAATAAACCAATTGAAGGGGAGATGAAGAAAGCCGAGAAGCGGGGCTTTAAGGAGGCCGAAGCAGTATACACCCTGCAATGTGACGCAGCCAAAGATCTTTTTTCAAATGTGGCTGGAGGAGTACGGTGGAGAAGCTCGGTTGTACGCCCGACACCGAGGTCTACAACGCTCCACCGTACTCCATTCCAGCCTCGCTTTCGCAATACGCTGCCGATCTCCAAAGGCAATTCCTGGAAGGGTCTGATGAAGATGATGATGATGATGATGATTCTGAAGAAGATGAGCCAACTCCCACCCCGGTCATCAATGAGCAACCCAACAACCAGTCAGTTCGGCTAGAGCCGGTCGTTGAAGACCTTACTAACGAGCTGCTGACTGACAAAACGCAACCAACTGAGACGGAGGTTCAAGCCGAAACCGAGCTCCCAGCCCAAACCGTGCTCCCAGCTGATGCCGGACTCCGGTCGAATGCCGATGATGAATTTGATGCCGAACTTGATGCACTTCTACGCTGATTTTTTCTTTCTCTTCTTTTGAATTTGAACTTTGTATCCGGGCTGTGGCCCCCCAATTGTACTTGCTTTTTACTTTAATGAAAAAGTCTTCTTCAACTCTTATTTCGGTTTTGTTCTGTTATGCTTGTACTTGTGATTATCTTTCCATGAATTCATTTGCTCAACTGTGATTTCGGTTTTAGCTGTCTAACTCACTGGCCAACCACTCTTTAGCCGATATAACTACTTCGGCTGAAGAGTACAAAGTGTTGGTTTAATCCAGCCAACCACTCTTCAGCCGATATAACTTACTTCGGTTAAAGAGTACAAAGAGTTGGTTTAATCCAGCCAACCACTCTTCAGCCATACACTTACTTCGGCTGAAGAGTACAAAGAGTTGGTTTAATCCAGCCAACCACTCTTCAGCCATACACTTACTTCGGCCGAAGAGTACAAAGAGTTGGTTTAATCCAGCCAACCACTCTTCAGCCATACACTTACTTCGGCCGAAGAGTACAAAGAGTTGGTTTAATCCAGCCAACCACTCTTCAGCCATACACTTACTTCGGCCGAAGAGTACAAAGAGTTGGTTTAATCCAGCCAACCACTCTTCAGCCATACACTTACTTCGGCTGAAGAGTACAAAGAGTTGATTTAATCCAGCCAACCACTCTTCAGCCATACACTTACTTCGGCTGAAGAGTACAAAGAGTTGGTTTAATCCAGCCAACCACTTTTCAGCCATACACTTACTTCGGCCGAAGAGTACAAAGAGTTGGTTTAATCCAGCCAACCTCTAAGTTGGTTTTTCCAGCCAACTTAGAATAAAGTGTTTGGTTATAACGACCAAACGTCCTGCAGCCTGGATCCTGATCCTGGGCTTAGGAAGGGTTATAGTTGGTTATTCTGGCCAACTATGTTTACAATGCTACTAACTTACTAAAGCTACTTTCTACTGAAAACAATTATGCTAAAAAAGAATCGATTTGTTTTATTGAGAAAGTAAAAAATTACACATACTTAAAAAGAAAAAAGCTAGAAATAAAACAACTTGAGATTTGCAGTGTTCCATGGCCTGGGAATTGCTTTGCCGTCCTCATCCTCTAAGTGGTATGCCCCTTTGCCTGCTAATCCGACCACTTTGTAAGGTCCTTCCCAGTTAGGTCCCAGTTTGCCGTCACCTGGTACTAAAGTGTTTCCCATGACTTTGCGCAGTACCCAATCTCCGATCTTGAACTGCCTTGGATGCACTGTTTTGTTATACTTTCTGGACAACTCTTGTTGGTAGGAGGCGATGTGAACCAATGCTCTGTCTCTTCTTTCTTCTGCAAGGTCAAGCTCCAATGCTATGGCTTCGCCGTTTAAGTCTGGATCAAAGTTTTCGCTTCGAATTGTGGGGAGGCCAACTTCTAATGGGATGACTGCTTCCATGCCATAAGCTAAGGAGAATGGTGTTTCTCCCGTTGATCGTCGAGGCGTAGTGCGGTAAGCCCATAAAACATGAGGGAGCTCTTCTGCCCACTTGCCTTTTGCTCCTTCTAACCTTTTCTTCAATCCATCCAAGACGACTTTGTTTGATGCCTCTGCTTGACCATTTGCTTGGGGATATGCCGGTGTAGAATTGTAGAATTCTATCTTGTACTCTTCACAAAAGCCTTTGAAAATTCTGCCATCGAACTGAGTGCCGTTGTCTGAGATCAGTGCCTTTGGTATGCCAAATCGAGTGATGATATTCTGCCAGACAAACTTCTTCACATCTTTTTCCTTGATTGACGCTAAGGCTTCTGCTTCTACCCACTTTGTAAAGTAGTCAGTTGCGGCAAGAAAGAACTTCCTGTTGCCTGGAGCTGTTGGAAGTGGGCCTACTATGTCCAAGCCCCACATTGCGAAAGGCCATGGGCTAGTGAGGGGTAGAAGTTCTCTGGCAGGTTGGTGTATTTGGTGTGCGAATTTTTGACACTTTTCGCACTTTTTAACATACTTCTCTGAATCCGCTTGCATGTATGGCCACCAATATCCTTGTGAAATCGCTCTATATGCCAATGATCTTCCTCCTTGATGGCTGCCACATACACCCTCATGTATTTCAAACAGGAATGCTTCCACTTTGCTGGGGTGAACACACTTTAAGTAAGGTCCTGAGAACGACTTTTTGTATAATGCCAAGGATGGAGAGAGCCAAAATCGCTGCGACTTTGCTCTTATTCTGTTGGCTTCTTTCTTCTCTTCTGGTAAGGTGCCGTCTTTCAGGAACAGTATGATGGGATCCATCCAAGAAGGGCCTAATTCTGCGCAACATACCTCTTCTGCTTCTGGGTCTTCAATGCTTGGTCTAGGCAGATAGTCGATTAGTAGTGGGTGAGGAATGGAGGTGTCTGCCATTGAAGCGAAGCCTGCTAGTTCGTCTGCTCTGCTGTTTTCCTCTCTGCCGATCTGTTCTATCCTCACCACTTCAAACTTCTTTATTTCTGTTCTGACCAATTCTTGGTACTTGGCCATTCTATCATCCTTTGCCTCGTAGTCGCCAGATATTTGGTTTACCACCAACTGTGAGTCACTATAAACCATTAGCTCGGTGGCCTTCATGTAGAACGCTGACTTGAGGCCTGCCAGAAGCGCTTCATACTCCGCTTCATTGTTTGATGCTGGAAAGCCAAGGTTGATCGCCTGCTCTACTACTAGGCCGTCTGGAGAGATGAGGACTATGCCAAGTCCTGCTCCATGCCGGTTGGATGCTCCATCCACGAAGAGCTTCCACATCTCTCCAACGAACAATTTCCAGCAGGTGGAGGGATCAGATGAAGCCTTGGGATCTTCCATGCTGCAGGTGTCTCTTCAAGGTCCATGCTCATTGTCTGCCCCTTGCTTTTTGTTTGTACCAAGTCTTTATTTGTTGGCGAGTCTTGACTTGGTGTAGCATGGTTTGCTTCTTCCTTCCTTTCCTTACTCTGGTCTGCCTTAGGGCCTGACTGAGTAACCAGTACTAGTGGTTGCGTTATTCCGACGTCAACCTCCATCCCTAGTTCGGTCGTCTCAGTTAGGTCGACTGGGCAGATGTGATGACTTCCTGGTGTGAATTCTGCGACAAAATCTGCCAATGCTTGTGCTTTTATTGCGGTCCTAGGTTGGAACTTGATGTCGTATTGTCCCAACTCCACTGCCCACTTCAGAATTCGCCCAGAAAAGTTCGCTCTTTCAAATAAAGCCTTTAATGGGAAGGCTGTGAGAACAACTATGGTGTGGGCGTGAAAGTAATGCGACAACTTTCTTGAGGCCATCATCAAGGCCAATGCCAGTTTCTCCAGTGGCAAGTACCTCGTTTTGGCGCCCAGTAATGTCTTGCTAACGTAGTAGATGGGAAGATATTGGACTCCTTCTGCGCGGACCAACACTGCGCTGATTGCATGCTGGGAAACTACGAGGTACAAGAACAGTTCTTCTCCAGGAATTGGGGTTACAAGTAGTGGTGGAGAAGACATGTATTCCTTCAAGCTTTCCAGAGCTTGGTCGCATTCGTCGTCCCATTCAAACTTGGCTTTCAAAGCATGAAAAAATGGCCGTAGTCTATCTGATGACCGGCTTATGAATCGATTGAGCGCAGCTGCCATGCCGGTGAGATGCTGCACTTCCTTCACTGAGTTTGGCCTTCCAGATCCTGTATTGCTTTGATCTGAGAAGGGTCCGCTCTATACCTCGGTTGGTCACCAAGAAGCCTAGGAATTTGCCAGATCCTACTCCGAATGCACACTTCGACGCGTTGAGGCGTAACTTATGCTTCTTTAGGATCTCGAACATCTCACCTAGGTCCTTGAAGTGGTCATTCTCATTCTTGCTTTTGACCACCATGTCGTCGATGTAAGCTTCCATTGTTCTGCCTAACAATGGTTCAAACATCTTGGTGACCATTCTCTGGAACGTCGCCCCTGCGTTCTTTAGGCCAAAGGGCATAACTTTGTAGCAATAGAGTCCCCTCGGAGTGGTGAAGGATGTGACCTCTTGGTCTGGTTCATGCATGGCGATTTGGTGGTAGCCTCTGTACGCGTCCAGAAAACTAAGTCGGTTGTGCCCTGCTGTTAAGTCTACCAGTTGATCTATCCTTGGTAGAGGAAAGCTATCTTTTGGGCACGCCTTATTGACTGTTTTGTAGTCGACGCAAACACGCCACTTGCCATTCTTCTTTGGCACTACGACGGTGTTGGAGATCCATCTTGGGTAGTGCACCTCTCTGATTGCCCCTGCCTCCAGCAGGTTTCCTACTTCTTCTGCCATTATTTCGGCGTGGTGGAGTCCCAATCTGCGTGTCCGCTGTATGATTGGTCTGGCGGATGGGTGGACGTTGAGTTGATGGTAGATAAAACTTGGATCAATGCCTGGCATGTTGTACGGAGTCCAGGCGAACACTTCGATGTTAGAGGTCAAGAATTCCAAGATCTCTAATCTCTCAGTGCTGGACAACGACGAACCAAGCAAAAAGAACTTATCCGAGTTCTTTTCATCTACTCTGACCTCCACCAAGTCCTCCACTGCTTTCTGACTGGCCGCTTTGCCAACATCTGCGAATAGTTCATTGCTCTCTGGTTCTTCCACCGAATGAACGTATCCTTTGGCCGCGCGGCTGCCGTTTGCTGTGACAAAGCACTGTTTTGACATGATCTGATCTCCATATACTTCTTCTATTACTCCGGTGTCGTTAGGAAACCGCATCACTTGGTGGTAGGAGGACGCCACCGAGCGCATGGCATGCAGCCATGTTCTGCCCAAGATAATGTTGTAGGTGGAGGGGACCTTCAACACCCAGAACTCCACTTGTTTCGTCACACTCCCTGCTCTGACTGGGAGGATAATTTTGCCGACGGGCCATTCTGGCATGGAGTTGAATCCGATAAGGGGAGATACGGCAGGCGCCAAGTCTTTATCTTGCAACTTTAGTTGTTTGAAGGTTTCATAGTACATGATTTCACACGAACTACCTTGGTCAATCAGAATCCGCTTGACGTCAAAATCCTTGACTCGGAGAGTGACGACCAAGGCATCGTTGTGAGGGCAATAAATCCTTGCCAAGTCTTTATCCGAAAAAGACATGACATTCGTGGCCTCTGTCTTCCCCTTTTTGACGACTGGTTGGGCACTTAGCACCTCTCTTAAGTGCTCAGCTTTTTTGATTGAACCTCTGAGCTCGTATACACGCTCAGGTTCAAAGACTCCATGTATTACGTTGATGACGCCTTGAGGTGGGGCGTCGATTGGCATTCCATTGGGCATATTTTGGTCCTGGGGGGCTGGTTGCGCCCCTCCTTCGATGTATTTATCCAGGTGGCCCGCCGCCACCAATTCCTCCAAGTGCTGTCTCAAGGGCGTGCAATTTTCAGTTCGGTGCCCCTTTTCTTTGTGGAAGGTGCACCGTGATCTGTCGTCGTAGTCCTTCTGAGCTTCGCCTAACTTAGCTGGCCACTTGACGAAAGGCTCGTCTCGAATCTCGCTAAGTATATGGTAGATCGGTTTCTTGAAGACCGTTGTGATGGCAATGCGGACTCTCAACCATCTTTTGTCTTGGTCTTCTCCGTTGTCTCTTTTGCCACGTCCGTTTCTGTTCGGACGGTCTACCGCGTTGACCTTTGCTGAGGCTTTCTTTTCTGGTACTGCGGTCGCGCCAGATTTTACTTTGGCACGTGCGCCATCCTCTTCTACCCTGATGTGCTGATGCACTCTCTCCATCAGGGCCTCCATGGTGAGGGGCGGTGTCATGGTGATAGAGTCCCTCAGTCTGTTCTTGACTGGAAGGCCTCTTTTGTATTGCGCAATGGCGAGATTGGTTGGGCAGTCCCCAATCTGGTTGAATGTCTCCCAGTAGCGACTGTTGTATGACCTCAGGGTCTCCTTATCGCCCATGTCGATGGAGAGTAACTGGTCGATCTCCACCGGGGTTTTAGTGTTTGTTCTGAATCGCGTTACAAACGCCTCCGCCAGTTGCGCCCAGGAGGCTATGCTGCCCTCTGGAAGCTTCTTAAACCAAGTCAAGCCTAGATCGCCAAGGCTTGAAGGGAATAGGATGCACATCAAGGCCTCATTCCGCCGGTATACAGCCATGACCTGGCGAAAGTGGCTTAAGTGTGAGTATGGGTCCGTCTTCCCCTCATATGTTGTGAATTTGGGCTGGAGGAAGCCTGACGGTAGGGGCACGTTCTCTATTGCTGGGACGAATGGTGAGGTCTGCAGCCTCGCCAATGCCTTGTCTGTTGGTTCGTAGGCCGGGTGCGGTATTGGCATTCCAACCTCGACGCTTCCATGCGTCCGAGGAGCCAACCGCTGTAAGGCGAAAACTCTGTGTGGATCGCGCGCCCTGGAGTCCTCCTTCCACCGTGCTTTCTCTTCTAGCACGGTTCGTAGGTCGGACGATCTGGGCAACTCCGTCTGTCTGGATCTCGTTTGGTGTGTATGCGACGGCCAATATGTGCTTCCTTCGGTGTACGACCTCTCAGACCTCGTCCTCTTAGACTTGGAGTGACGAGTCCTGGAAGATCTGGAATGCCTGTCGCCTGTCCTGAGGCTCTTGTTCTCTGCTTGAGAGGGTGTAGTACTCTGACTACGACTTCCCGTGTGGCGAGGGGGCGTCTTGTTTGTGCGCCCCTCTCCTGTCGCCACTTCTTTTCCTTTCACTTGTCGTTTTAGGGATTCCATGTCTGCTGCCATCCGACGGATCAATTCGTCTTGTTCCCTGACGCGATCCTCCAAAGTTTGAGGATCAATTCTGCGTCTTTGTCTTTCTGGGCTTTGCGAACGAGAGTGATGGGGGCTGTTATTCCGCCTTCGTCCCCTTGCATCCCTTCTGGAATTTTGTCTTTGTGGTTCCAGGTTCGCCATGGGAGTCACCAAGGGTAGGCCTTCGCGCCTTGCACCCCCTTCTGGAGTTAGTCCGTCGACGGCGGACTGTGGTAATTCTTCGTTGTTCGCCATTGATTTCTGGAAGGAAAAGCTTGATCAAGAGGTTGTTCTTGTCTGAGTTCCCACAGACGGCGCCAATTGTACGGGAAAGAAATACACCTTCTCGTATAATCCTGTTGACCAAGTCTGCGCTCCTCCGTACGACGTCGTTTAACTACCTGAAAATACACACGTGAGCTAGCCGGCGGGTGTGTGCCGGAAACCTCTCCGATGCCTAAGTCAGTAATCTTGACAAATAGACCAAAGCTCTGTGTATACGGAAAGCAAAGTTGTGTTACCTCTCCAAAGGTGATATGGGTGAGCTTTTATAGGTTTCGTGTGGCACAATCCTAGTAGGACTCTTACTCCTCCATGTAGAATCCTCCTAGGATTCATACTCTTGGAAGATAGCGCTTATCCTCCAACACCTCCCTCACTGCTTAAACCAAGTGAGATGGTTTTACCCTGGCCGAACTACCTTACGACCGAAGTAACATTTGCCATGTTAGACTTACCGGAGTGACCACCCTATACGCCAGTTCGGCTCTGCCTTACTGTCTCCTACCTCGCTCCCCATACTACGACCGAGCTATCCATAGAAGATACTTGCCGAACTAACTCAGGACAGTCAAGAAGATAGCTTTTCTTACTTCGGCTAGAAGACCCAACCGGGCTAGTCGAAACACACTTCTGACCAAGATAACAAACTTCCGTGACCGAACTAATTACCTCGGCCTCATGGACCGGACTGGTTTCAGGGCCCATCAACTCAACCTCTCCTACTACGGCCCACAACAGCCCATATACCTAGTTCGGCCCAATTTACCTGTATAAATCACCTCCACAGTAATAAATTGAGAATTGAAAGGAAAAGGAAAACGAAACTGTAAAGTGTTATAAGTGGAAGTACCAGTGTTGGCCACCTATCAACTGCTAATCTTTAGTCATTGTTCATGTTTGGTTTAGTGTATTTCTACTAGGCTGTGGCTCACCCTTTATGGGAATATCATTTTCAGGTGCAGGTAGCATGCCACCTCCAAGGACATAGCTTGGGAGGCTAGAGACGGGCAGACTTTTTGTTGTCTTTCTTTCTGATGTATTACATGTAAATTCAAGCCAAGGGCTTAATGTGTAAATGAGTTAGTACTCTCTTTTTTTTTTGTAACCAAGTGTTAACTTGGAAAGCTGTAAGCCCTTAGGGCATTTGCTTTTGTTGTTAACATGTAATACTTTTTGTAATGAAACTCTGATGAATAGAAGAATATGGATCTTTTATATATCAATGCATATCTAAATTGTGAGTTTAATGTTATTATTTTGAGGGCGTTACAGAGAGTTGGAGAGAAGGACCGGAAAGGATCTAGACTCTTTGGGGTGGGTGTGGCCATAAGATTTCCCCTAATATTTTATTTTAAAATAAAGGATCCATATCGATTCATACATCATTCTTTATAAAATAAAGGATCCATATCGATTCATATATCATTCTTTATAAATCTTCTATTTGTATGGGGATATAAATATTACTAATTCATCTATCATTTCTAGTGGTGCACTTCTCGTCTTTTAAAAAATTATTTGGTGTCGTTGTAAACATCAATTTACACCAATATCACAAGCTTTGATTATTATTATTTTAGAATTTATTTATTTTATTTTTTTAACATCAACATATAGTACAAAACCACATGTATCAAGCACAAAATAAGTGATATTCAACCCTAACGTGTTATTGGAAAAAAAAAGGGTGAATTACACTAACGGTCCCTATAGTTTGGGGCATGTGTCATTTTGGTCTCTGACTTTTCAATTGTGACACATTTGACCCTTAATTTTGAATCTTGTTCCAAATAAGGACAATTGTAGATACCATTGGATTTTTCAAGGGCAAAATCGTCAATTTGATAAAATATAAATTAATTTGACAAAAATAAATGTCAAAAAATTATTTTTGAATTTTTAAAAATTATTTCTAGCTACTAAAGATAAAATTATATAAAATTGATAAATATTTTAGACATTTATTTTTTTTTTACCACATTAATTTTTAAAAATTAATCATGTAATTTTTATTAATTTTTATCAATTTTACATAATTTTATTTTTGGTGGGTAGAAATAATTTTTAAAAAATTTTAAAATATTTTGTTGATATTTATTTTTGTCAAATTAGTTTATATTTTATCAAATTGACGGTTTTGCCATTGAAATTAAGCAATGGTATGTTCAATTGTCCTTATTTGAAACAAGATTCAAAATTCATGGTCAAATGTGTCACAATTGAAAAGTTAGGGACTAAAGTGACACAAGCCCCAAACTGTAAGGACTATTAGCGTAATTTGCCCGAAAAAAAATGTTTAGTGTAATGATGACACCATTTTACATAGTATCATAATGGCACTATTTTATATGGTTTCATCAATTTATAAAAAATTACAAACATATGAAGCAATCAATTTGTGTTTTTCACCATCTAATAATATTATATTTTTATAATAATATTTATTAAATAATAATACCGTCATGTAATCTCATAATTGCTCCGTTATTGGAGCAAAACTTACCCATCATTAGTTTTTTTTTTTCGACAATGCTACGTAACTCAAATTTTGTGGCTCAAAAGTGACTCAAATGGCCAAAACGACGTCGTTTTGACTACAGAACAACATAAAAATGGCCAAAACGACGTCGTTTTGGCCATTTGAGCCACTTTTAAGCCACAAAATTTGAGCTACGAGACATTTTTCTTTTTTTTATCGCTAGACTCTTTCCATTGGTGTTTACTATATTATTATATTTAAGTGTAGCTAGTAAGGTTCTTCGAAAAAGACCAAAAAAAAAAGAGAACTATATAATTCTTTATTAGTTTTAAAATATATATTTTTTATTTTCTTAGATTTTTTTTTAAATTTTCACTTTTTTTCAAATAATTTTTTACACAAATTTCAATATTAAATAATACCCGAAAACAGTCATTGGCATTTGAATTATATGTACCTTTCTATTAATATTATTTGATTTATTAATTTGCTCTAAGATATTTTCTTAATCTGGAATACATTACAAATTTGGAATCCGCTTAGAAAATTTTATTTTTTTTGTAAAAATAATATAGAAAATAAATAATTTTACTAGTAGTTTAATAATGTTCATAGATCTATTTGGTAACTTATTGTAAACCAAAAAAATTTAATTAGATAGATAAAACTAAAAATACCTCTCTAGTTTTTAGATAATCAAATTTTTTTTATTTATTTAAATTATTTGTATCTAATAAGTTGTAAGGAAAAAATGTACTAAAATAGTTCGACACATTCTTAAAATTAAAAAAGAAGAAGTTATAAGCAGCTTAATAACTGCACCAAACAATCCAACGTTGCACGAAGTTTAAATTAAAAATTAATTGAAAAAAAAAAATCATAGTTTGACCCTTATAACAAAATAAATTTTTATTTTGTCAATTTAAACTGTAATCTATTGACTTGTTTTCAATCTAAATCATTTATCTATTTCAGTTAAGTAAAACTGATAGAAAAATAATTTAGATATATATAAAATTTTTATTGAATTTAATGACTAAAAAATATTTTTTTCCGTCCATTTTAGTTAATAAAAATAAATAAATGATTTATATTGATAACAAATCAAAGGAATAAGGTTTAAATTGATAAAATTAAAAATATATTTTTGTTACAACAGTCAAACTCTTCATTTTGTTATTATTGTTGTTATTATTATTATTATTATTATTTTTTTTTTTTTTTGTAATTTCCCTAAACTAATTTCAGTCTTCTTTTTTTAATCAGCCATCCTATTCTCGTTTGGGAACATATTTTTTTAGTAACTTTTTAGCGTTTTGGCTAAAATATAATGTAAAAAAACTAGTATGTTTGGGAAGACTTTTTAATTTTTTACGAAAAGATATGTAAAAAGTAAAAAGAAAATTAAATCTTTAACTTTTAGTATAAGTTGTTAGTTTTTTAATTTTTTAATGACTTTTTAATATTTCGATTAAAAAAGTCCCTTGTCAAACATGACCCATACTCTTTAAAAGTTAAATGTGACAAATTGTCCAGAAAATAACAATAAGATAAGGCTTTCTCTCTCTATTTTTTTTAATTAAGTGAAATCACAATGTGCCATGGAGGTTTTTTTTTTTTTTGAAAGCGCAACATGATGACCACCAATATTATCGATACCACATATATTGAGTTCAGATTCTCTCCTCGGATGATCTCTACTTGGCTCTTTATTTGGTGGATTATTGGGCTTATTTTTGGGCCTAATTTCGATAATTCAAACGTTATATTTTAGAATTTGTCGAGTATATTATACCTGTAAAAAATCAAATCGATCGAATGTCGGAAACTACGTGTTCCGATCATCGAACTAAAAATCGTTTTATTAAAAAATAAAACTGTTTATTATTTTTTTTTAATAAACAATTTTTAGTTCGATGATCTAAACACGTGGTTTCCGATATCCGATCAACTTAATTTTTTACAAATATGATATAATCGACAAATTCTAAAATATAAATAATTAGGATCATTGAAATTAAACTCAAAAATAAACTCAATGACCCACAAAATAAGGAGCCAAGTACAAATCCTCCAGGGAGAGGATCTGGACTCACATATATAATGCGGCTCAATCAACCCAACCACACACGCAAGAGACAATCTTTCTGTGCTGGGCTGTCCTTTTATGAACGCCATGTCAGCTATCTTTGTTCCAATTTTAAATTCAGAACTAGGTTTGGCCATCATGGTCTGTTATATATATCAGTAACTTTTAACTTTAGAGCAATTCAGTAGCGGGAAGGAAGAAGATAGACAAACATGGCTCAACCAGAGATCACCGGTGGTGAGAGGTGGTCAGTCAAGGGAATGACTGCCCTGGTCACTGGTGGTACTCGAGGCATAGGGTTGGTGATTTCAAATTTCTTTTGTTTTAATTTGATACTAAATTTTCATTGGTAGTCTTACTTTTTTTCTAGATTCAGTGTTATGACAGTCGATTCGAATATCTAATACACTTTTTCTTTTATTTATTCTCTAACTATTAGTCAATTATCTCTTTTACATATTACCGAGTTTAGAAAATGAGTCTAAAAAGAAAATTACTATTTAATTTTCTATTTCGATATTTCTAACATTGTATTAAAGTTAAAGCAAACCAAGTTTTATGTGGTCTGTTTCTCTTGTTATCCTATTCATCTTTATATCTCAATAAATGTACTAGCGAATTGCATCTACTTCTTGAAAGTGCCGTAAACTTGTCTTACATCGATTTCTTTTAAAGAAAAAACTTAGCCCCCAATTTAGTAAATGAATTGGACCGTAATATCTAATCCTCCAAAGTTTATTGCAAATCTTACTTTAATGATCTGAATAGTTCATTTTATAAATTTTTAAGTATAGATTATATATATAAATAGATTAATTTGACTATTATAAACGCATAATTTTATCACATTTATTTTTCAAAATCATATTCATTTATTTAAAATATATATATATGATAAAATTATGTGCTTAGATTTATGTATTCTAGAGAAATTTCCTTTGAATAAGGTAGGATACCTCCAAAATTGATTTATTTTATTTTCCTTTTCTTTGTATAGGCATGCCATAGTAGAAGAACTAGCACAATTTGGCACAGCTGTTCATACATGTGCACGTAAACAGGCCGAGCTAGACGAATGCTTACTAAAATGGAGAGGCAAGGGCTTTAAGGTTACAGGATCTGTATGTGATGTGTTATCGCGATCCCAACGTGAGAAGCTGATGGAAAATGTCTCCTCCATCTTTGCCGGAAAGCTTAACATCCTTGTAAGTAGAAGAGTAATCGGTTTGCTCAGATTAAGAGAAAATTTGGCATTGAACCCAATATTTCAATTTTGTTACTTGACACTTCAAGCCAATCACATACTGCCATTGAATTTTTTCAACTTTTTGATTTCAGTGTAATTGAGGGATTTATCGGATACCATTAAAAATAGAATAATGTTATATGTACCAATTAATGTATTAACTATAATATTAATAGACTAGCGTATGCCCGTGCCTAAAGGCATGATGTAAATAATATTAAGATTAAAATGCAGTTATAAAAATATATTTAACAGACTATACTTTACAATTCCAAACAAATCAAATATAAAAAAAATTAAATATCAAATAATGCACACCAGCTAGTGCTCTGCAATTTAAAAGAAATTAAAACTAAAATGCATACCAATTAGTGCTACTGCTGCCAATCAAATTATAACTACATAAGAAAAACAAACATTATATTGTCATACACCAAAAGAGTGGATTAAAATTTTATTAAAAAAAGTGGGTTAAAGCTTTCTAGAATTTGTATGCTTTACAGAAGATGTGTCAATAACATGTCTTCAAACATGCATTTGCCCAAACTTCCTCCTCATTACTCTCGAAAATTTCAGGTCATGTATCTCACCAACTTAAGGTACGACTCTACAAACCCATATCAGGTAACCTGCCCTCATTTCATTTCCAACAGTTGGAGCCTTAGGATGATTGTTTGGTAATCAATATTCATGCATAATCCAGTTGGTTTTTTTTGCCTTTGGGAGGTATTCCTTTGTAGAATACTAATTCAGTTCTAAAGCCAACATCAGCACACATAAATCTCACAGTCTTATTAGTACCGGTAACCTTCCAGTATCCATCACCTGTAGCTCGATTTTGGTCGCTTCCCATTCTTATACTTTTGATCTCTTGGTGTAAAGAAATACCATTCCTTCTCTTCATATGGCTTGTAATTTTCTGTTAATTAACACCAAACATAATATAAATAAAACTCATTGAACATGTTAGACTATTAGCTGGCCCTCATTCCTTCAAACTTCATCGAATGTTAGAATATACAATTCATAAACCAAAGAATGAATATGCATACATCAAAGGAAGAAATAAAAAGAAATCAGAATGAGTTACCATTCCTTCTCTTCATATGGCTTGTAATTTTTTGTTAATTAACACTAGATATAATACAAATAAAACTCATTGAACATGTTAGACTATTAGCTGGCCCTTATTCCTTAAAACTTCATCGAATGTTAGAATATACAATTCATAAACCAAAGAATGAATATGCATACATCAAAGGAAGAAATAAAAAGAAATCAGAATGAGTTACATTACATATGATTCCAAAATTTCAATATGAGTAACAAAACTAATGCAATATTGGGACAATCAAATCTGGAAGAACCCATTAGGTATATCATAGTAGCCAACATCAATTTAAACCATAGAGACAAAATAAAAATAGGGCAGATTGTTTGAATAACCTGAAACCAACATTTGAATAACATGTTCACAACCCGATAGAGAGAACGCAGAACAGCCCAAGAAATTGCGAGAAAGTGACAGAAAATAGTAGAAAAATAGGGTAGCTGGCCCTCATTCCTTAAAACTTCATAAACCAAAGAATGAATATGCATACATCAAATGAAGAAATAAAAAGAAATCAGAATGAGTTACATTACATATGATTCCAAAATTTCAATATGAGTAACAAAACTAATGTAATATTGGGACAATCAAATCTGGAAGAACCCATTAGGTATATCATAGCAGCCAACATCAATTTAAACAATAGAACATCAATTTAAACCATAGAGACAAAATAAAAATAGAACAGATTGTTTGAATAACCTGAAACCAACATTTGAATAACTTGTTCACAACCCGATAGAGAGAACGCAAAACAACCCAAGAAATCGCGAGAAAGTGACAGAAAATAGTAGAAAAATAGGGATCTGATAAACGAACTCAGAACTCAGAACTCAGAAATTAACAGGAGACAGCCCAAGAAATCGCGAGAAAGTGACAGAAAATAGTAGAAAAATAAGAGGTTGTTATAGTAGCGGAGACGGTTCATGGAAACCTTGATCCTTACATTTTCACAAATAAAAACCATGTCTGTGATCAAATGTCCTCAGACAATATAACAGGAAAACAAACTGATTGTCTACTTAAAAACTACAAATCTATCCAAACAGCATTGTTTGTTACCTAAAAAGAATTACCATACCTATGTAATGTATAAAATTGAAATAAAAATTGCATAAATAAATTCTGGTGAAGAATATAACCAATTTTCATAAGCCTTATATATATAACCTCAGAGGATTTGGCTAAGTAGGAGGAGAGGCAAGGTAGTCAAAAGCTTACCACCCAAGAGGGCGCAAGAAATTGAATCTGATTCTATTAGAATTGAGATTTTTTTTTTTTTGCTCAATACTCCCAAAATATTTCCGAAGAGAGTATTTAAAAAAATTGAATTGTTCTTGGGAACCCTTAACCTAGACAAAGCAGCCGAAGAGAGTATTTCAAAAATTGAACTGTTCTTGGGAAAACACAGCCTCACCTTGCGAATGGGAGTTTGAAGGGAGCTGATTGTAGCCGAAGACAAACCCAGCAAAAAAAACCGAACCCAGCCAAAAACAACCGAAATCAACTAGAAATTAAGAACAGTCCACTTTTTGAAAACTAAGTCCCGTGCGGATTAAGAACCAGAACTCAGAACTCAGATGTCTCATGCACGACCAATTTGACCAGGAAAACTTCGGGTAGATCAACCAGAAGGGTAACTTCGGGTTGAGGTTTTCCTATTTGACCTCATATGCCTCAGAACTCAGAAATTAACAGTAGATCAATTGAAAAAGGGAAATAGAGACAGAAATATTACCTTGCACAGATAGAAGCCTCATGTTTGGTGTAGCTCTGAAGTAGCTCGATTAAGAACCGCGATACCTTTCTGAACCCCGATTGGGGAGACGGGGAGAGGTAGAGATCGGGTGGAGGGGGAGAGCAGCGAGCGGGAGGGTGGGGGGAGAGGAAGAAAGGCAGAGATCGGGTGAGAGAGAAGGAAAGAGGTAATGTCTCTGCGGAAGAGAAGCAGCGAGCTGGAGGGTGAGGGGAGATGGGGAAAGGCAGAGATTGGGTGAGAGAGAAGGAGAGAGGTAGCGTCTCTGCGAAAGGAGGGAGAGGGGGAGAGGCAACGAGTGGGAGGGTGGGGGGAGAGGCAGAGATCGGGTGAGAGAGAAGAAAGAGGTAGCGTCTCTGATAAAGAAAAGGAACAAAGAGGGAGATAGAGATAAGGAGGGAATGTGAGGAGACGTGCAACAGAGAAGAGATAAAGATGGAATGGGGGAGGAGACATGGGTAGGTGGGAGAGAGCACCGAGTGTTTGGGCGGGAATTGAAGCAAAATCTCAACCATTGATTTGTATCACAATTGATCTGAGCCTTTAAAATGAAATGTATCTCTGATACATTTTACATATTTTCAAAATCCGTCCTGCTTTATTATATAGATGATATAACATAATTTTAGAGATTTTTTATATTTGTAATTTGTATAATAAGTGAGGTTAGTAATAATAACATAACACTAATTAATACATTAATGTGTATATTAATTGATATATGTAACACTACCATTAAAAATATTATAAACTTGTAAAATCTCATATTGACAATAAGTGGAGAGAGAATGGGTTTTCATCTACAAATGCTTCATTTTCAACTTTTATTGTAGCACATGTTATATTAGTCACTTATCTTCTCATAGTAGTGCTCAAATAAATATAAAAAAGAAATGTAAATATAATATTCTGGTTGGTATCCTTCTAAAAACCAACCGGAAATTAAATTTTGGTAGGCCGTTCCACCGGATTTTCCCAGATATTAGTTTTATCCATGGTGTTAATTTGTTTTATTTGCCCACTCATTAAAATTTTGAAAATAAATAAAGATATTAAACTAATATTTTTTATTTTTTGTTTTCTATATATATTGTTTGGAAAATTCCAAGGGATTTGGCTGTTGGTAATTTTCCATAATAATAATAGAAAAATATATCAGATAAAATAAATAGAAATGACAAAAAAAAAAAAAAAATTAATTAAAGAATGAAGTACAGTATAAACTACAAAACTAAAAATATAAGAATCATGAAACATATTACAAGATGGATTCACATAAACATACAAAATAATATACAAGAAATAGTTTATATCTAAAAGTTTAAAGAACAAAAGATAATAGATGCAAACCGAAATATGTGTGATACTACAATTTCCTTAAAACAGATTCACCGCCTCCCAATAGGAGCTGAAGGTACGCCGGCATCTGTCTCTCAAGATAGACGGTTGAAACCAACTTATGTAGAAACACCTTCTGAATAGTTCGGCGAAGTTGACAATGACAACACCCTCTTTCTAACAAGAACTAGAGAAGAGGCTACCAAAAATAAGATAGGAAAATTTTTCTTTCGTATAAAAACCATCTCCAACTTTATTATCTCAAAACACTATCTCATTTTTCATCACAAAAAGCTCTCTAAAAACAACTTACTAAGTTAGAGGGGAAATATGTCTCTATTTATACTAGTATAGGAGAGAGCTTTACCTATGAAAGCTAACATCAATAGGGTTATCAAATTACCATTAACCAAGGCCATCAGCTCTAGCCACTAGGATTAGAATTACAAAGGTTAAAAACTTATGGTCACTAACATGGTCATCAACTCCCTCAAAAAAAAATGAGAATTACAGAAGTCTAAATATCACATATGCATAATATATACAAATATATATATATATATATAATGATATTTGAATAAACCAACTAAATGGATCGCAAAATAAATACGGATGTTGGTCACAATCCGATTCAAGCCAAATCTCAAACATATGCATAAACTAAGCCCAACACAACTCAGTCCAGTCAAAGCCCAAGACTAAGTCTAAGTCCAAATCTAAGACCAAACCCAGCACATGCACAAGTGCAAGGCTAGGCCCAGTCCAAACCAAGCCTAAGTCCAAATCTAAGCCCAACTTTTATTGATTCCCACTTTATGAGAAAATTGTCACTCACAATTCAATGGTTTCAGCTTATTATTTTTATATTGTAATCTTCTCACTTGAGAGAATATAAACCCACTTAGACCCACCTCAACCGGCGGTTGAGTCTAACTTTAATTTCGAATTAAAGTTACTAAAAACCATTATTTTCTAACACTGGCTTAGTGGATGGAGAAAGCAAGCGCAGGATTTACCATCTTAAAGGTTGCAAGTTCAAAACCCACAAAGGCCAAACAGTTCAAATTTTGGGGCCACTGGAAGTTTGTCCAATCGTTAACTTCAAGATCCTAGGATTTAGTTGAGGTACCTATAAGCTGGCTCGAACACCTGATTGTCAAAACATATATATATTGTTTTGAAATTTGTCAAGATATGTGCAAGTTAATTCAGGCACTCAGTTATAAATACAAAAAAAAGATAATGATCCTTAACCCAATCTCGTTTCTAGTTTTCTCAACTATCTTCCAAACACAAATCAAATGTCTTGACATAAAATAGTTAAAAGGCTTCATTTTCCGTGTTTGTTTTTCTGATTTGTTAGCATATGTAACAAATTTTTATTTTTATTTTTTTTGTGATTTTCTTTGGGTTAGGTTAATAATGCTGGAACACTAATAGCTCAAGAAGCTGCAGAATTCACTGTTGAAGATTACAACATTGTGATGGGTACCAATTTTGAGGCTTCTTATCATTTATGTCAACTTGCACATCCCCTCTTGAAGGCATCTGGAAAGGGAAGCATTGTGTTCAACTCTTCTGTTGCTGGTGTGATCAGTCTGCCACGAATTTCTATCTATGCAGCTTCTAAAGGTAATGATTTTACTGTGCTTTTTACCACACTAAAATAGGCCAGCAAATTACATAATTAAACAGCTTGAATTTAAAAATAAAATAAAATATAACATCAAAATATCATGTAATTTTTTTATTTTATTTTAAACACACTCTGAAACTACCTTTTTTTGTTTCAAATTTAAATTTATACCTTTAAATTATTAGAACAAGACTATCATAGAGAGATCTATAGCAGAGAATCTCAATCCCCATAAAATGTATCCCTTTTACCTAATGGTATAACAGATCTCTTGTATTCTTGCGATTTAAATTAATATATCTTTTTTTTGTCGATCAAAAAAAAAAAAAAGAGATAAATTATGACGGTAGTCCCTATATTTTGGGCATTGTGCTATTTTAGTCTTTATAATTTCTTTTAACTCGATTTTGACTCTGAATTTATGACTTTGTTTTAATTTGATCCAATTGATTATAATTCTTAACAATTTTTTATGGAAAAATGAGCAAAAAAAAGTGTCATCTGTCATATTTTAAGGGTAAAATTATAAATTTACTCAACTCAGTGAGTTAACCTTAACTAATTTAGTGATAATTTTTCTTAAAAAAACACTAACGATATTATCAATTTGACCTAATCGATACAAAATCTTAAATTAAGGGTCAAAATTGAATCAATTGAAAGTGTATGGATCAAAATGACACAAGAAATAAAATATAGGGACTACCGGTGTAATTTGCTCAAAAAAAAAAAAAAAAAACAAAAAAAAAAAAAAAAAAAACAAATGGAGAGGGATTTTGAGATAGGGAACAAGAGATATTTGGATAGTGAATTTGTTGCCAACTTTGAGACATAAGCAAACACATTTCGAAGAGTATAACGTATTGCATCTCTTTATTATTATTATTATTATTATTGTGCTTTTATTGTTTCATTTATTTTGTTTTTTTGTAGGAGCAATGAATCAACTCACAAAAAACTTGGCTTGCGAGTGGGCAAAGGACAACATTCGAGTTAACACAATAGCGCCGGGCCTCGTCAAAACCTCACTTGCTGATGCTGTGACGGTACAAATCTTCATCTACTTTTAATAGAGTACCATATTATTGAGTTTCAAAAGTAACTTTTGAACTTAAATAGTAATGCTAATAAGTTAAAGATTTTTTTAGCAAAATTTATTTTTTAGTTAATAGTTTACTTTCAGGGCATGTTTGATTGGATGGATTAGAGCATGGGATTGAAATTGTTAATCCGTGAGCCCAATTATCATATATTTTTTTTAACATTTTGATTTAGTATTATTAATCTAATGGATAATTAATCCAACAAATTTGTAAGATTACTAGTAATGGGGTAGGGGTGGGATTATTAATCTAATAGATAATTTATCCTATTAATCCAATTGGATAGTGAATACTATACTAATTTGATAAGATTATTAATATCTCACCTCACTATTAATCTTGTGAATCAAACATGACCTTAAACTACAACCAAACAAGTAAGCTTGCTTTTCTAAATATTAACGATCAACTTTTCTTGCAAGTGAGAAATTTGTAAAAATAGTACACAACTTGCATCATTAGTCAATAAGCTGTTTTTTAAACTATAACCAAACAAATAAGCTTGCAAGTGAAAATAACTGTACTATTTTTACATATTCCTCACTTGCACCGGATACATATTTCGGTAACTCTTTATTAATTGAGAATTTTTTTTTGTTCCTCCTTTCTCACATTAGTTAAAATTCCTCTTCTTTACAGCAAAATCCTCTTGATTTGGAAATGGCAAAAGGCATAGTATCTCGAACTCCTATCGGCCGACCTGGAGAGGCTAATGAGGTTTCATCACTAGTAGCATTCCTTTGCTTCCCTGCTGCTTCATATATCACCGGTCAGGTCATTTGTGTTGATGGCGGATTTACTGTAAATGGGTTTCACCGCTAGTTATGTTATATGAATTCAGGAATGGATATGGGGTGCGAATACCGGTTCAAATGTCTTATCTTTTTAAGTTTAAATATTAAGATATTGGCATATGCATCTAATAGTTGGTATGAATATAGAGACTTGCTTTACTATCAATGTCAGCATCTTTTTCAAATATCAAATAAAATTAGAGGGATTCAACTTCAAGAGTCAAAAAATTAGGTACATGTTTCGTACAAATTTCTTACATAGAGTTTTCATGTATGGTAAATACAGGGTACACTGATCAACACAAGTATAATGGTGAACTAGAAGAGTCCATGTAACGTAAACTGTTAGCCACTAAATGCTAAAAGAGAGGAAAGAGAGCATGAATAATGAAAAGTCATGAAAATGCTACTAATTTTGTGTACTATATGAATAATCTTCAATTTGTGAGTCATAGCTGTTTCTGATTACATCTTTGTGGTGGTTCAACGATATTCTACGGTCATATTTCTTTGGGATGATATAACTTTAAAATTGAACTAATAATCTAACAATATATATAATTTATTTTTGATTAAAAATGTTAAGGTTCAAATTAATAAATAATTCATCTGGACGTGGTATCCTCAATATTGGGGATTATTGAATTCGAGGAAGGAGAGTGAGATACAAAATGAATAACTAAGAAGAAATTCGAAATACTTTTGACTAGTTGCATGAAAATGCAGATAAACTGGTTTCTTCTATATTTAATTTCTAACAAGAAGGAACAGAATTGATTTTATGAATTTTATTGTTCTGTTCCCAATTTAATTAGTTATTGGTAATCGAAATGTTTCTAATATCAACGGTAATAAAAAATAATAATAAATAAATAAAAAGAAAAAATCTGTGTATAAAATTTCCATTTTGCTTATTGTAATTGCAGATAATATTTTAAACAATATATTATCTTATTGAAAGTTGATCTTGGGAAACATTGTTTAATTTGACTTGAATTATTGGTTTAAACTTTAAATCTATATTAAAAATTGTTTATCAAGTGTTCTCTCCATGGTGTGAATCATAGTTCTGTTTCAGAGCTTCTTTCAACAAGAAGGGGATGGGCTACTGGAGAGGAAATCAGTGACCCAGGCGATGGAGCGAGCATATAACTTTTCATTAAAAAAATATATTATTATAAAATTTTAAATTTTAATTTATACCGCTATAAAAGAGTGAATAATATTACTATTAATTGAACATTATCAACATGATTGAGAATAAAAATATAATTGGACATTTTTTTTTTATCTGCATTAACTCTCAAATACAATGCATATATATCTCTTTTTCTTTAATCCGATGCCTAATCACACTTTTCTATAGTAATTTTAACCCAAAAATATCTCTCTTTTACAAGAAGAATATGGAATGAAAATCCGTTTACAATTATTGCTCAAATTCTCAACGAATTCTCTTGCCAATTTTCACTTCACTTCATTTCACTTCTCTATATCATCTATCTCATTTATTTCCAACGAATGTTCCTTTTATATCTTCAAAAATATATCGGTTGGACGCTCCTGACTGGTAAGCACTCTCGCATAACGTAGACAGAAAAACATTCCACGCCCAAAAGATTTTCGAATGATGAATAGTAATTACTGTTTTTTTTATGAGAAATGTTCATATCAATGTAGGGGTTAATTTTGTTTTTCTCAAAATAATGGTAAAGCATATGAATTTTAATTATTAAAATTATAAACTTTTTCATGTATAAATAATTTATTATAAAACTAAAAAAAATAAAGAAGAAAAAATCACAATGGAAGAGGAAATAAAGAATCACACATTAATACACAATATTTCTCTATCTTCATTATCATGCAAGCTTAGCTATTTATAGGTGATAAAACCTTCATTATTCACCACTATTTATGACAAAATGTGGTTTATCACATGGCATACCGTACTTCTCACATGGCATACCATACTTCCTACATGGTAAAACTTTTCCCTATTTCCACTTTGGCTTAAAACTAATTAGAATTCTAATTGCATTTCTGTTGATAGTTGTCCAAATATTTCATAACACTCTCTCTTAGATAACCGTATGCCTCGTTAAAACCTCACCAAGGAAAATCCAGTGGGAAAAAACCTTTGGTGGAGGAAAAAAAGTACAATATTATTGTATGTGATTTGTTTAGATTGACTCATTAAAACCTTGCTACGAAAAACTCAATGGGAAAAAAACCTTAGACGAAGGAAAAAAGAGTAGAATCTACAAATCTATTAAAATTGATAACTCCCCCTCAATACTGCATAATAGGTCTTTATGTCAACGCATCCTAATATTATGCACCAGTTTCTTGAATGTTGCAGTTGGTAATGTTTTAGTAAATAGATTTACCAAATTATCACTTGAGCGTATCTATTAAACATCAATATCACCATTCTTATGGAGCTCACACTACAACAAAATTGGGTTTCTACGGCTTCACATCAACGACATAAAGTAAATGCAAGCCGTAGTTTCTCACTTTTACGACTTGCTTTTTTTGCATGTCGTAAATAATTTCCCAACCATGACGTGTCTATTGTGTAGGTCGTGAATACTAATAACGATAATTTTTTTACAGCTTGCAATATTAGTTGTAAATAATAAAATTTTCTATGACGTGCATATTACATGCCGTCAATACATCAAGTATACACGACACGTGTACATCAGCTGTTAAAAATATTAAACATTTTACGGCACATAAAAAGTCAGCAATTAAAAATTACACTTTCCACAATGCACAAAAAACCAACTGTTTAAAATATTATACTTTTCACGACACACAATTACTGTCATAAAAAGTCCGACTGAAAAAAAAAAAAATAGTGTCAAAATAAAATTTTCGGGCACCAAACACCAAAAACATATTTTTACAAAAAAACAAATATATCAAAATCACCACCACCCAAAAAAAAAAAAAAAAGAACTCTTTCTCTCCAACATTCACACAACCACAAACCTAGGCCACCATTCAAAACCACCACCACCAAAAATGTCTCACGCCGTGGTGGCGCCGCCCTATTTCCTCACTGTGAGGTCGGCAGCGAACTGACCAAGGCAAAGAGCAAACACGAAGAAGGTGGCTAACACGAAACGAAACAGGAGCAACGTGTTGGAGCAGCAGTGAGGTTCGGTGGAGAGATGAATGAGGTTCAGTGGCAGTGCTTGGAGCCGCCTACACTCTACCATTGGTAATCCTCTCAATTTCATACCTCTTGCATCAAGTAAACATGCTCTCTCTCTCTCTCTCGTTCCCCCAATTCCAAAACCTAACTATAATTTTCAACCTCTCAGATCTTTGCCCCTTCGTTGTTCAACCTCTCAATAGTTTCTTCACCTTGAATTTGCTAAACCTATAGTTTTTGCCTCCTGTAATTAATTTGATTGACGTGGATTGAAGAAAACCCCATTTGCTTATACAATTGAAATATGAAAACGCCAAAAAATATATTTAAAAATAAATAAATATATCAGATTACACAAACCTGAGCCCATTGTTATTTGCTTTCTGTGTTTCTTGAAAACCCAGAGACCACACATCTATTTTTTTCTTTATTATATTTTATTAGTTTCCTTCTAATTCGATTTACTCTTTCATACAGAGGTTCTACAAGTCATCTAACTCAGTCGTGAAGAAGGCAAGGACTCAAATTAGGAACAAGCAGCAAATTTTGTCCCAGTAATCTATTTTCAACCAAGATTAAATTCAACATGTCTTTCACCTGCGGTTTTATAGTAATTATTTACCTGTTCAATGTACGAACGGAGGTATCTATATCAATTAAATGTGGTTTCTCTATAAAATGTTACAGTTGTCATATTATGCTATGCAAGACTTTTTGACAAATGGTTATGTTTTCATAAATTTCTGTCAATGATATGGGTTCCCATCCATTTGACCTCATTTTTATGGTGTTAGGAACCCTGTTTTTGTGGGCTGGTTATTTTTTAGCCTATTTTCTCGTTCAAGGTGGCTTGATTGTCAACTGAGCTGCCCATTGCCTAGCTTCTGCTCAATTCAAGGGAGTTTTACCTTTAGG